>JAOVVA010000037.1:24767603-24786169 GCA_028565275.1 Leiocassis micropogon
GAGCGAGCAGTTCGAAAAAAATGGTCGGTGACGCCACGTGGATCGGAGGAAACACGTGGGTCGGTCTGCGGCCCTCCTGACTGATTGGCGGTGGAAGCTTAATGTGGGAGCCTCTAGCGACTGGATTTGGATACTACTAAATTAGGGGAGAAAATCGGAAAAAATTTGGAAAAAGGAGGATAAAGTTAAAAAAAAAAAGAAATTCCAAAAGGTTCACATATTTTTTCTTTCCACTGTAACTGTTGTGTTCTGTCTCTCTAGTTTGAAAAAGGTGTGATGGATATCTGCTTCGAGATACTGGATAACTCTCCTGCTGCCTTGAAAAACTCTGAGATGGATATTACTAGAAGAGCAGACCCTGTTTATGTTAGTAGGACAAT
Source organism: Leiocassis micropogon (assembly GCA_028565275.1). Classification (NCBI taxonomy): domain Eukaryota; kingdom Metazoa; phylum Chordata; class Actinopteri; order Siluriformes; family Bagridae; genus Leiocassis; species Leiocassis micropogon. Next base: position 24,767,984 of record JAOVVA010000037.1, read on the forward strand.
CACTGCAATGGTAAGACAAAGGTCTCATGAGTTTTGTTCTCCATTTCAATAATAATATAATATTATACTGTATTTCTGCTGGTTAGACAAATCTGAGAATGATGCTAATCATCATTAAGGGGAAAGTTGTACCCAGACAAATGTGTGTTTGTGACTGGAAGGTAAATGCAAATGATGACCGTGGAGTGATATCTGGGCGCTGGGATGGTGATTACAGTGATGGTGTGACCCCTACACGGTGGACTGGAAGTGTCCCCATCCTGAGACGCTGGAGTGAGGGAGGGGCTCAGCAGGTGCGCTATGGCCAGTGTTGGGTTTTCTCCGCTGTTGCTTGCACAAGTAAGTAAAGAATTCATGTCATCCTACTGTAGAAAGATATAACCATAGGTTTCTTCAAACAGTACAAATTATTACTGAATATTTACTTTGTTTGCTGTTTTCATACCTTTTGTGTTATGTTGTTGAGCAGAAAGCATACAAAAGGTCTCAAATACTAGTGCATGCACAAAAAGCTGAGTAAGTTCTATTCATTGAGAAACATGTTAGGAATCAACGAATATGTACTGTAACTCTTATAATGAGTTTATAATGTGTTCATGTGTTCAATGCTTATCTTTTGGCCTCCGCAGTTCTTCGCTGTTTGGGCATTCCAACCCGATGTGTTACAAATTACAGCTCAGCCCATGACACTAATGGTAACATCAATGTGGATTGCCTGTATAATGAGAAGCTGGAGAGTGTATCCGAGCGCAGGAATGACTCGATCTGGTAAAACCCATGCTTTATGGTATTTCAAGTCTTTAGAATTCTATACATTTCTGGACCAAAATGTGTCTAAACTGTTTTCTATTTTTTAGGAATTTCCATTGTTGGGTAGAATCCTGGATGAGCAGAGAGGATCTCCCAAAAGGTTATGATGGATGGCAAGTACTTGACCCAACCCCACAGGAAAGGAGTGATGGTAGAGTTTAACCCTTTAATGGGAAGCTTAATCATTTACAATCAATTACAACCATTTTTACTGTGATCACAGTATACTGCATTCATAAATTCTTCAAGTTTTCCCTTTATCTCAAAATGAAAATGAGTTTTTACGTAATATATACACAAGTAGATGTTTTCAGTTTTTAAAATTGTCGGCACTGTGTCCTTGTACCTCCAAGGATGAGAGTTTGATTCTCTCTACAAACCTGTGTGCATGGAGTTTGCATGTTCTCCCTGTGCTTGATGGGTTTCCTCTGGGTACTTCGGTTTCCTCCCACAGTCCAAAGACCTGCAGATTAGGCTAACTGGTATTTTCAAATTACCGTTAGTGTTTGGGTGAGTGTGTGAGGGTATGTGCTTGTGCCTTGCAATGGATTGGAATCCAGGGTGTACCCGGCCTAATACCCAGAGTCTCTTGGCAAAGGCTGCACGTCTTTCATGACTTTGAACACCATTATAGAGAATGAGTGAGAGTGAGTAAGAGAACGCTATCACCAGTGATTCTCCTTTTTAATCAAGCTAAAATGTAAAAGTTAATTAAACCGATAAAACTCATACCATCTTACTGACTTTCCACTCATGACCTTATGAAGGTGTAGTATTAACTTCATGTCCCGTTTTAATGATAAGTTGTGATAACGCATGTGTTATGGCACAGGCATTTAGTCAGCTAATCTGAAGTGACTTAGCAAGAGGTCACTACATGATGTAAGCCAACTATGACCTAGATTCTTTAGCAAAATAGCTTCTTTCTGTGCTATTGCAAAATATAATAAAATAATGGCGTTACATAAAAAAAAATCAGTAAACCACAGTCCTCATGGCTTATTTCCTGTATTTAACAAACTAAAGAGAAGTTAACTAAGAAAGCTAACAAACTGAGCAGGTTTGTTAAACTTTTCTAAGCTTTCTATTAAAGTACGTAGAATAAAATCTATGTGTAGGATATAATTTTTATAATTATTTTAGATTTTACATTTTTATTTTGTTGTATTTGTTATAGTTTGTTTTAGTTGATAGACTTCTTATAGAAGGTGATATATCTTATGAAGGTAATATGATGATATGATAGAGACTAAACGCCTAGAAATATTTGATCGCAGTTTGATCTCGTACTGTATTTGTACTTTTCACAATGCTTACAAAGTTCACTAAATTTGTGGGATTTCGTCCCTCACCTTAGGTGTATACTGTTGTGGGCCATGTCCAGTGAAGGCAGTGAGAGAGGGTGAGATGGGGATTAAATACGATGCACCGTTTGTCTTTTCGGAGGTGAACGCCGATATGGTCTACTGGATTATTCATTCTGACGGGGAGAGAAGACAAGCATTTGTAAACCGCACAACTGTGGGAAGAAATATTAGCACTAAAAGTGTGTATGGAGACTACAGAGAAGACATCACTGCCAACTATAAATATCCAGAAGGTATTTCACTCAACTTACCTGCATCAATCACTCAATCCTTTTGCATTGAAAACAGTAGTTCGCCTATGCAAGTACTATTTACTCTTTAATTCATTGTAATTTTCCATTAGGTTCCATCATGGAGCGTAAGGTCTATGAGAAGGCAGGGAAACACGTGGTGAGACAAAATGGACAGACTGGCAAGCTGGAGATGTCTATCAAGCATGCTCAGGCCATTCATGGGACAGATTTCGATGTAATTGTGGAGGTGAATAATATTGGAGGAGAAGACATGCCTGCTCAGCTCACTGTCACATCAAATGCGGTCACATACAACAGTCTTCATCGGGGAGAGTGTCAGAGAAAGACTACCAAACTCACAGTGCCAGCACAGAAAGGTAGGTAGAGTTACATAGATCTGAATTGTCCTCCTATGGAAATACAGAGTCCATGGAGTACAGTTAGTGCAAACAGTATGATTAAAGTAATAATCAGAATACAAAATTGAAGATGTGCTAAAACAAAAGTGACACAACACACTAAATACCCATGGCAGTACATCAAGAGATACTAGGCATAATTGCAAAACTCTGATTAGCCAGTTTGTCAGTATGAAAGATTTTTCTTGTCATAGATAACTTAGGTAAGATTTATAAGGTAAAAAATGATTTAAAAAGGATTAGATGTGCAGAGAAAAGACAATGAGCAAATCGGCTTTTGGGGTTCATAAATGCGTAAAGAAATAATATCATATGTACTGTATGTGCCTTTTTTGTGTTCAATACTCTCCTTTATATTGTCAATGATCATTAGTTCATAAAGAAGTGATGAGGCTACGGTACGATCATTATGGAGCATGTGTATCAGAGCATCACTTGATCAGAGTCACAGCACTTCTCCAAACCACCGGCGAGCAAAATACCATTCTGCATGAGGTCAACATCCCCTTAAAAATGCCCATGCTCCATATAAAGGTAATGTACAAAAGCACATGGCACTGATTCAGTTCAGTAAATACTGACCATATGAGTAGAATTCTCAATTCTCAATGTAAAAAATTTCAGATGATTGGAGAGGCAATGGTATCACACAAGCTGACAGCACGCATCTCCTTCACAAACCCACTGCCTATCACTTTGACAAGAGGGGTATTTACAGTGGAGGGAGCGGGGCTAACAGCAGCACAGGAGATCCAGGCTCCGTATGTATAAGCTCATCACCTCGGTGTTCTATTTTTGTCAAAATTCTTTGTATACCTAATTCATAGAAGGAATATACAGTATAGACTATGGATACCAAGTATATTGGAAGGTGAACAAGTCTTCAGCCCTTATTCAGTGCTTACTATGTTTCACCAGCACATTACAAAGAAAATGGTTTCTTTATCTCCACTACAAACAAAATTTGTCAAATGTTATTATCATTAGACCTTGACACATAGCTGCCAACTAGACTCCAGCACAAACATTTACCAACCTCTAATATGGGAAAAGATATCTCTAAATCAACATAGCATAACTTGGGTTTGGAGTTTCATAGCTACAGGTGTTGGGTATAATAAACTTAAAGTTTAATTGAATCAAAATAACTTAACATGCCCCTGAAAAAAGGTGTTTCATAGCTGATTCTACGTGCCTGTGGTTACATCCATGCTAATATGATAAGGTATCTCTAAAAAACGAAGAAAACATTTTATACATCATTTTTCCATGAAAATAGATAAACTGAGGTGAGTCTTGGCCTAAAATAACATATACATACATCTTGCCCTATAATAATACTTTCTTAGCAGAAGTTTCATTTGTCACAGCATTTTAGGCTGTGTTTCTCCCCTCTCTGTATTACATTTTATAGCCATCACTTGCTTGAGAATGAAATTCATTGTAATTGGTTAGAGTTAATTTTGTAGAAGCACATTTTAGGAGCATTTTGGGACTATTCAGTGCCTCAATGTGCTACGTTAGATTTATCAATAAAGGAATCCACCTTACACTTTTGGTGCCTCTCTATGTATGGCCAAAAGAATGAGGTTACACCTATGACCCTTCCTCCAACTATTACCACAAAATTTGAAGCACACAATTGTCTAGAATGTGTCGTTGCAAATTTCAAGTAATTTTATCAAAATGGAGAAAAACCAAATCACATTTACTGAAATGCACAAGACAGACAAATCTGAACCGGCCAGTAAGCAGTCATCAAGTGTCGATGCTCAAAAAAGTCCCAAAGCCAAAACAGCACAAAGGTAAAAAAAAAGCGTGCAAAAAGTGCTAAAAAGCAAAAGAGCTCGTTCCCTTTTCCAGCGTGGGTTTATATACCTGAAAAACAAAGTGTTGCCCCTCCTCATTTCTTTGTCTGATTAATTATTCATTACTTATGTTATAATTTATTCAGCTCCCTAATTATGATGTTATATACAAACCCACAAGCCCTTCATTTCCCACCCCTCTACTATCAATAAATAATTCTTTATTTGCTGTAATTACACCACTGTGCACGTTCTCTAAAAAGGGGAAAGTTGGTCCATCTGTCCACTTTTTCCTACTTTGTGCTCAGGTCAGCAGTTCTGAGCAGACGATTTGGTCTTAATTTGTATTTTGAGCTTACTTGTCATCTGGATTAAATTCCTCTTTCTGTCTTTCTATGTCTCAACTTACTTCCCTAAAAACATTTCTGGCCAACGGGCCTAACCTTCCACTCTTTCCATGTTGATTTAATTGAGATACTTATGATATATGATATACAGTATAATTGGTTTGATACCAATTATTGAAACTTGTGCTAAATGATATATAATTGAAGCCCAAGAAAACTTTCTACAAATGTCTTAATTTGCTGTAGCATACTAATTATGATTTCCATTCACTACAGATAAGGGCTTTTGGCATGTTCCAGAATGACAATGCAAGTCATGCTTTATTCAAGGTTGACGTGGACGAACTTGAGTAGCCTCTGACCCTGGCACCATTAGCCAGGCCATTTCATCTGGGCGTGATGGTTAGGTGTCCAGAAACTTTTATCCATATAGTGTCTCATTTTACCAGATGAGTCTGCATCACTTTGTTACCATCAGTAACATCGACCTGAACGCAATGCATTGTTAATGTATGCATTAACTCGAAACCACATGGAATCTAGTTGTTAAGCTACTATCTCGTTTGTTTTGATTTATAGGGAGTTTGGTGTACCTCAAACACTACTGACTGTATTATTTCTTTTTCCTCATCTAGTTTCTGAATGTTAGAAACCAGTGACCACATATCTAATGAAAAGTAGTTTTTTCCACGTCAGCTTAGGTTATTTGTTTGTTAGACTCAGAAGTTAGTGAGGACCACACAACCGCTTACCAAAAAACATAGAATTGAAGAAATCTGTGCTGTCAGTTTTTCCAAACCATAGCACACAGTCAGTATGGTCCCTGGATTAACCTGTGGATTCCAGTAGAAAGGAATATGTAAGGTTCCATGTACTGTATTTGCTAAGATGCTGCTTCTCGTGGAATTGATATTTGTTTGGAAACTAAAACAATCTAAAGCAAGATTTATAATACTTTGTGTCTAAGATGAACTTTTTTGTTCTTAACAGTGGTGATATTGGACCTGGCCAGGAGGTTGTAGTAAAATTCTCCTTTAAACCCATTCGAGCTGGACTGAGGAAGCTGCTGGTTGACTTTGACTCAGATAGACTGAGAGACGTCAAGGGTGAAGCAACTATAATTGTTCAGAAGAAAAGATATGTCAATGCTTAAACAACTAAGACAAACAGTTTAGTACAATATAGTTGATGCATGAAACAATAGCAACAGCTTTAAGATAACATGCTCACTTCTTAATATTGTAATATCTGCATTTACCAGGTTTTTATTCCTTAAGCATACTTGTAGTGTATCATATTTAATAAAATTGTAAATGATATTTAAAGCACAAGCAGTCTGTAGAGATCTTAGTTTTAAGCTTAAGCAGTATGTAAGCATCATATCATATTTTTAAAAGCATATTTTGCACTATTTTTGTAACTAATATTACTCAATAACATTTATCCCACACACACACACACACACACACACACACACACACACACACACACACACACACACACACACGTGGAGATCTTTTAAGAAGTTTTAAGCTTAAACAGTATGTAAGCATCATATTATATTTTTAAAAGCATGCAGACGTAACATTGTGACATGTATTATATCTGTTGATTATGAGTGATTATACATGAATCAACAGTTGCACTTGTACTTCTTTGATCTTCTCTGTCTCTCTTCCTGACATCTGCGAAACCTGTTCAATTATTTTTTACTCTTTTATGTTAATAAATATCATTTCATCAAACTATTTTGCCATGTGTTGTCATTTGTTGTTCATATTTTTTTTTATATATAATATTGATTATTTAACAAGATTTAAAGTGGAGCAACTACAATCGGCAGGGGACAGGGGGAGAGTACACACCACAATTCAGTAACATGTAGAACTACAACAATAGTACAACAAAACCTAGCAACAATACATTTTTTTACATTTTCTGTAGGAGTTTATGAGTTTCTAACATTGTTATGGAGAACTTAAGCTCACTCTTCTGTACAACATTGGTTTAGTTCACAGATGTACAGTATGAAGATATTTGGTCAGAAGAGCTTCTAAGATCCCACCACAGAATCTCAATGATCTTAAGGTCTAGACTTAGTATAGATAGATATATAGACCAATCTATCAACTTGAACTTTTTTTCTTCTTTAGCCATTCATATATTGATTTGCTGGTGTGCTTGGGATCATTGTCCTGTTGCATGAGTAAATTTTGGTTTAGCTTGGCCTATTTTGTTTGAATATAATGGTATAAATTTGAGTTCTGGAGTTTCCCAGGTTCTGTGGCTACAAAACAAGCCTAGAAGAAGTCACACTTCTTGATAATTAACTAATTTTATGCATTTTGTTAGTGACACCTAACTGCTAGTTATACTTCAAATGCTTTTTGAAATAGAAAAGATGCGTTTGGGAAAATTACAGCATATTGAAATATCTGTATGTTTTGTTTTTATAACTTTTATTTGTTTCTTTTTAGAAGTTATTCTTTAAAAACATAGAATAATCGACGGTGTACATTCTTTTTCCCGTAACTGTACTGTACACTGCTGTGGCCCCAGTGTGAGTACTGTAGACCAACATTTTTTTTTGTTATAATAATGTTATAATATAGTAGATGTGGTATAAGACATGCCAACATCTTTTGAATTGAAATAAAAAAATTTCTTTGTTTTTGGTGAAGGGGTAATAAGGTACATCTGACTTTTCTAAAAGATGAAAGCATAGTGGGGTTATACTTTTCATGGATGAATACATAAATAGACGAATTAATGTGTTATAAACAGATACAAATACAGATGCGAATAGTAGGTGCATTATTAATTGAATAGTAGGTGTATTATTAATTTTGTTAGAAAGCTCACAAGAAATGTTCACATGGTACCTGCTTTAAATAGGAGGCAACTGGGATGCAAACATGTTTTATGAATTAGATGTTTTTTTACCTATGCAAGTGAGCAGTGAGCCATAAGGCTTGTGGATTAAAGAAAGATCATGCTTATTGATGTTTAGTTTGGCTACTAGTGTATTTGTATACTTTTGGGAAATTTAACCAGATAAATTACGTATAATGACTTTTTAAGGATTTTAAATATAAAAAATAGGTTTTGAGACCTATTAGGAACTTATTATGACCTATTTTGAGACCATGCTGGCAGTGCTCCCATCTACAAATCTCTCTTTCAAGCTGTTCCTTTAAGGTTTAGGTAGGGCAAGGTTCATTTTAAAACTGTACAGATGGGAACAAAGACAAACAGGTAGAAACAAAGGTGTTACCGAGGGAGGAGGAATAGAGGCTGCTCTGTGCTCCATTTGTTAAATGTTTCTGATCTTTAGGCTAGACCATCACAAGAAAACTTTTTTAGTTGCATCAGTGATTAAATGTGACACTAATGATCACCATTGCCCAATAATGTAAAATGGATGAAAATCCACACTCTGTATGTGCTGCTCATGGGTAACAAACAATATGTGAAGTCCAAGCAGCTTCCTGTCTATCGTTAGCAGGGCAGTAGAGACTGTGTGCCCTCAAGTGACTGACTTTGAGACATGCTGCATTAGAAGTGTCAGAAGCATATAGCTATTTGTACGGCATGGCATTTGTGTATTTGTGTCTGTGTGTGTGTGAGAGAGAGAGAGAGAGAGAGTCCTCCAGTATCTGTTTTCGCTCCTGTGAAGGCACAATAGTAACACACTGCACAATAAAATATAATACAAAACTTAAGTTGAATATTCTAATCATGACGGACATTTCAAAATATGAAGGGAAATATATTTGGGAGGCAGCTAAGCTACCGTTTTGTGTGTTTCATCCAATCTAAAATTAAGCTAGCCCTGTTTGAGTTAACATGAAACGAGTTTGGTAGCTTAGTAGCAAAATATTATAGAGGCTAATCTGCTGCTAAATGAATGAAAGAGCGTGACTGTCTTGTTAGTCTAGAATTTTAAGGATTATCTGGCTATACCTGCATCTCAGTCTTTTATTCTTACTGTATCACCCATTTTCTCTGTGGAATAAATAAATAAATAAATAAATAAATTTGTTTACCTCTGGTATCAAAAAGAAGTTGTGAAAGAAGGGCAAGCCGACAATGAGTAAAACCGGGTACAACCCAAAACTGCCTACCAATAGCTACCTCGAAGTGATCTGAAATTCACAGATCACGATCCTGAAGTCAATAAATGTAGAATCATTGGTCCATGCCACTGGAATCTTAAAGAATAATACAAATTAAGAAAAGGGTTGTATGAGTGCGTCATGGGTGTTGCTGCATCATTCTTTACAATACAATTAAACATCACTGTTTCAGGAATCTAAATTTCATTTTGGTCATCTTCGTGTGTCCTTAAGAGTATAATTCAACTTTCATTCTATCAAAATCATTTTTTTCAAGTTTATTCTTCAGCGACCAACAGACTTTTGAATGAAATACAGTGCAGTGAAACTATTTGCCCCTTCCTGTTTTTTTAAAAATATTTTTTTAAGTTCTAAGTTCAGCCCTTTATTTGTCACACATACATTACTGCACAGTGAAATTCTTTACTCTTCACATATCCCAGCTTCTTGTTAGTAGGCAGTGGTCAGAGCGCAGGGTCAGCCATTTAACGGCGCCCCTGGAGCAGACAGGGTTAAGGGCCTTGCTCAGGGGCCCACAGCGGCAACCTGACAGAGCTGGGGCTTGAACCACCGATCTTCCGATCCGTAACTCAGAGACTTAACACACTGAGCCACCACTCATAGAATTATATATATATATATATATATATATATATATAATCATTCAGATCATCAAACAAATATTACACAAAGATAACCCAAGTAAATACAAAATGCAGTTTTTAAATGATGATTTCATTTATTAAGGGAAAAAAACTCTCTCCCCCGTGATTTTTGTAAAGTTATGAGTTAAATTTCCCCTGCCACACCCAGGCCTGATTACTGCCAGAACTGTTGAATCACGAAATCACTTCAATCAAACCTGTCTGACAAAGTGAAGCATGATAAAAGATCTAAAAAAGAAACATGAACTAAAGAAATGATAATCTGGTTATCTGGATTTAAAAAATTATCATCTGGTTATCTGGTTATCATTCTGTAATAGTAAAATTTGTTTGATGATCTAAATCTAAGATTTAAATGTGACAAATATGCAAAAAAAAAACTAAAAGCAGGAAAACACTTTTTCGGGCACTGTTCAGGTAAGAGTACTGAGAGAATTATCATGGGGAGCAGTTGTCGAGACAGACAACATTGTGAGAGGCAATACACAAAGCAGTAAAATCCATAATATCATAGAGATTAAAATATTGTGAATTGAATTTTTTGACAGCATCTTTCCTGGCATGCAACTGCCTAATAAGCAATGAACAGTGCTGGCCCGTCCAACACTCAATACAGGCAGTCACTTACAAGGGCCCCGCTCACGTTATTAATAAAATTTAATTTCCTTTTTGTATCATGTTCAATGGGTCCATGTGTTGCGAGTACAACAATATGTTTATGTATTCACGTTCTATTGTGGTGAGAAGAAAATGCATTTAATACCATAATCTCTATGTATAATGAATACAGTATGTAAAATGATATGTGGACACTTATGAAATCTAGTCACTCTCTCTGTTTTTAGTGTATGGCTTGTTTTGGCATTCTTCTTCATGGTAAGTAAGGTTATTATTACTGTTATCATGCTGTTGATGACTTAATGCATATTACATATCAATGTATATGCTACGAGGCAATAACACTAGTTATCAGCTTACTGGCTGTATGATATGACTCAACTCTTTCTTTTACGTTGCATCATCCTGTAATGAAAATGAACTTGACGATGTCTATTATTGACAGCTCCTTCAGCCAATAGGAGTGAGGTAAAGTTAAGGCGTGACCTCATTTTGACCAATAGGAAAGCGGCATTGCCCTGACTCCCGCGGTTTAGTGTTTTCTGTACCGGCCGGCGTGTTTGACCAGTGTGCGCGTGAGAAGGCGAGAAGCGGTTATTGAGAGCATTTTGGTGAGATACATTAATATTTCTTATTATTTCTCGTATTTTGGGCGTATATTTCTGATAATACACTCATTCCTTATAGTTGTTGTCCGACGGCCGAACCCGTTCTGAATACGACACAGCACATAGCACAGGTTTGTCTCGTGGCGCGTCGAAGAGCTAAAGCTAGCTAGCGAGCTAACTGAGTGGCACTGAGCCTGGACCTGGATTAGAAATCACATCTCTAGTGCTCTAGTCTGTTTAATTCAGCAAACTGGGGGTATTTGTTTGGGTAATATGAAGCAGAAGCTACCATGTAATTCTCAGTCTTGTGGATTAAATCAGTGCTACTGATTAGCATCAACGTTACCGGTATAAACATGGAACAGTAGCTTTAACTAAGTATTCGGGTCCGGTCTTAAACCTAGCTTTAAGTCCAGAGTGTAACACAGATCCACAAAGTTTATGCATTTAAATGATCACTTGCTTTTGTTGCATGCATATGAGCAGAAGCCAAATGCTGATGCCTCAAATGAATGAACTGCACGAATTCTGTGCACGAGTTTATACATCAGTGTTGTCAGCTCTTTTCAGGGGGAAGTTCGATGAATGACGTCATAGAGTGACTTGCATATTCAGATTTATATGGTGAAACGTTTTGAAATATTTACCTAAAAGATTTTAAATAGAAGTCTGTAGATTTTAATCAGATTGTAAAATATTTTTTGGGCGTTCCACAAATAAGTTTTTACAAAATAGGTTCGAAATAGTTTCTCTCAGTAGCATGAACAAAAAGATGCCGTGGTAGTTAGCAGCCAGGAAATAGACACAAAGGGAACAGGTAGGAACCAATAGTGATGAGCGTTCATTTGTCAGGAACACTGGCGAACAGCGATTGGTCGTTGGAGACACTGGTTAGCACAATCGCACACCCCAGGCAGGTTATACATACTGGTGGCGAGTTGCCTAAACCTGCTGTCACACCTCTTATACCCTGCAGCATAGCGAAGTGAGCTGGAGAACTTTGTCGAGTGCAGAATAGTCTGATCGGAAGCTGCAAATGAGTAGCTAGGAATTTTTTTGAGAGGAGAGTCGGAAAGCTGACAACAATGTACGTTTGCATTTATGAAACAAAGAAATCTCTCTTTTTCTTTTTTTTTTGTCCCCCACCCTTGTCTGCCACCATAGGAGTTTTAAGGTGCCGTCATCCACATGGCTCTCCATCTCACCTATTTCTGTGCCAAAGCGTTTTCATGGTTTCAGGTGAAGGACGCATCAGTTTGTGCAGGATGTGTGGTCTGTGGTCAGTTCAGCTCGTCTCTGAAAGAAATGCTTGAAGTGATTGACTACTTTGATATTTTGCATCCCCCTTTAAGCGAGTTTGAGTAACTCCATCTCGTTGATCTAAAAAATATTTACAGGACTTAAATTATATTTTTGCAAGATGTTATTTTGTGTGTGATGCTACAGTAGTGCACGAGATCCTTATGACTACTTATGAGTTTCATAAGTACCAGTTTCAGTAATGGAGTTGCTCAATGGTCTGCGGTGGAAACTTGCAGTCACGCATTATGTCTGTATGGCAGTTTACCTTGTTGATGCATTAACACTACAAACATATTAGTACTATTTTGTTTCTATACACTGGAGAAGACTTGGGTTGCATGTTTGAATGTTGTAGCAAATGTAAATTCATTGGTTTGCATTTTGGCTAAAGGCCATAAGTCAGGTTTAGAGAGAATTTTTTTGTAGAGAAAATGTTATTTTTAATGTTGAAAAAACATCTACAGTGCTCCTGCTAAGAACTTGTTACTATTTGGTAGTCCTGGAAGCAGCAGTTCTGTAATTAGTGCTGCTGGTTCTAAAGTTGTTTTGCCATGAGGAGCCTCCCATGAGCCTGTTGATTTCCACCCATAGGAGGATAGTTTGGTGTTTTGGAAGGCATAGGTTAATTTAGTTTTGTTTGAGATACCTTGATCCTCATTCAAGTTCAGTGTTTTGTTTCTTGCCATTTTCTAAATTGAAGGAAACCTATTGAACTCTTTATTCAGAGAAGTGTGTTCAAAGGTAAACTTCTCTTCATGTGTGCCCTACATGGGATTAAACTCGGCAACTGAAGAATAAGGATAGGAAGGAAGAATGAATTACGGGTTTGGCATTCGTACCTGTTCAGATTTTTTGTTTGGCTGGAAATTACAATAGCTTGCTACACTGCCGGTCTAACATGATTTCTCCCTCCCTAGCTGTGCATGGCTCACAATCAGCTAGCATGTTGTGTTTGGCAATGTGAGCTTTTTAATAAGTCGTTACTGTGTTTTCTGATTGCTTAGTCCTCTTCGAACAACCCATCCAGCATGGACACTTCACTGACTGCTGCTCAGATCCGTGAGAAGTTCATTAACTTCTTCCGTCGCTACGAGCATGAGTATGTACACTCGTCTTCAACCATTCCCCTCGATGACCCAACCCTTCTCTTCGCCAATGCTGGCATGAACCAGGTATGATTGTTCCACCCTTGTTAATTTAGGATTAGTGGTCAACGTTTCTTTTTTAAGCTGTATAATTACTTTAATGTTGGTGTCTGTGAATTTAAAAGCTTGGCATGTATGAACAGGCTTTATGTACAGAAAATTGAAACTGTATTCTGTTGTGTCTCTTGTTTTATCCTGGGGCAAAAGTACATTTGTAAGTTTTTGTTTTAACATTGGATTCAAAGAAGTTTTTTTTTTCCATAGTTCAAACCAATCTTCCTAAATACCATCGACCCATCCCACCCCATGGCCCGACTAAAGCGTGCTGCCAACACCCAGAAGTGCATCCGTGCTGGTGGTAAACATAATGACCTTGATGATGTGGGCAAAGATGTGTACCATCACACCTTCTTTGAGATGTTGGGCTCCTGGTCGTTTGGAGATTACTTTAAAGTAAGACACAGAGAACCTACAGGGCGGTTATACAAGAGTTATTTGACAAAGTATGGCATTCTGAATTAATTAATCTGATAAAATCAAATGCAATATGAATATCTTTTTATATATATATATATATATCTGGTGCTCTTAATACTTTTCATATGTTTAAAAATTCTTTCTTCTTCTTCTGTCTTCAGCAACTGGCCTGTAAGATGGCTCTGGAGCTGCTGACCCAAGAGTTTGGCATTCCTCTTGAGCGTTTGTATTTTACCTACTTTGGAGGACACCCTGAAGCAGGCCTTGAAGTTGACGATGAGTGCAAGCAGATCTGGCTTGACCTAGGGTAGGGTACACAAAAATCACACTATTAAAACCATACATCTATGGTTATTGCTGTCTGTCCAATATTTGTAGTACAGTGGAACCTTGGATTGTGAGCATAATTTCCCCATAAGAAATAATGGAAACTCAAATTATTCGTTCCACAGCAAGAAAATAAATACATAAAAATAATTCATACAAAATATAAAGCAAAAATAAAACAAATTAACCTGCACTTTACCTTTAAGAAAAGTAAAAATAAATCCTGACAGATGTTTCCCCTTAGTGTTAGTGCGCGCACACGCTGTGTGTGTTGGTGAGTGTGCCAACACACACAGCGCGTGCGCGCGCCAACACACGCGCTGTGTGTGTTGGTGTGTGAAGCTAAAGTGAGAGGAGAGGAGGAATGAGACCTTCTCGTCTTACACAGTAACCCTTCCTCCTCTTTTATTTGAGTTTCTCACACACACTAATGGAAAAACTGTTTTATCAGGAAAATTAACAAGGAACATCAATAAAACAAATTAACCTGCACTTTACCTTTGAAAAGAATTGCGATAGAGCAGGGTTTCCGTTAAGTAAGTGTGGTTGTGTGCGCGCGTGTGTGCGCGTGTGAGAGAGAGAGAGAGAGAGAAAAGGTGAGAGGAGGAGGGGTGTGTTTGAAGGCGAGAGGAGGGGGGGAAGGAGCATGTTGTCCAATGACGCGTGCACACACAAAGTGCAGTGCAGGCTGATGCAGAGAGAGAGAGAGAGAATGGATCTTTAACCTCTATAACGAGACTTGCTTTTGCTTTACAAAAAGGACGACTTTCGTGCGAGAGAAGAAAAACCGCTGGCTCAGTTGTGATCACGTGATGCTCGGCATCAAAACAAGAAGCGCATGTGTGATATATGATACTCGGTACTCATAAACCGAGACTTGTTAGTTTTTCAAGTCAAAATGTATTAAAAATTTTTGCTTGTCTTGCGGAACACTCGCGTTACTCGCAATCCGGGGTTACACTGTACAGGCATCACAGTTTGAAATCTCGCGCTACACAACCCATTGTATTGACGCTTGGAACTTATGATACATATATGGCATATATGATACAAGGAACAAGAGTGGAGCATAGTTCATGAGGTATAATTAGCTAATTACAGTCTTTCAACAACACACCCAGACACATCCAGGTAGAAGGTCAAATAATAACAATTTACAGAATTAAAAACAAAGTTATGGTTGAGGTGGTGCCATTTTTCTGATTGTTCTTTAACCCTCTTTTTGTTGTTGTAATCATGTTTGTTTATTGTAACCATGGAGCTGGTATTTATTCTGACTATTAAATGTCTGAACGATATATACACACTATTACTTCAGTGGTTCTCTTCTGTGCTCATGGAACACAACATGGCTTGCATATTTTAATGTTTCCCCTGCTCCATCACACCTACCTCAATTAAGGAAAGTCTGTTAATTAGCTGATTAGTTAAATCTGGAAGAGAAAACACAAAAAAATGTGCAGGGCAAGGTGGTTGATCAGGACCGGAGCTGAGGACCACCTCCTGTGTCCACTATGTGTCAAGATGCATTGTGACAATGCATACGGTTTTGGCGTACAACGAATAATTACCATAGTCAACTAGAATCAATTAACAGATTAATTACAAACATATTTAATTATTGATTTGTTTGTCATTATTCATCTAAGTGCGCTGACATGTAGACATTAATGGTTCCTGGAGTGAATAACAGTGCAATGACAACACCTTCATGACCAAAAACAACCAGTGCAAGCAGAAAACAAAAGGACTTTCTGGTGGTGGGAGCGTGGTCAAGGGCAGGGGTTCCCCTCATGTTTTCTC
Organism: Leiocassis micropogon; assembly: GCA_028565275.1. Lineage (NCBI taxonomy): Eukaryota > Metazoa > Chordata > Actinopteri > Siluriformes > Bagridae > Leiocassis > Leiocassis micropogon. Next base: position 24,784,028 of record JAOVVA010000037.1, read on the forward strand.
AATGTCTTCTGTGTCTCTGTATTGTGTGTTAGGGTGGCAGAGGAGCGTATCCTGCCAGGTAGTATGAAAGACAATTTCTGGGAGATGGGAGACACTGGTCCCTGTGGGCCCTGCAGTGAGATCCACTACGACCGCATTGGAGGCAGAGACGCTTCACATCTCGTCAACATGGATGACCCTAATGTGCTGGAGATCTGGAATCTGGTGTTCATCCAGTTCAACAGGTAGAATAAAGGCCTTGAGTTTGGCTTTGCATGTAGATACACAAATAAATTTACGCTTACCTTTAAAATTTGATATGCAGAGAGTCCGAGACAGAGCTGAAGCCTCTTCCTAAGAAGAGCATTGATACCGGAATGGGGCTGGAGCGCCTGGTCTCAGTTCTGCAGAACAAGATGTCAAACTATGACACAGACCTCTTCGTTCCTTACTTTGAGGCTATCCAAAAGGTATAAGCGCATCTGAAGGACTCTCTGTTTGCTGTTGAATTTTTCCCTAACCTAACGAGCACATTTGGTTTTGGGTGTCAAGGGCACAGGAGCCAGGACTTACACTGGCAAGGTTGGATCTGAAGACCAAGATGGCATTGACATGGCCTATCGTGTCTTGGCTGACCATGCTCGTACCATCACTATTGCTCTGTCTGATGGTGGTCGACCTGATAACACTGGAAGGGGGTAAGATTATGGAGTAGCCCTTAACAATACTTGGGGTATATTGCACAGTTTATGGCTGTATTACATTTATCCTGTGGGTGTGTGTAGATACGTGTTGAGAAGGATCCTGCGACGTGCAGTAAGGTACGCTCATGAGAAGCTGGGTGCTCAGAAGGGCTTCTTTGCCAGTCTGGTGGACGTTGTGGTGCAGTCACTGGTGAGTATGCTTTTCTACCTGAACAGGATTTTTTGTCTTTTGTCTGTCATTTACAGTTCATATGAGAATTTTTTTTAGGGCACAAGCACTATGACATCTGCCCTATGTTGTCATAGTGTGTGAAGGGCCCTATTGTTTTCCTTAGAATTCATTTTTAATTTTAATTTTTAATTAATTTTTCTTAACATGCTCAAAAACTCGTAAAAATTGGCAGACAGGTTGGAATCTGCTGCCATTACGATGCCTGAGAGTCTGAGCCCGGGCGTTGCTCGGGGCCCTCACGAGATTTTGCTGCATAGCTCATACGCACATGCACGTTACTGTATACCGGGTTTCGCCTGCACGTATTCATGCGAAACCCGGTATACAGTAAGAGCTCATTGAGCCGAACGACTTTTGCATTGCATGCTATGGGCTCAACTCAATAGAAAGTCAGTTATTCTGGGTCATTGGCAAAATGCACCCACTGGACTTTGATGTACTCCTCCTTGGGAATTTATGTGATCGCCACCAAACTGGGCCCATGTGATCTAAAGACAATGAGGATGCAAAATTTTAGAGGGATTTTTGATATCTCAAACGGGTCAGTGCCTCAAACTTATGCAGAATAGTGGTTAATAACTTTCTGTATGACATTTTATTAAGTGACATTATAGTGTGATCTGTCATCTGGGGCTTTTTGGAGATCTAAACATTAAATTCCCCCTTTTCCAAAATTATGTCCTAATGGTATTGGTATGTCTCCTTTAAGTGCATGTGCCCATTGTCTTTCTTGGAGCACTCATCGTTGCATACAACTATATTTTAATGTTGTTGTTGTTTATTTTTTCTTTTCCTCCCATCCAATTAACTTCAATTTAATTTAATTAGTTTCTGCATGATTTCACTGATTTATATAACCTCTGCTCACAGGGCCATGCTTTCCCTGAGCTGAAGAAAGACCCAGACTCTGTGAAGGATGTCATTAATGAAGAAGAAATGCAGTTTCTAAAGACTCTCAGCAGGGGGCGACGTATCCTGGACAGGAAGATCCAAAACCTTGGAGACAGCAAGACCCTTCCAGGTTGGTTTCTTTACCCTCTTCCATGCCCACAGTGAAGGTCCTTTCTTTGTAGTTTTAAATCTAAGCAAAAAAGTATGTTATTGAGTATTTGGACACAATATTTAAAATGTATATATTCTTTCTCAATATACGTATATTCTATATATATATATATATATATATATATATATATATATATATATACACACATATACACACTCATTATT
>JAOVVA010000037.1:24806054-24818763 GCA_028565275.1 Leiocassis micropogon
AAAGAAAGAAATATAGTACAAGACAGACCAGTTTTCAGATGGAAACAAAAAATCTAATGTACGCTCCTGGGATTCGCGTAAAAATAGAAAGGAGCGAGTGTGACAAAGTTACAAAGTTATATAAGAACTCATATTCTCCAGCAAGCTCAGTAAAACCTAACAGCTGTTTTCTTATAGAACTGCACAAATCTGTGTCCAAAACTCCTGATTTTAAGCAATGAGTTTTCACTCCAAATACTGACTGTTTATTTTATTACTCTTTATTGCTTTTTATAGAAGTTTCTTTTATGCAGAAATGTTTTCAAAAGCATATTTTGCTTATGCCATATTTTTGTACGTGCCCAAGACGTTTGCACAGTACTATAAGTAAAATAGTTGTTCGGTTTTACTGAGCTTGCTGGAACAATATGAGGTAACTTTGTCACACTGGCTCCTTTCTATTTAAAAAAAAAAAATTGTACATAATTATGCATACATGATAAACATATATAACAAAATTGGTACAGCATATAATATGGTGCCTAAGACTTTTTCACAGTTATATATATATATATATATATATATATATATATATTTTTTTTTTTTTCCCCACCCCACCCCCTTTTGTAATTAATTGTACTCACTAGTGCATTCATTCCTGCAGAGAAAACCCTGCGTACAACCTCTGACTGTATGTGACAAATAGAATATGAATTTGAATACAGAAACTCTACACAGGAGACTGGAGCTGTGAGCATGCAAGATCAGCCAACCTAATTTTGTGCAATTACGGCTAAGGAGAGAACTGAGAGAAAGTCAATGACGATGCATCTTGTATCAATTTTCATTTAGCACATTTCAATATAAAAAAATATCCCCACCGCACAGTTACACTCATGAATATATACAGTGTCTTAAGAATACAACATTTCCAATTCAACTCAGATAGCGCTAATGAAATCAGTTTGACCCCGGCTGAAAGCATATAAAACAGCCGGAAAGGCCTTCACTCATAAGATGTAAAAGCTATCTAAAAGCAGAGAGCTGTTTTTACGTACATCAGTGGGAAGGAAACGAGACAGGAGCTGCAAGTAAAAAAGACATGTACTTAAAGTGAGATGAAGGACTTAATCAGAGCTCAAAGCTGAATCAAAAGAGACATTACTGAAATAGTACCTAAAATTTATGCAAATTCACCTACCATTCGTCAGTTTCTCGCTGTCTCTGTCATTTCTCTATTCACTCTAAATTATCTCAAACTCCTCTTCACCTCCTTAAGAAGTCTTATTTCTTTTTCTCTCTCTCCACTTAAACACACTGAACCGTAACTTACCCTTTTTTTTTTTTTATAAGGGGTGATTTAAAAAAAAAAAAAAGATGCAAATTGAAGAGCAATCTGATTCAAACCATGTTTAAACAGGATTAGTTTTTCCAGCATGATGTTTGTTAGTAATGATATGAACCCAGCCTGATAAAACTCTTGCATCCAGATAGCTGTAAATGAAAATGGGATTTTATTAGTTTAATTTCCAATATATATGGATCAGGAATCAAATTTTAGATACTGAGGCATTATATAATAGCTGCAATAGCTGGATGTCATTACAGGATTGCACTCTTTCATTTAATCAGATTTTTTTTTTAACAAGTGCTTAGTGAAAACAGTATATTAAAAAAAAAAAGAAAAGAAAATGAGCTACAGCATATACAGTACATCTGCACTTGGTGAGAAAAGTAGACTGGTAATGTTTGTGAAAGATAAAAAAGATGAAATGCCTCCATAGCAATGGTGGAAAGGCGGTTTTTTTTTTTTTTTTTTTTTAACAACACAGAAGGGTGCCAGCTTGCCTCAAAACTCAGAGATGTCTATCTGGAATAAACTGATCAGACTGCTGTGAGTCATCGAAAAGCAGTAGGTAATTTGGGCTTGAATTTTTCTAAGAGGGAGGAAGAAGAAGACTCAAATCAGCACCTGCCAAAGACGGAATAGAGCCTGATGTCCTCCCTGTGTCCAATCCTCTACATTCCTCCCGCCTTCTCAAAAACATGCCATAAGCTACTCTGAATTGTCCCGTGTGTGTGTGTGTGTGTGTGTGTGTGTGTGTGTGTATGTGTGGTGCTATTCAGGGTTTGTCCACACCTCATGCCCATTATTCTCAAGACACGCTCCAGATCCACCGCAACCCTGATCCGGATTACTGAAGATTAGTGGATGAATTATTTTACCCAGCTATTTTAAAATGAGGACCACACTCAGTCAAACCAATCTAAATGCATTCCCTTTTCACAAAACTCCCAAAATCACCGGACTTCTTTGCTCACCTCATGATATAGGTGTGGCTGTCAATCACTGAGCCGTAGCCTGCTCCTCGTAGGTTGCCCGAGTTGCCCACCACAGCACAGCGTATGCACCGCGCGGGGTCCCATGAGCCGTACGGCGAGCGTCCGGGGATGACCTGGAAAAGCTTCAGCAGCACCTGTTGGATACTGTGGGGCTTAAACTGAGGCTGCAACATCTGGCAAAGAGAAAAAAGATGAAAGGAGATGAAAAGGCACTTATATAAGACGTAATGTATAAAACACGTATTTATTTCGAACAATGTAAATCTCAACACAAGTAGAATAAAAGTGAATGCTTTAAAATAGACTTCTCTTGGCATCAGGGATGCCCACACCTGAAAACTATGCCAATTAAGACCATATCATCTCTCCCTCTCCCTGGTTCACCCCGTGCTCTCTCTCTCCCTCTAGGCCTTCCCTGCCACCTGCTAGTCAAAACGAAGCCCGCTGGTTTTGCACTAGGCCGGGTAATTCTCGCCAGATGTTTCTCTGACTATCATGCCAGCCAGGCATTTTATTCCGAGTCCAGATGATGTCAGCACAGAGAGGCAAGAGGCAGTGTGTGTGTGTGTGTTTAAGTGTACATGAAGTGCTATTAACCAGAGTGGGTAAGCATTAGAAATGCAGTGATTTTCATTCTAAATGAGTAATTTTCACTTACAACTCTCTCCCAGACCTCTTCAGTTTAATCCCTCCATTCCCAACCGGTACCAAAAACAATTCCATAATCCTCTCATCTGGCTGCACAACCTTACACACAGGAACGGACCAAATGTGCAGTCCCTCTATGAGTCCCTCTCTCACACTCTGTAGGCTGAACTAGCTTCTCTTCTCTGTTCATCTCTATGTTGATCAGCTGTGTGCCTTCTCCAGGCGCCAATTCGTTCTGGAGCCTCATTACTGATTTTTCAGCTGGCGAGACATTACTCATATTCTCTCTAATGAAACAGCCCTTTGGCTCCCAGTCTCCTAAGCGCAGTACATGAGCACAATTTCAGAGTTCACTCCTTCGCTGCTTTAAAAGGAGAGGATCCACAGGGTCTTTTTTACAGCTACAAAACTTATGAGTAACAGTCTTGATTTGCAGTCTGAATGTATTAGATGAATTCTAGAGGATCGTTTATATTAATAATCTTAAAAAAAAAAAAAAAAAAATACAAAATGGTAGCAATCAGGATCATCTATAAACATTTCTAATATTCTTAAACAAATCCTTTGGGCGAATACATCTATAATCTAAATGTATTTACAGTAATCTGTACGTAGGAGAATTTCTGCTTATGCGTTACCCATACAGCTGTACAAGGACTCAAACTAATAAAACATTGTTTGAATGAATGCTGTAACAACAGTCTTACTCACCACCCACCAGTAGTAAACGTCTGAAGGCAGCTGGATGTTTTCCCGTGTCCATACGGGCGAGATGTTTGGCTCATAATTCTCATCAAACCAATCGGACATGCCCGGGTCGTCCACACAGCGGTTACAGGCACACGTCTTCTGCTGCCTGCCCTTGGCGGAAACCAGCTTGTGGGAGCCTGCGTAGTTTGGCACCAGCTTCACCTGCCGTGACTCTTCCCACCCAGGAGACTCCAGGTAGGACAGGCCAGGGCCTCCCCTCAGTGAGAATGAAAAGAGCAGGGAGGTGAGGAAGAGGAGGGCCAACGATGCCAGGAGCACCCACAAGCGCAGAGAGCAGCGCATGCCCCCCGATGCTGCCCGAGAACCCCGCTCGGACGGCGCCCCGCTGGGCCCCCAGGAGCGCTGTGTCCGAGCCCAGCCAAAGCCCGAACCCCAGCGACTCTCTCTCTGCTGAGGAGCGCACGCCGTGCGACCCCCCCACAACCATGCACCGGCTCCTGCCACCGTGCCCAGCCTGCCCTCTGTGCCCGTCAGCTCGCCTGCTGACACACACACATAAACAGCTTGAAAGACAGGAACAGAGCTCTCTTGGTCTGTCTGCGGGTCACACACTCATGCTCTCTCGCTCTCGCCCACTCAACTCAGATCTGCCTCACTCATCTTCTCATCACTTGGCTCAAAACACACACCTGTTCAAATTGTCACCAAGTCTATTCAGTTAGTGTCTGCATTGTGTGATTCTCCCTGCAGCGACAGTCTGATGAAACAAAGCCTCTGTGGATTTGACATTTCAGCTTTGGATAAGTGAAGGCTGTCACCCACGCCTACTACGTGTACAGTGTGTACGTGTGTGGTGTGTATAGGGTAAGTCTGCTTGCTCCTGCACTAGTGAGCCAGTGCGTTGCGGTAAACTCCAGCAGTCTCTGGAGAAAATAGGTGGACTTTTCCTGTACAATTAGACTGTAGATGCATCCTGGACTTTACTCCCCTCCATTACTTCTCTGTCTTCAGCGGTAAAGGGTCTTCTGCTGTGGACATGGGCAGTCTCAGGTTCGCCTGAGCCACAGCTATATACAGGTTACCGCAGTGTGTTGGCAGTCACCATGGCAGCATGTGTGTCTTGGGGATGGCACGGCACGGCTCAGGCTGGCTGATCAGGTTGTATGGACTTTCTTGGACACATGGACAATTCATAGAAAATAAAAAGGCTGCCAGACTTAGTGTCCACTCTACATAATGAAAAAGGGAGAGACAACAAAAGCAATCAAAATCACATCAAATGCGTAATGACACAAAGGAGATTTAGGAGGGATTTAAGGAAAGGATTTGGCAACCACAAGGAATCATCTGCAATGAGCATGAATGCGATTGTTGAGTGAATGAATTACAAAAATGACAACACAATCTCTGACCAGATTGTAATACAAAAGCTACGTGTGTGTGTGTGTTTTTTTGTCGTTCTATATTATTTATGAATGACGCCCCTATAATAGTGTGTTTCGCTGAAAGACAAGGTCATGTGACTTTCCTGCTTTTATCACCTAATTAAGGGACGGTGCCCATGCTGGCACTGCCTGTCGACTTTGGCATCCTCCCTCCATGCCAGGTCTTCTGCCGCCCTCCTGTCGACGTGTTCTTATTGCTCCGAAAATCCCTCTTCTGCTCCCGTTATGGTCCGAATGCTCTCTGATCAGGCTGCACATAGGTATTCAAGTGCTGCTCTCATCTTGTGAACGATCCAATAACCTGTGGGTGGAACACAAAGAAAGATGGAATTTTAAAGGAGCAAGATGAGAAGTGAATTAAAGAGTAGCTGTAAATGCCAAGCAGAAGCATCAAAGGACTTGTCACTCGCGTCCTGCATGTTCATTATGTGATAAAGCACTGTTGTGTTCATCTGGTTGGTTCAGATGGCGCTTCAACATCTGGCCATTTATCAGGGCTCTCCCATAATGAACTCTCATAAAAAGAATTCATTAAAGGAAAAAGCGCAGTCCTGGGCCCTGATGAACCGTACCTGCGACGATTTTGTAGAAAGAAAATCTCAGGACGGTAAAATGAGAAAGGAGTCTGAAAGGGAGTCAGCCACCTCATCACCTCGCTAATTGAGGATTTAGGATTTTATCGGACTGTTTAAGATGAGTTGATGGTGATGCAATCTTGAAAGCCGCTCTCGTCCAGAAACCATCAACATCTTGTTTTCTATCTCTCAATTCAAAAACGAATCCAATTTCATTCTCGCAGTTTGTCTTCTGTGCCCACTTTACTCTGTACATGTCGGTCATGATGAGATTTTGTAGATGAATTTGTAGCACCAACGCCACAAGAAGTGTCCAGGAGAAGCTACATTCTGACTCAGCTTATACATTTTGGCAAAGAAACTGCTGTTTAATAAAATTCATTAAAAGTAAACTAAATAAAAACTCTATCCAGTCAAAGCACAGAACAATAACAACATTTAAAATGCTTAAAGCTGCTCGGTCCTTAAGCTTAATCTCGGCTCTGGGGTTTAGTATAACAAATCAGACAGAAACATGGATGGATGGATGGATATGGATGGGGAAACAGACAGTCTTACAGCCAGCCAGACAGACAACCACACAGCCAGCCAGACGAAGAGAGAGAGAGAGAGAGAGAGAGAGAGAGCGGCAGGGGATTTTCAATCCTTCTATTAATTGTATGGTACTTTTTTTTCATATCTATTCTATTGCCAGTGTTATTTCTGCATTACACCAGAGGAACAAAAGACTTTTTAATTATGCTGCTGGGTTACCATGGGTACCCTGACAGGCCAATCTACAGAGTTCAGTAGCTGATATTCCTGGATTGAGAGAAACGACCTTTTGTCAAAAGCAATGTAAAAGACGTCTCTTAAACCTTTAACAGAGATCAAATGAAGCATGAAACCTATAAAAGGCTGCTATGACATGAATTAGAGCTTAATAGCAGTATCCAGTGAACACTATAATGATACTGCAGACCCTTATCCATAACCGCATCCTTACTGTACTGTACGTGCTGCCATGATACCAGCATGAAATAAACTCGATAGGCTATTTTCGGTCGTCATATGAAATGCTCGCTGTGACATCACAGACCTACAGGTTTCTAAGGGCACATTAAATCATTTCATCTCTATCACAAATATGTCTACAGTCTGGTGTTGGTTTTAGGAACAGGCAGCTCAGCAAGCAAGCAATCAAGCATGATTCTCCATTTTTGAGATACAGAAGCATTATTAGAGGCAGTGATGAGACAGAGGACAAGGTACATAAATAGATGAGAGAGCATTTTATATCATGCATGCATGGTTGATTCCAGAATTAATGGCACCTTTCAAAAGAATGGGCAAATGTGAATGCACAAAATTCTGAGTCAAATAATCAAACTGGTATTTCATCATAATTACGAGTAACGCGGTTTGCGAGCGTTCCGCAAGACGAGCAAAGATTTGTAATACATTTTGACTTGAAAAACGAACAAGTCTTGGTTTACGAGTACCAAGTATCATGTATCACACGCGCTTCTTGTTTTGACGCCGAGCGTCACGTGATCACAACTGAGCCAACGGTTTTTCTCTCTTGAGCTGCGGAATTGTGGGTAATCGTCTCCCCTGCACGCGTGTACTGTTTACTATAGCAAAAGCAAAAGGAAGTCTCATTAGAGAGGTTAAAGATCCATTTTCTCTTTCTGCTCAAGGCTTAGCCTGCTCTTTGTGCCTGTGTGTGCGTGTCATTGGACACCATGCCCCCCCTCCACACACACAGACCCCCTCTTACTTTCACCTTCACAGACACACACACACACTCTTTCTCTCTGCTCTACACAGAAACACTGCTCTGTCGTGATTCTTTTCAAAGGTAAAGTGCAGGTTAATTTGTGTGTGTGAAAAGAGTGGAGGAAGGGTAACTGTGTAAGACGAGAAGGGGGAGAGGGGAGGGGCTCCTTACTTCAGCTTCACACACACACACACACACAAACAGAAACACTAATCTGTGGGGATCCTTTTCAAAGGTAAAGTTAATTTGTTTTAGTTTTACTTAATATTTTGTGTTAATTGATTGGGGGGGCTGTGGAACGAATAATTGAAGTTTCTATTATTTCTTATGGGAAAATTCAATTTGGTTTACGAGTGTTTTGGAATACGAGCCCGCTTCCGGAACAAAGTATGCTCGTAATCCAAGGTTCCACTGTATTATTATTTTTAAGTCAGAGTTTTGTGCATTCATATTTGCCCCCTCTTTTTAACCTGCCATGTGGAATGCCCGGGTTCAATTCCCAATCAAACCCCAGCCACTGGATGCATTGCTGGTCAAAAGAGGCCATCCGGCGCAAAAACCTGCGGCAAGTAGTGTGCAGATTGGATGGTGCGTTGTGGCAATCCCTTGATGGAAACAGCCGAAAGACCAACAACTTTATCATTAATATTACTATTATTACAATATAAATCCTTTTTTCACATGGACCCCTGGGGAAAACTTTCAACATTAAAAAAAGGGCTGGCCTCCTAAACCAAATACTGATAATTAAAACTTTTACGGCTATAAGACTTTAACATAATAAAATAGCTTTAAAAGTCTGGAACATGTGCACTGAGGATAGAAATGCGGGGGAAAAAAACGGAGTGATACTATGTAGTACATCAACCTCTACAAGAGTGTGAGACAGTTTTGCATGTCACATGCTGAGACTGCCTGGACAGAAAATGCACATCAGACACAATCCTCTGATGGCAACCATCAGACTAACACTATTCATATTCCTGCCTCATCTTCTAAAATCAATCATTGTATTCCAGACATCTCATCCAATTACTCGAGCCAGCAGTCTCCGCGTTTACAAAGCCATCAACACACAAAGACAGTCAGCCGAACTGTTTCAGCCCATGCTTCCTGCCTCCAACGCACGCAGCGCGAGATGCACAAACAACGGGAGCCAGATTGATTTTGCCCTAGCCTGCAAGACTAATGGCCACAGCGAATACATGAATGCACAAATAGCTAAGGACAAGACGGCCTCTGGTCACGGGGCTCCTACAGCTGCTGGTGTTCATCATGTAGGTGTAACGTCTTTGCCTGGCATGTAAGAATCACAGCACAATATACACACATACACACACCAATTCGGTGTGATCATGACATGTTTGAATCGCATAGGATATTTTCATTTTTTTGTACAGTTCCGTGCACCCTGAGAAAGGCTGAGGCCGATGCACAGAAACAGACACGGGTGCACACAATGCTTCTTTTCACAGCCTCCCACACAGTTGTAAACCAAGCAGCACTTTCTATCACTGTCTCTCCCTCCGTCTGACCTGCGTACCTGCACGAAATAAATAAAAGGCTGTGGGGAGTGGGTGTAAGCGTTGCCCTGGCAATGATAAAATAAGAGGTGGCTACCATGGAGATATAATCGAGAAATGAAAGACACCAAACACTCGCACTGGCTTCTGCTGGGCTGCTGTGTCACACTCGTCTCGGATTGTTTCTCTTTAACAATGATATGCAATATCTGGTATTGAGAATCTTAAAATGTTTTTCCATCATAACCGAATGCATGTGAAAAGAATGTTTTTTTATGCTCTGCCTTTAAACAGCTTCCCTTTTGAAAGGTAGAAATGTTTATAGTAATCTGTACTTAAAAAGGATCACGTATCATATATTATTTAGCCTCTTTCCATGGAACAAGCCCCATCCCATGTCAAACCAATACATTAGTTAGGAAGAGGAAGAGTTCTAATTCGCTTGGGGATGGGGATAGATAATTTCTAAACCAAAAAAAAAAAGCATGAAATACAGAAACTAATAGGATCTATTGTGTGGCATTACTGTAAGCCATCTTTTTTTTTTTTCCCTGAAAATTAAATCTTTAAAATGAGAATGATTTATTTTAGGTATCAAGGCACTTAATAAGGATAAACTACACCTTTTCTTTTGGGCTTTGTGCGTATCTGCAGATTCTAGATAAGCGTTATATAATAAATAAAACCTGATGAGTGATGCACAGGCATGTGAAAGGCAAACGGCCTGCTGGACATGTTCAATAAATACAGAGTTAACACTGCAGGCACACTGTCACCCCATACACCCAGCACGCACACACAAACACACACACAAGCAGTGCAGCACAATAATCTAATAACGAATTAGCTGGCTTGCCAAAAGGCCAATTTCAATTTGAATTTGTGAAGGATATTTTATTGACTGCTACAAGCCTTGCGTGGAGACTACTACTATATTCGTTCAGATTATACAAGCATATACATACAAAAAAAATACCTAACATATTTTATATATACACACATACATACATACAAGCAAACATAAATTCACATATACATTAAATATGCACTAAAATATATACACATACACACAAAGCAAAAAAGACACATTTAAACAATGCAGACATGCAGGATTAATGTATGGCAAATATACATATAAAACAAGTGAACAAACATACTGTGCATATATGCACACACAGACACACACACACACATATATGCAGGGGTTCAGTATTTCCATGCTCTATGTTTCAGGGTCCAGAATTTTGACTCTGGCTACACACAGATCTTGTTTCCCTCGTCCCAATATACAGTAAGATTGGATTCCTCCAGAAATCTAATTCCTCAGCATGGTGTAAGAGCTTAAAATCAGGAAGGAAAACATGGCCGATAGACACAGCAATACTGGCATGGGGTTGTTTTGAATTAAGGAATTAAAACAAATTTTAATTAAAAAAATATATATATTTCACATGTGACATTTTGATTTGCTCCATCTGATTAATTGAGAGCATATTACTTTCAGTACCAGTCTAAGTGAAAGCTGCATTGGAGTGCACTCTCACTCAATCGTCTATACCACTTTATCCTGTATACAGGGTCACAGTGGCCTGGAGCTCATCCCAGGAGAATTATGGAACAAGACGGCGTTCACTCTGGACGGGGTGGCAATACATCGCAGGGCACACACACACACACACACACACACACACACGCTACAGGAAATTTGGGGAATGCCAATTAGCTTAATCTGCATGTCTTCGGACTGTGGGAGGAAACCGGCATACCCGAAGGAAGCCCACCAAGCAGGGGGAGAACATGGAAATTCTATGCACAATGAAACCTGGCTGGGAATCGAACCTGGACCCTGGAGGTGCAAGGCGACAGTGCTAACCACTAAGCCACCTATTGGGGTGCACCAACTTCATTAACTTTAAAGTAATAATTTTCCACCCTAGTGTTCATGTAATGCATTAACAAATCCACCGATCAGCTGTTTCATTAACACCGCATAATATTAACACATTAACACTGATAATCAATTATATACCAGTAAACGGGTGACGGACTGATCTGGCCTCCGAATTCCCCACATCCCAATCCAATCAAGCACCCACTCGATGTGCTGGAGAAACAAGTCCAATATATAATGGATGCAAATCCCAGTCAGCCTCTCTGAATGCGAGGCCGATTAAGCATCTTTGGGATGCACCGGATAAACAAGTCTGATCCACGGAGGCCCCACAGCACCCAAAGGAGCCGCTACCAACGTCCTTGTTGAAGGCACCACCACAGCAGCCCCCCAGCAGTCCTGCGGAGTTATGCGCCAAGGGACAAAAGCTGCACAGGCCTACACAATACTAGGCAAAATGTTTTGAATTGTAATGTCAAGGTTGACCGGTGTACTGTATCTAACAGTAGAGTCATTTTGACTGTCATAATGTGAATACGTTTCATAAAACTCAATACACACTACTTTAAACAGACACCGCAAACCAACAAACCATATAAAGCTTTTGCACCTGCTTGTATTTTTATACAAGGAACACTATAAAAGTGATTCGGGCCATATTGGCTCGTGACACCACAGCGCCCTGTGAATTAGCTATATGGAGAACTGGAACAGCGAGAAAGACTGTGCTGCTAGCTCGTTACTCAACGCCTGCACTCATATAGTACGTAGTCATGTGCTCCCGGAGCGGCTGCTGACCCATCACCATGAGTCTCTCTGCTGTCCGGGCTAAAGCAGGGTGCACCAGTCAAAACCTCTGAGTCAGCCATATCAGAGCCAGCCACTTGCGCTTGTCTCAGCACAGTGCAGAAAAATGTACTCTGGTGTTAATACAATACTGAACTTGAAGTCACTAACAGAAACCTTTTTTTGGGACATTACAATTAGGACTGGGAGGTATAACGATTTAATATCGATAACCTTATAAATTATTTCATTATACAGTTTTTGGAGATATTCCAAGTACCATTATATAGTTTTATAAATATTCTTTAATGTTACAAACTATTTCTTTTACAGATTTCCTCCATTCCTTGGACGTGTGAACTCTTGAGTTAAGTTAATTAGGCTAAATTTAGTGGCTTGGAACAAAAAATACTGAACTGGGCGGGGTGCTGGGACTCCAGGACCAGGTTTGAGAAACTTTATGGATAAGTAGTGGTTATGGCTCCATGCTCTGGGACATTAGAGCCCAACAGTTATTACAGGCATTTTTATAAGTACTCTTTCCATCTGCTCAGGGCTGCTCAGGGGTTTAAAGGCGAGTGTGTGTGTGTGAAGGGGCACAGTGTCAAATTACGCGAGCGCACACACATAATGACAGGCTGAAACAGAGAGGGAGAGAGAAAATGGATCTTTAACCTCTCTAATGAGACTTTCATTTGCTTTACACACACACACACACACACACACGCGTGTTATGAGAAACACTACACATGCGCTTACAAACACAAAATAAAATATGTTCTACATGCACACACGTGGTCACAGCGTTGTAGTAAATAGTACACGTGTGCACGGATTTTGATTATACCAGTGAGAGACGCGCACTAAGACCCAGGAGGGGAGGGGAGTAACCACAATTCCACAGCGCAAGAGAGGGAAAAATCGTTGGCTCAGTTGTGATCACGTGACGCTCAGCGTCAAAACAAGAAGCTGATGCGTGATACATGATACTCGGTACTCGTAAACCAAGACTTGCTCGTTTTTCAAGTCAAAATTTATTAAAAATCTTT
>JAOVVA010000037.1:24825053-24847960 GCA_028565275.1 Leiocassis micropogon
TATAATCTTCAGTTTCTACAAACACAAACTGGACTGCATGGAATCATGCATGGTTTCTCTCAGGTTTATAGCAGTTTTCCAGGTTGTGAGTGAGTGAGTGACGTAGATTAGGAATGGTTAAGTGTCTGGTAAAAGAATATCATGGAAGACCCCCTGCACTTCAAACCCACCATGCGCTCGTGCAGCACCGCTGTCTCTTAGCAACGCGAGATCAGGGCGGAAGCAGCGGGCACATCAATCAGACGGGTGGACTACAAAGAGGGGCAAACCAAAAGGAACAACACACACACAAAAGTAACTATATACTCTATGCCATAACCACTGCATGCGTGGTAAAGTAACGTCAGTTGCGCGAGACTTTATTAGAACAGAAATAACAGCACTTGCATTGAGACACGTGCACAATTCCACTATTCCATTAAGTACCATGCAGAAAACTACGAGTAGTATCATACCTTGCAATTCGACTCAAGCATGCATCTTCATCCCCTTTTTCTTCAGAGAAAAAAAAAAAAATCAACGTTAAACCATCGCATGTCTTTCCTCCATCAGGCTCCTCTTTCAGCCGGGAGACGAGGCTAACGCGCTGCAGAATGAATATTCACATGCAGCCTCACATGCTAGTCCATGTTACCGCTCTGTCCAGATGTGATGCGGAATTTTGCGCTCTTTCCTCACGTGCAAATCTAACGCTGCTCGTGCCTGCTTTAAACACAGCCTCGAGCTCCTGTACAGAGGGGAATCTGTTCACCTGGAGGTTTCTTTCAGGCAGGACCGCTTTGCATTAGAGCATCCCCGAAAAAAAAGGCACCCCTGCCACCCTGCATTCCCTGAGCTTACCAAACAGGCTGAGGGGAAATGTAGTTCTGGGCTGCTGGAGCCACCATCAGGTTCTGCAAAACACATATCCAGTAAACACGAAAAAATACAGATGCTTAAAATGAAATAAGATTTATGAATGAACAATATCGCATTTTGGAAATGGTGCATAGTATACAAAGATTTACACATGCTTCATTTTGAAACATCGTTTCCCATGATGCATTGCGCTCTTTACAGACGCTTATTGAGCAGGGTGACAGAGCAGGGATTTTTTTTTAACATTATTATTATTTTTATAGATTCTTATTTAGAAGCACAAACAGTGTTGTACATAAGCCACCGTAGCGATTTTTAAAGCGGGAAATGATTTCAAAATATTTGACATTAAAAAAAAAGTACAATTTAATTACGCATTTCTGAGCAAAGATCACAGCCTTCAGCTTATAACGCGATAAAACCTGAGCGCATTTACACCAGGGGTCAGGAGTCTTACATTCAGAAAGACATGACTAAATAGATTTTGTTGTTAGCTGTCACCCTCCCGTCCTCATCTGAATTCCAGCATGACGAGATGACATGAATTATTCACATAAAGGATACAATGGCGCCATCGTGTGGATTAAATAGTAATGTGCACCGCTACTGACATCAGATTTACAGGGCGTCCCAAAAAATGACGTAATTTAAAATATGAGCGTCTGAGTAACTACATGTTGTAGGCAAACGACATTAAATAGGCTTCATATAGAAAAAATATTATTTAATTATCAAAATTCCAACAAAATATTTAAACAGATACAGATTTTATAACCGATTTCACAAAGGTTTACAAAGGTTCAATATGCTTTTCGAACTTCTCATCTTCAAGTAATGTAAAACATTAAACTTTATAGTTAGTTTTCACACATCTCTTTGGGATCTTTGGGATCATTTGAGTGAGATTTGGCTATGTTGTTAGACTACGAAATGATATAATTTTTTTTGAGACACCCTGTATTTTACGCTAGTGTTAGTATCCGTGTAATAAGTTTGTACAAATAGCTAAAAGATTAAAGCTAAAAATAAGCTGAATAGTATCTGACACATAACTCCTCATAACTTTCCATCTATTTAACATTTCGATTTAATTCATAGCGAAATGCTCAGTTTTCATAGTGTATGTTGTTGTTTTTTTAGAGTAACCCATGTTGTGACCACTATCTAAACCTGGCTTCAGTCCTCACTCTCTTTTTCTTCTTCGGTATCTCCAAAGTCATCCCGAAGACCACCATCTAATGCTGTCTAGCTACACTATGCCCTGCAACCACCATACAGTCTCAAGTCTCCTTCATACTGCATCTCCTACACAGCAGATATTCCACCTGAGTACATCTTCCATCATTTTACATCACCCTGTGTGCCTCTTTCTTCTTAAAATATGTATTCACCACTTCCATTTCCATCCGTTTTTGCAAAATCTACAATAATCTGTCCTTCCACGTTTCTCTTCTGAACTCCATACCTACCTGTGGCGACGGGCTGAAGCCCGAGGCGCACTTTAGAATAACATCTTCTCGCTGTTTTCCCTGTGCTTGATGGATTTCCTGCAGGTTCTCTGGGTTCAAAGACACACAGATTAGGCTAATTGGTGTTCACAAATTGCCCATAATGTGTGAATGTGCATGTAAATGTACATGTGAATGTTAATACGATTTTACAAGATGGGAATAAATACAGAGGTCACCACTGGCTTCCAATGGTCTCTAGTTGGACTACAGAGGTTCCTAAATGGATGGATGGATGTAGGATGTATTGCCATCATTCCTTCATAGTGTTCTGTGTTTACAGGGTAATCTATCGCGATTGGCTCTGCTGAGTGACGCATATGGCCACAGCCACCTCAAGGAAAAAAAACGCTGAATTGATTGGCACTGTTGGAGATGTTTGGAAGTTGATGACACATATGGCCGCACCTACCTTGAGGGAAAAAATGCTAAATTGATTAGGTCTGTTGAGTGATGCATATGGCCACGCCTACCTTGAGGGAAACTCAGCTGGACAGACATACAGATATATGTACATACGGACAGAAATTTTTCTGAGACTGATTTCAGGTCCTCTGACGTATGAAATGTAAAGATATCATTGAAAGAGCGAGTTCTGACCATTGTACAAACAAAACCTTTCTTTTATTTATATAGATTAGAAGCAAGATTGAACTGGCTAAGATAAACAGATAAAATATAATAGGCAAACACAAAAAAGCCATGTGGCCTCGCACGCCACACGGCCAGGGTCCAGGGTTCGATTCCCACCTCGGGTCTGTGTGTGTGGAGTTTGCATGTTTGCCCTGTGATTGGTGGGTTTACTCCGGGTACTCTGGTTTGGGTTATACCCAAAGACATGTAGACAATTTCTAAATTGTGTACCCTGTCTCAGGCCCTAAGCCTCCTAGGATAGGCACCAGGCCAGTGTGACCCAAAATATAGAATAAGTAGTACAAAAGATGAATAAATGAATTAACACATTTTGCCTGTCTTGAAAAGGCTTCCTACAGACTCGGTTCTTGACCATGTCCCAGGTTAACCTAACAAATACATCTGTATTTA
This sequence comes from Leiocassis micropogon, assembly GCA_028565275.1. Lineage (NCBI taxonomy): Eukaryota > Metazoa > Chordata > Actinopteri > Siluriformes > Bagridae > Leiocassis > Leiocassis micropogon. The sequence continues at coordinate 24,828,464 of JAOVVA010000037.1, forward strand.
ACTAACGTTCTTTGACAATCACTTTTACTTGCTCACTCAATCACTATTCTGTTTATCCTGATTAGGGTAACGGTGGATGCATCCTCTCTCTATGCACCCTGCATAGTCACATTCACACTTATTGACACTTATGAAAAATGAACCGGTGTGTATGATAAGGCTGTTAAGATAAACTTTTTATTAACTCATCAGGAAGTTTAAAATAAGTAAGTAAAGTTAAATATAATTACACTAGTGTCAATATGAAAAACATACAAAATGAACAGTTGAAGCAACATAAGTAGTACAACAAATACACTATATGGCCTCATAGACATCTGACCTTTACACCAAATTTTGGGCTTTCCCCAAACTTTTTGTTTCCACAAAGATGGATAAATAGAATTGAAAAGGATGTGTGTGTGTGTGTGTGTATGTATGCTGCAGCATTAAGATTTTACTTTCCTGGAACTGCAGAGCCCAAATCTATTCCAGCATTACAAATGGTTTGGATGAACTCAAATGGCTTGAGCAGAGCCCTGACCTCAATCCCACTGAACACTTTTCGCATGAATTGGAATGTTGAATGTGTGCTAGGCCTACTCTTCTAACAACACTGCCAAACATCATTAATGCTCTTGAGGATGAATGGACAGAAATCCCAACAGCCAGAATCCACAAAGCCACCCCAGAAAAGTGGTTGTTATTGTAACAAAATAAAAGAACTAAATTCTGATCTTATGGTCAAGTACATTTTTCTCAGTGCATCTGAATGTGTTCTATCTGGGTTCTCTGGTTTTCTTCCACCTCACTAATCCATGATGGGATGTTGATTAGCTAATTGGCCCTCAGTGTGCATGACTGTGAGAATGTATAGCTGTATCATGCCCTGCAGTAGACTGACAATCAAGGGTGTATTCCTAAACCATGCCCAGTGTTCACAAGATGAGGTTCAAAGTCATTGTCATCCTAAAAAAGCCTAAAGTGGTTACTGAAAATGAATGACTTTTATCTGCTATTCTGCCAGAGTAGTCAGGCATGGGGATCATACCTGAATACTGCGTCTAAAGAAGGAATGAATACTAACTCTTGTGGCTGAATGAGTTAAAATCTACAGCCTCATTCTACATTTTAATGGAAAGCCTTTCTAGAAGAGTGAAGGATATTTTATCAGCAAATGGGACTAAATATTGAATAGCATGGTTAACAAAAACATATTGGTGAGTTTGATCAGTTGTTCACCTACTTCCATCCATACAGTTTTAAAAAATATTTTATCCCTTCCTGTTTTTTTTGTTTTTTTTACATATTTGACACACTTAAATGATTGAAATCGGCAAACTAATTTTAATATTACACAATGATATCCTCAGTAAATTCAAAATGCAGTTTCTTTAGATGTTGTTCTTGGTTCTTTTATGAGGTTTTATGAACTGGGTTCTTTTTATGAATCGTTGTTTTACTCTTAAAGTAATTTTGGTACTCCAAGGAAGGAAGTTTTCATCATTTGTGGTAATGGCTCTCACCGTGGTTCACTGGAGTCCCAAAGCCTTAGAAATGGCTTTGTAACCCTTTCCAAACTGATACATGTCAATTACTTTGTTTTTTATCTGTTCTTGAATTTCTTTAGATTGCAGTTGTTGATGTGTTGCTTTTTGAGATTTTTCAGCATACTTCACTTTCAGACAGGTTTTATTTACTGCAAGTGATTTCCTGATTCAACAGGTCTGGCATTAATCAGACCTGGGTTTAACTCAGCTTTCCAAAAAATGTGGTTACTTACAGTTCATTCATGATTTAGCAAGAGAGCAATTACTTTTTCACATAGTGCCAGGAAGGTTTTTACTGTTTGTTTTTTCCATTAATAAAACTTTTTTTTTTTTTTTATGCATTTTGTATTTACTTAGGGTATCCTTGTGTTATATTTAATTTGTTTGATGATCTCAATCATTTAATTGTGACAAATATGCAAAAAATAAGGACAACTGTTTTTTCATGGCCCAGTCTATAAGAAAATAAGCAAAATATAAATGCATTGCTGCTGGATATTATACAACTGTCCATATGCAAAAAAAAGAATGAATCAGTGACAACAGCATAATGCAGTCTCCTCTGAATATATTAGGACAGCAAAGCCAATTCTTTTGGTTCATCATATACTAGACACGTAGTTGCACTCGCAAGATTGTCAAGACATTTGGGTTTATGATCAAAAGAGACCATATTTAAGAATTTCAGTTTTAATGTGTGATGTGTACGTCTAGCCAGAATATTGCGAAAGCTCTAAAGAAAAACCCAAAAACATGAATCAGTGAATTTCCACAGAGCAGGCGTGTCTGTATCACAATCCACTATTCAATGAAAAATTGTAGAGCAGAAGTATAGAGGCCATACCAAAAGATGAAACCACTCATCAGAAGCAGGAATCGGGAGGCCAGGTTGGAATTTCCAGACATACAGAGGTTAGCCACAAAATGTTCTGTGGCTCACATTAACTACTTCCATAGTATGGAGTGTGGCGAAAAAAAGCATCTGTTCATGATAAAACATACAAGCTCATTGGTCAAGTATGGTGGAGGTAGTATGGCTGCTTCTGGAACTGACTCAATGATGATAGCAGCACAATACATTTACAAGTCTACAGAAAGATTCTGTCTCTATTTACACAGAAATGCATCCAGTTTAACTGGGAGGACTCCATCATGCAACAACACACTGGGCCTCATGCAATAAGTGAACACATGTTCTCTTATTTCTGATCATATCCACCATTTTTCCTATTTTGTTTTTACCCATTCATTTCTAGGATTCACCAATGTTTCCTTACCAAGATTAGAACAAAAACAAATCCCATCTTCACAGTCTGAAAATTGTTTGTCTGGTGCACAAAAACAGTTTTAAAATTCAGAAATAGAAAAAATGCGATAATTAAATTGAAAAACAAGTTTTTCCAACCATTGAGTTATTGTCATTCCAACCATATACAGTTTAGTACACAGTGAAACGAAACAATGTTCCTCTAGGACCAAGGTGCTACATACATGCAACGACATAAATTAACAACACAACATAAATGAACAACACACATAATACTAAAGAGATAGTATTGAGCAATTGAGACTATAAAAACCCTGTGATGCTTTGTGTGTTCTGCTTCTAAATGGCCTATGGATTGCTGTTAAATACTTTGGTCATGTTTTCTACACAGAGAGTGCGCTTTTAGAGATGGCACAGATTTGAAGATTTAAATTTCTTGCTAATCCTATGTGCCTAGAATGTAAAATGCAGTGGGATTTATCGCTCAGCTCAGCTCTGATAGCAGGTTGGGATAGTTAAGAACGTTTTGGACATCTGACATTGAATTCTCTCATTTTTTTTCTCTTGACAGAAAATTTACAGAAAATTTAAAGGATTGTTGCTGCATAAAGCCCAATAATCTAAAACACTTTGCTTACACAGAGGGAAATTTAGACTTCTAGACTTGCCAAGTCAATCACCAGACCTTAAACAAAATGAGCCTGCATTTCACCTTATGAAAAGGAGAATGAAAGAAGAAACTCGTCACAACAAACAAATAAAAAGAGCTGCAGTACAGGACAGTCAGCGGGTTGTTGGCTTGATGCAGTTATTGTGTGAAGTGTTGTGTTGAATGAATGGAGGTACAGTGACTGGATGGTCTTTTCCAGGTTTTATATTATTTTTCAAAAGATGAGTGCTCCAAAGTAAAAAAAATAATACTGTGGGCAATATTCTGTCTTTGTTTCTGACAGTTCCAGTCATGTACAGTACAGTATGTGTGTGTGTTTGCACTTTACGACATCGGTGCAATACATGAGATTGATTGTACTTCTCAGTTCCTGTTTGGGCAAGGGAGCATTTGCCTCTGGTCTAGTTGGCCCGAAACATTCACAATGGTCCAGTGTTCTTCCTTTTTCTCCACTTGGTAAAATTAAATCCTTCTTCACCGACAAAGATGAGTTCATGCGGAATGCCTCAATTTCAAAGAATCTTTACAAAAGAGATATACTAGCCTACACACTGTTGTAATGCATACCTGTACTACAATACTTCATACATTATGAAAGAAAACATAATTGCACATATTCCAATTGGTGGTCTTTGACTCTATTGAAGTTGCTGTTGAAAGGGAACATGATAGACCTGTTTCATCCTCAACCTGTTCTGTTGGAGAATGTGGTCAATTGTTGAGATGCTGACTGCATGACTGCATAATCGTTTGGAATATTTCCTGATAGTTAAAACCAAGGCAATTACTGTATATTGTTAGCCTATGTCCATATTAATGATTTCCTTCTCTTGTTCTTTTCCTCGCAGTTTTGAAAAAATAGAAGTCCTGGTGGGATTACAAAAGCAGAACATACATTAACTCTAAATTAACTACATGTAGTATAGTACAATAATTTATGGGACAGACAGTCCCATATGCAGAAAGTATACAGTACTACAGAGCAAACAGTTACAGTATACAGTATACTTTATATGTGCTGGAAAAGTGCAGAGTACAGCACTCCAAAAGTTATAGTAAAAATCGATATGTAAATTGAAGGTCTGGATTATTGAGATTATTGTGAAGTGGCTTAAATTCAGATTCGGCAGATTAGGTTAATTAGAATTCTCAAATTGCCTATAGAATGTTTGTGTGTGTGTGCGCCCAATGACAGATTGGCACTCTGTAAAGGGGTACCTTACCTTGTACCCAGTCTCCAGGCTCAAGGCCCCTGTTTGGATGAAGGAATGAATGTTTCAAAATGCAAGACGGGCGGCGGACACTCCCCACCCATTGTTACGGGGACAGTCACTTAAGTGGTTGGGATGCCAGATCGACGCCTGATGGTCATTCACACACTATGGAATGCCAGTTAACTCAACCTGAAGGTTTTTTTTTGTCTGTGGGAGGAAACCAATTAGTTGTTGTTGTTAGTCTTTTGGCTACTCTTGTCATGATATGATCCACACACACAACAGTGGTAGGTGGAAGCCCTTCCTGGTGCAACCCTCCCATTTTATCCACGGTTGGGACTGGAACTGCATCGGCTGAGGTTTGGGCATTGGGTGGGAATTGGGCAATGGGTGGGAACTGAACCCTGGCCTTCTACATTGCAGGCGAGAAACCTACCACTGAGCCACCATGCCAAGGAGTACTCGGAGGAAACCTACCAAACCAAGCATGGGGAGAGCACACAAACTCAAGGCGGGAATCGAACCCAGACTGTATTGACACAAAACGTCTTCCTAATATTTTATTAAATACATATTTCTAAATATTCTATATTAAAACTGATTCAATACAATTCTTTCTACAATAAAAAGTAAAGTTCATTAAAGTGAATAGTTTGTAACAGGTAGTGTAATATCGGAGAAATAATTTTCGACAGGCAACCAGCAGGACCGCCAAAACCTGCGCCTGGAGAATCGCAAGGCCCCTCTTCGTCAGAGCGGCGTTCGCAAAATACGAGGCTGGAGAGATAATACTGTGAATGAGTTTTTCATCTCTCGTTATCTGCAACATCCTGATAATAAAATCGGTAAATTGTTTTCGTACGCTACAAATAGGCATTAGACAATGATATTATCGATGAATGTGCTTGAATGCAACACAAAAGAACATGTTAGAGAAAGATTGCGACCTTAGCTGCACAGGCTAGTTATGAATGGACATGCTAACAAAATGGCTAGCACTAGCTGTTGTGAAGTTTAATAGTTTTAAAAACGAAACTGGTGTTTAGTTAATGGCTGTGTTTCTCATGTAAACCAAGGTGCTAGCGGCTAACTTAGAACCAGTTTATGAGTTACTTGAACGATTTAGTAGTTTCTTAGCTAATGTGCTAGCCAGTTTGTTGTGAAAGTATTTAACAAAATGGTGTTACCGCTTCTTAACCGTTACGCTTTTTACTAAAGGGAACGTACCCACTTGCTATGTTTAAAGTAGCCACTGAAATTTTTAGAAATACTGCATTTGCACGTAGTTTTGATGAATAAGTTGGTAGTAGTTGTAGCTTAGCTTTATGTTAGCATTGCTCATCAGTCTACCAGTGGTCAGAGTGTTGAGTTCGTAGAGGCTCGTGTGAGGTCAGTGTTCACTCTGTTTTCATTTTGCTGACTTTTTTTTGTGGTTACAGGTATTAAAAAGTAGATTTTTCCATCCAGAGCTGAAGGTCCAGAGACATTGATCATGTTTCTGTACAACCTGACCTTGCAGCGTGCAACTGGCATCACTCATGCCATCCATGGCAACTTCTCAGGTAGTCCATTCCCACTGGTTTAAGCCAATAATAGCATATGCGAATGCATGTGTACGGTATTGTGGTTTTATTTCATTTAACAGATGAATTGTGCTGCCATATGTTTCTTTTTCATCAATAACCTTGATCCAAACATTCAAAGCACACTTAGTACTATGTCTTGTTTTTTGACTCAAGGTACAAAGCAGCAGGAGATTGTCGTTTCTCGAGGAAAAATTCTGGAGCTGTTGCGGCCCGATGCAAACACTGGCAAAGTTCACACGCTGCTCACCATGGAGGTGTTCGGCATAGTCCGCTCTCTCATGGCCTTCAGGCTAACTGGTGGCACAAAAGGTGAGTTTTATTTGTCTGGTTTGTGCGGAAGAAATTCTGAGGTCTTCTGATGCTCTTGCAGAATATCGGCCCTACATATTTCCTGTCAAACTTAGTTGTTGTATGTAAATGAGGGAAAAAATTTAACCACAGCATAATCCTAACCAGGATAAAGCAGTAACCAATGTATGAATAAATGAAAGCAGTAAATGCTTCTGTTGCAAACCTCATGTTCACTCGAGTGGTCTTTTTGTCGTGAGAGTTTTATGTGCCTGCCAACATGCAGATGACTTGTGTAACTTACAGGATTCCAGTCTTATTGCACACAGTTAATGTGTACTAAGAGATGAAACAGAAATTCTAATTTTATATATATTTAAAAAAAATATTATATATTTTTTGCTTTTGACTTTTCCAGTTTTAAAGAATCCATCATGTTTCACTTTGCTGGTGTGCTCTTTTGTTTGTTATATTGAAGACTATATCGTGGTGGGCAGTGATTCAGGTCGTATTGTTATCCTGGAGTATCATCCCTCCAAAAACATGTTCGAAAAGGTGCACCAGGAGACATTTGGCAAGAGTGGCTGTCGACGCATTGTTCCAGGACAGTTTCTGGCTGTTGATCCCAAAGGGAGAGCTGTTATGATAGGTAAGACACCCCCCCCAACCTAAAATTATATATCTTTTAATTATAAATTTTTCTCTTTAGCCAGTACAAAAACGTCAAGGTATTATCTGCCATATTTGCAAGAGAAGTCACATTTAAAAAAAATTTTTGCCTCCAAAAACATTGGTGCCTCTCTTTAAAAAATTTTTTTTTTTATTCCTTTCAGTTTTGATGTCTAGAGTTTCTGCCTATACTGCACAAAATTTAGATTTGTAAATATACAGTATTTGACAAAGTTGCTTCTTAGTTTTTGTTTTGCTCTCTAAAAAATGCCAAGCAAACTACACCAATTAGCCATAATGTTATGACCACCTGCATAATATAGAGTAGATTCCTCTTTTGCCACCAAAACAGTAATACTCTGTATGTCCTGACACTTTTCTATGGGAACCACCATTGACCTTTTCAGTAGCTCTACTACTGCATCAGATTACTTGCTAGCCAGCCTTCTCTCCCCATGTGCATCAATGAGCCTTGGCCGCCCATGACCTTGTCGCCGGTTTACTGTCCACCCCCCCCCCCTTACTTTTGGGAGGTTCTGTAAACTGAAGAGCTGCGGTTTTGGATTTGCTCTCACCCAGTAGTCTAGTCATCACAATTTGTCTCTTTGTCAGAATAGCTACCTTTCCAATACATCATTACAATGGTACTTGGAAGTGGGTGGGGATATATTAGACAGCAATTGAACATTTTGTCCCTGAGGTTGACGTGTTGGAAACAAAAAAGAACAATGGGCAGACATAAGGTTTTGAATTTGACAATGGTCAAATTGTGATGGTTAGATGACTGGATCAGAGCAACTCCAAAACTGCAGCCTTTGTGAGATGTTCATGGTCTGCAGTGGTCAGGACCTAATATTATTACAAAATGGCTGTATTTGACACTTGTTATAATTACTAATAGTAGTTGAGTAATAATAAGCTTAGCTGCATTTGAGCATACATGAGGATTATGTATTTTCTTTCTACAGGATACACACAAAAGACAATCATTGCTTATATCAAGTTTTTGCAAATCTTTTGTTTGTGGTATGCTGTTCTTTTCGTGCTGAAAACTGAGTTTTACGATTTGGTTTTACTCTTGCTTGCTTATACGCTCATGTGCACTGTCACACTCTCGTTCTCAAACTGTACTTTCTTACTCTTTCTTGCGGACACACTCAATATCACAACACTGATATTCCAGCCAATCAGAGGCTAGAGGTGGGTCAATACCAGCCAATCAGAAGCTGGAGTATGTTAAGATTGAGCTATAAAACCATAGTCAACAATAAATACAAAATTGTAAACTGCATACTTAATTTTAGGCTACCTCACAAGCTGTGATATTTACCTTATGCTGATAAAAATATTAACTAACACATGCTATGAAGTACTGAAGTTGGCTGCGTGTCCAAGAAGCAGTGATGCTCTTTAGCTTTAGTTATTTTATTTATTATTGTTAATTATCTTTTTATGTTTAACAGCATCCAAGTTCTTCACTTGAACAGTTCTAATATAAGGAAAAGCCCTGTGTGGAGAGCATTATTACTTTTTTTTAAGTTCAAAAAAATTTTTGGTTGAAATAAAATTTGATAAAATCGCGATCTTGTGAATGTGGAAGACTCGTGAATCTTAGCAAGAATTACGCAGTCGTATTGTGGAAACTGCAAATTACATAAGTTGCGGTAGTAATTTGACCCCGCCAAAAAAAGTTTTCCTTGAAATGCTGCTTTGGGTCTGTGTATTTCAACTGTAACCCAGGTGTTGTATAAAACAGATTTTATCTGTGCAGGCAGGCCTGAATGTTTTTCCCAGCGTCTGTATTACTGTACCCCTGCAGTCATGTACTGTTTTCACTTCAGTAACGCAGCACAATTTTAGTGAGTAAGTGGGTGGTAATTATGATGAGTCATAAGTCTTTAGAACTGGCAAACCAATAATTTGTTTGGGGAAGCTCCATCATTAGGAAATCCTTTTATATGATCCCAAACTGCAGTTTGGAATGTTTTTCATTCTGGTTAAAGCTTTATGAACTTCTGCATAATCCATTTGTTATTAAAGAGCTTTGTGGACTTTTCATTACAGGCGCTATAGAGAAGCAGAAATTGGTGTACATCCTGAATAGAGATGCAGCTGCACGCCTCACCATCTCCTCTCCTCTGGAAGCACACAAGGCTAACACGCTCGTCTACCATGTGGTCGGAGTAGACGTGGGTTTTGAGAACCCCATGTTTGCCTGTCTCGAGATGGACTATGAGGTGAGAATTCGGCTTGTTCTTTTAAACAAATGTTAGTGTAGTGATTCCCCTTGTGGGATTAAAGCATGGCAGTGAGCGTTAATTTATATTTAAAAAAAAAATTCATTTAAAAGTGAGCCACAAACATTTTATATTTTATTTGATAATTAGATTTTATCTAATATTCTATTATATCCGTTACCTATTATATTTTAAGTATTTTTTTTCAGTGACGTGATGAGTTTATTCATGTCTCTTCTCTGACATCTGACTGGAGAGATTTGTAAAGACTTCTGATCACTGCATGTGCACAAAATTACAGCTTTATTAGAACACTGTTCATTTCTCTGTTTAAGTTGTATATTTTATTTAACAGGAGGCTGATAATGACCCCACAGGGGAAGCAGCAGCTAACACACAGCAGACTCTGACCTTCTATGAGTTGGACCTGGGACTCAACCACGTAGTGCGCAAGTACAGCGAGGCTCTGGAAGAACATGGCAACTTCCTCATCACAGGTATGACCTGGCTGAGAGAAGAATTGTCGCAGGAAAGCATTTTAAATTGGTGTGCATTTAATGTAAACATGATGATCTACCTTCATGTCTCTTCTCTGATTGATGTGAGGAGAAATGGTGATATCTGACAAACTTTTGTTACGATTAGTGTAAATGTTTGTTGTAGTGTTTGTCTGATCCTTTCATGTGCCCTTGTGTTCAACCAACAGTTCCAGGTGGCTCTGATGGTCCGAGTGGTGTGCTCATTTGCTCAGAAAACTACATCACTTACAAGAACTTTGGGGACCAGCCGGATATCCGCTGCCCAATCCCACGCAGACGGGTGAGTGTTTCAGTGGTTATGCATCAGAGACGGCGTTTTAGGATTAAAACCATATTTCGACTTTCAACTGAAATGATGAGGTTTTCATGTCTCTTCTCTGCCACAAACCCTGGAGACAACTAAGACTTCTGATCTCATAACTGTTAGTTTTAACAGAAACATAATTATATGGTACTTGTGGTTTTTGAGGACTGTTGTTGTAGATTGCATTCTGAGTAATGCAAACAAGCTTGAAAATTTGCCATAGTGGTTAAGAGCTGATCTGTTCTATTTCTCTGTAATAACTCAGAATGACCTGGACGATCCAGAGAGGGGCATGATCTTCGTCTGCTCAGCCACTCACAAAACCAAGTCCATGTTCTTCTTCCTTGCCCAGACCGAGCAAGGAGACATCTTCAAGGTTACCCTGGAAACAGATGAGGAGATGGTAAGTAGTGATGATGGGGGCGGGGGAATCGAGTTGAAGCATGTTTCGACTTTTGTCAAATCATGTATTACATTCATAATAGAGATGCACCCGTCAATGAGCCAGTGATTGGACCTAACCTAATTAGAATGAACTTAATTGACAACCGATTCTGTGCCAAGTGCATGAGCTTCTGATTGGTGCAGCAGAAATGGATATTTATGGCGTTATATTATCAAACGTTGCTTGTGTTTCAAAGCCAAACTTCGTCCAAAGTCGTATCAGTCACGAAGTCTTTATTATAAAGATATAATAATGGCGGGTGATGTGTGATTATGACGTGATTCTTGCTGCTCAGTAAAAATGTGCTTCATTTGTCTAACATTCTCATTTGAATTTGTTTTAATAAAAAATCTGACTGATCCTGATCTCAGTATTAGACACTGTCCATGATGTGCACAGCCTGGCAGGGAAACACAACATTTAATGAAGCATCCAATGTTAAGCAAAAACAGTCACTTTTTGATTCAGAATTGATTCACACTTTTAAAATTGTTTAGGTAGGCCTCCGAGTGGCGCAGTGGTAAAGTGCTCGCCCTCATCATCCGGAACCTCTCGCAGCCGGAGGTCTATAGAGAGCTGATTGGCCGAGCTCCCTCAGAGTGTGTGTTACGCCTCCCCCAACGGTGCGTGAGCGAGCAGTTTGAAACGATGCAGTCGGCTGACATCACATGGTTCTGAGGAAACGTGATGGTCTTCGGCCCTCCCGACAAAGTGGCAGTAGTGTGCCAATGTGGAAGTGTGGGAGCCCCCTAGTGACGGGGAGGAATTGGACACGACTAAATAAATCAATGGGCGGTTGATGCATTATCGCTACCTACAGGACTGGAGTGTGGAGCCAGAAGATTGTCAGGGGGAAAAAGATTGTCAATTTTCTGATCCCTGTAATTGTGACTTTATCACACATGTACGTAGAACAGGCATAGTTGCCTATTTCTTTGTCACTCACTTGTGCGAACCTGGGTCATTTAGCCAGGATGTAGAAATGATGATATACCTTCATGTCTCTTCTCTGACTAATGCTGAAGAGAATGTTGATATCTGATCTCTACTTCCTAACGTTACAAAAATAACAGCCTGTGAATTTCTATTGTTTGTGTAATAATGTAAGGTGTGTTTGAAACTCTTGAATTTGTTAAGTAAATTGCATTACCTGTTTCTAGGTCACAGAGATCAGGATGAAGTATTTTGATACCATCCCTGTGGCCACTGCAATGTGTGTACTGAAGACTGGCTTCCTGTTTGTGGCATCAGAGTTTGGAAACCAGTAAGTTACAAAATACAGTCATAAGTCTGACAACAGAGGATAACTGAAATTGCACTTGCTGATAATTTCCTGTCTGTTTCTTTTAAACAAGTTCTTTCAGATATTTGTTCTTATCAGTGTCTTCACTCACGGCTCTGTTATAACATTTTGATCCAGGCACACTGGGGGTAGAAAAGTTTCAAGTGTTGCAGCAAAAATAAAATATTGGGTCATGGTTTAAAGGTTTTCATCCACAACAGAATTTGAATATTTTATAGAAAACACATGAAGCATAATTCTCACAGCATGTTGCAACAGAAGAAAAGACGAGTAAAATAAGAAGTTGACTTTCTGCTCCAACATTGACCCTGGTCACAAAAAAAAAAAACTATAACCCCTTATAACATAACACAGTTATGAACATGATGGAAATGTACATGTTCAGTTGTCTTAATGGCAAAAGCTTGTGCAGTCAAAGATTTATCACTGCACTGCCAGAAAGCCCCTTAACTTGGAATAGATTATAAAAATTTTATTTAAAAAATGTTCAGGCTGTGCACGCATCTGTACTTGGAAAGGGGAAATTTTACAGCACAAGTCAGTATTTCACAGCATGTGTGGTAAGTGTTTCTTAATGAAAATGCAGAAACGACGGTAAACATTTTAAACAGATCCAAACTCTTGTGCATAGCATACAGTGTGTTGTAGAAATGACTGTTTTGTAAAAATCTTACATGGCTATCATTTTTGCCTTTTAAATTATAATAAATGTCAAAAATTGGTAAAATCTGAAAGTATTTTTAAAGGTGCTAGTCACAAGGGTTGACCGATGAACGCTCAAGTTTAAATTCCTCTGTACACTGTTTGGTCATTGAAACAGTTACTCCTTTGTCAAAAAGTTAAACATTGACAGAAGTAATTTCAAAGTATTAGGGAGAGGTTGTGGCTGCAGGCTGATGAAAGATTTGGTATGCCTTATTAATTCTTGTTCATCGTTCAGGAATGTGAAAACAGTGAACTTAAATGCTCAATCATGTCTTTATTGAAAGACATGGTAATATTATATAATAATGTTAATAATGTTCAACTCTTAAGAGTTAATGTGAAATTGTATAGAATGTGCAGATAATGAAGAGAAAACAAGTTTCAGTTCTCACTTCAGACCACAAGCCAGGCAAGATTTCAGTGTAAGGCCAAGTAGGCCAAGGTAATTTCTCTAGTTGCTTGATTGTGTAGTCTGCTTAACTTTAATATTCACATATTTGTATCTAATTTTAAAGGCTGAATATTTGTTTAATTCCCAAGAGAAGTGGGAAAAGCATATTTAGTGTCACATGGTCAAGTAAGTGTGCAAAATCGGCCTATGGTCCCTTAATTTTTACAGATTGGTTGTGTCTCAACTGGCCAGTCACATGAGTTGACAGCCACATCAACATGCAGTCGTCTCTGGAAATATTACCAAGTCTCTTTTTACAGAGCCAAATTATTATTATTATTTTTTTTACTAAATCAAAACCACGTGAGGGAACGTTTGCCAGAAGAACACAACAAACTATTTGCCACCTCTAAACAACGCAGCATGAATTTGATTATGAAAAGTTATTAGCAAAGGCGGCAACTAATTCTTTAAAGTCTGTCCTTACTCATCCACCTATAGCAGAAGCTCTTGAGATGTGCTTGAGCTTTACTCTGCAGAGAATAAAAATGCTAAAACCATCACAGAAACAATAATGAAGAGAGAAGTAAAGAGCGTGTTGCTATGTGTATGTGGGCTGAGAAGTGAGTGAGTTTTCACATTCGGTGCAGTGTTTCCACTTGTTATTCCCTGACGCTGCTTTGTTCCATGTGCTGTATAACAAGTGAATACAGTAGGACAAGTGAGTTTTACATAAGCTTTTCAGCGTTTGTGAGAAGCCCTTGATGCTAGTAAATGAAAGAATTTTTGCTTTATGGAATATGTTGCTTTCCAATAAAAAAAAGTTTTAAATGTATACCTTCTCAGATCTTAATTATGTTTAGCAGTGCTGTTTAGATTTATTTTTACTGCTATAAAAGGTAAATAAGTAAACAATAGTACACAATAAGTGGAACACTTTAAATAGAAGATCCCAATAACTCGACACACCCGCGATCCAATTTCTGCAATTGGTGCTCGGTATCGGTATCATCAGATTTTGGGCTCGGTGATCATCCCCAAAAACCCTGATCGGAGCATCCTATGATTAAGCATTATTTTAATTGTAATTTATTTTTCCTTCTGTTTGTTCTCCCAACACAAGGGCTCTCTAGAGATGTTTCTCTAGTGTTGAGTATTACTGAAGTGCTGAATAATTAATTAAATGCTTTGGGAAACGGAAAGAGCAATTACTTGTCTGTCAAATTCATGTGTGTGTTTTATGAACTTCATCACACGTGTCTCTTAGTATCTGTATTCTCTGTCTGTTAGTTATCTCTATCAGATTGCCCACCTGGGTGATGATGATGATGAACCAGAGTTCTCTTCTGCCATGCCTCTGGAGGAAGGAGACACCTTTTTCTTCCAGCCACGACCACTTAAGAACCTTGTGCTTGTGGATGAACAGGAGAACCTTTCCCCTATCATGACCTGCCAGGTAAGTTGTAAATTGGTGTATGGGTGTTTTTAGGCAATCTTTGTATGTAAATGTATTTTCTTCTGTCTCTTAGCTTTTAAAGTTGTATACATTTAAATTTTTGCTTACATTCTGACTGTTGTATGTATTCATTTTGGAATTTGACCAAATGTCACAGACCTTTATTATTAAGCATAGCAATAGATATATCATTTTATAATAAATTTTAATTCTACTTGCTTCCATTGTACTGTAACAGTCAGAAGTTTAGTTATGTGGCTACACAGTAATACCAAATAAGGCCACAAGGTGGCACTTCCTTTTTGTTGTAGACTACAGCTACATGTATGTTCAGGAGAGGAACGGCTATGATGGTGCTCTGATTAGCTATCTTGCTGACATTTTTTCTCATGTAAAGAATTGCAAAACATGATTGCAAAATTTTACAGTTCATATGTAAAATGAAGGTGGCGTCCTAGAAAACTGCTTTGTGTAGTCAATGTTTAACTCTACAAATGTGTGCTAGCGATTTCATTGTGTTGCCTCTTTGTCACTTATGTGACTCATAAGTGACAGAACCTTTGTTAGGAAGCGTAGATGTGCACTAGCTATTTAATTTTTGTATTCTGTTTAGTGGGCCGGCAACATGCGTCTTCTTTGGAAGCCTCATTTTTGTTTTGTAGTAGCTTACAAGACTAAAGTGCAGGTACCCTTAAGTAACTCAAAAAATTTAATTCTTGATGGACTTCTAAGTAGAAGCTCCCCCTGAGGTTTTCTGTGTTAGTTCTGTGGCTGCAAAGTTTGTCTGACCACAGCAAGCTGTCAGTGCACACCATACCTGAGCATGGGAAGTGTCCTTAATAATTTTCCAGGCTTGTAACCTTACCCTGCTTACATAAGTGACTTGCACTAATTGACATATCAATATACTCTGCAAGGTGTTGAGATTTAGGGTGGGGCAGTTGCTAAGTTAATGCTCTCTACATCTCTACAGTGCATGTATAGAAAGAATGTCCTTTCTTTCTAAATACGAATATAGATGTATTTCTTATTTCAAAGTTGCCTAAGGTGTGACAGCGATTGCCTGGTTTTCTTCTTTACAGTATGGAGTGACCAGGAAAGGTTTTTTGCACGCGCACGTATTTGAAGCTTGCTAAAAGTTGCTCGCTTGTGGGTCTTTCCCACATTACCGATCTGTGGAATTGACATGAAATGTTTGACTGGTCTTGGTCCCTTGACTCACATGGCATTATCTTCTACAAATTGTAACATAAACCATGAAATGTTACGATGCTCTTAATCATTTACAGTATAGTTTATATCTCAACATGTCTGTTTACCCCACCTTTTCGATTATAGCCACTCAGTAGCACTAAAAGATTTTAATCATCTGGTAAAGGTAGTCTTGTCATATTTGTCAAGTTGTGCATGCTGTTTGTAGCAGTTTGTGGCCAGACCATAGAAGTTCTTGGCATAACTGTGAAGGTTTTTTTTTTTAATAGAGAGTTGAAATTTACACTTTGGGAAAGTCCATAGTAACTTCTGATGAGCTTACAGACAATCTCACGACTGGATTTCCTGTCTCTGCTTAAGTGCTTGTAAGGATGAATGTGCAACCTAACCGGTTTACAGTGCTCTAATTCCATCACAGGCTTTTACTGTTTCTAGTAGTTCGACTGTGTTGGTGAAATTCTTATGGGTATTCAGTATTGACTTGCTGCACCATCCTAAAAATAAAGGGCAAGCTTTAAGTTTGACAGAATACTGGCTTTCAAATAATTTATAACAATTTTAGTAAACTTGTGCTCAACAACTGCATTTTACACTCTCGCTCGCTCGCTCATTTATTATGTAATACCCCTTCCAACTTAAACCCCCTTACTCTCAGTTCCATTCCTGTAATAAACAACAAAAGGATGCAAAGTGACTTGGGATATGTCCCAATGAAATTCTTATACTGCATCTTGGCACAGTAAAAGGACATTTCCCCGCCAACAGAGAGGTTTTCTTTCAGATTAGTCTAAGATGCAGCTTAGACTAGTGATTTACTTGTAAAATGGTGGGTTGTACATGTTTATCACAAAGGGTTACAATAAACTTTCATACAGGCAATGTCAAATCACTTGTAGCACGTCCGTGACTGCATTGCTAAAATGAACAGCATCGTCTGGTTCCGTATTATCTAGTTCTAAATTGACTAATTGATGGTCAACATGGGCAAACTTCTGCACGTGTCTATCATACAGTCCCTGGACGCACCTGATTTGTATTATGCCTCTATAGCAACCATACCTGCTGATTGCGGTAGAACTGAACAGACCCATTGTAGGTTTTATAACATTTACACATCAAAACAAGACTGTGGAAGGCTGTGGAACAAGGCTGTGGAAATCTGATGCCATGCTTCAGTACTAGCTAACACGTTATGTCTTTAAAAAAAAAAAAATTACCCCTTATAAAATCACTCTACATTACCTTGTACATTTTTACACTACTTTGTTTTTGTGATTGCTCTGCATCAAAACATGCCACGATCTAATTTTTGCAACCTTGTTAGATAACGGCATGTGGATAATGTGTGTCAAGGGTTGGGTCCAGGAGGTCAAAGACGGGTAACCCCAAGTGTTTTTTCCCCATCTATTTTTGTAACCGTTATAAAGGGATAAGAAAGTTGACACAAGCTCTTGATTTCTACAATAGATCCCTTTTTCTTTTTTTGTAGAGGGACTTCCTTAATCTTTGTACTTTCTAGGATCTACTATTGTGTCCTTGAAAATTAGAAGGGCTCGGACACCGTTTGTTTCGTTGCGAGGCGAGTTAGCCAAGTTTTATTGAAACAATGGAGGTAAGAATTTCTGATGTCTCATCCTTTGTCTGCTAAGCAAGCTGACTCCCCTTGTACCAGGCACCAAACTATAAAGCCTTTTTCTGTTTTCATTAATATAGCAAACATATCAAGCACACAAATTTTGGATCTGTTTGGCTTTAGTATGCGTGTACCCAAAAAAAAAAAAAAAAATATATATATATTTTTAAACATCTTTGCAAATAGAGTAGAGGTGTACACCATAGTGCTTTTTTAACCAGAAATAATGTGGCACTGTTTTGTCTGTGCTGTATAGCATTTACAGCTAACAGTCTGAGTACTAATTAAATTATTTATCTAATTAAAACCTAGCATTGGCGTAGCGGATTTCATTGTGAAACAAGTTGGTTTTTGTTGTGCATGTAAAATATTCCACTGATTTGGTTCCACAGCACTTAAGTCAGAATGTGCTGTTTGTTTTTATTTCTTGATGAACAGTGTCCATTCATTCTCTAGCTTCTGACCCAGCATCATTTTAAAAATGTCAATGTTGTGCATTACAATAGCATGGTAAGATTGAATGCACAAGACCCCTTTGTTTCAGCCAGAATGGAGAACAATGGTAACTGCAATGCTGCCTGCTTTTTGTAAACTTTTTTTTTTCTCTTTTCTTCCCCTGTAGATAGCTGATTTGGCCAACGAAGACACACCTCAACTGTATGTGGCATGTGGAAGAGGACCAAGATCTACCCTTAGGGTCCTTAGACATGGTCTGGAGGTGGGTCCTTTTCTGTTTGCCTGTTTTTACATCAGTTTCACACTTGAGCTTCCTGCGTAAAAAAAAAAAAAAAAAGTTTTCCCTCTTTGCGTAATATGCCGGCAAAATTCTAAGAAAGTCTGTGGTCTGACACCTTTAATGGCACATTAGTGTTGTCTACGTGCAGATGTAATGGAACATATGTTTGTGTTTGAACACGTAGGTCTCAGAGATGGCTGTGTCTGAGCTTCCTGGTAACCCCACTGCTGTATGGACTGTGAGGAGGCATGTTGAAGGTATATGCCCTTTATGTCCGCTGTGATATGTCTTTCTTTTTTCAGCGTTGTCTCCCTCGTTGTGTGTCGAGTAAGAGCTGTTCTACGAGCCGGCATATTACGCTGTTCTTGGATCAATAAAATTATAAAGAAAGCTAGCAAGTTAGTATTTGCCTTAAACTAGTGATTCCTAGTTATGACACTTTAATACGCTTAAACTTGTCTCTTGTATATAAGCATCAGCCATAACATTAAAACCACCAACTGGTGAATTGAATTTGAAAAATTCTCTCATTGCAATTGATATATTGAGCTGCAAGGGAATAGTCAGTTCTTGAAATGATGTGATAGAAGCAGGAAAATAAGGATCTGAGAGAAGATGGCATCGTCTGACGAATTATAATTTTTTTTGTATTATATGAATGGACTGTGGCTTAGCAGGGAGAGAGATGGCACTAGAATGCACTATGAAAAGAAGACAAGGTAACAGAGGGAGTTAGATGCTCTGAGCAGTGTTCTCCTGGAAAAACCTTTTAACAGATCAAACTCGCTCCTTCATGGCAACAGTATTGCCTGATGGCAGTGGCTTCTTCCAGTAGGATGATGTGCTCTGCCAAAACATTCCACTAGTTTGAGGTGTGGAAGTTGTTCAGTGGTTTAAGAAACATGACAGAGTTCATGTTGTTGACTTGGCCTCCAAATTGCCCAGATCCATTTGGGCATATTTGAAATGTTTTGGACAAACAAAAGTGAGAATGAATAGAGGCCTCAACTTGATGGGCTTGGTGGGTGAAAATATCTTGATGGATCAGGACTGCTTTGGCAGGACCTACACAGTAATAGGCAGGTGGTTTTAATGTTAGGCCTGATTGCTGTATACATGAACCAATATAATAATAATAATAATGATATTGACAGGAAACCATAGGAGTCTGCGTTATAACTGGACCAACAAATCACCAAAATCTGTAATGTTGGATGACAAAAAAAAATTTTAATGGCAGTTTTCATTACACGGTGGTGCTTTGTCAATTCACTTAGACTAAGAATGCATATAATAGGAATGACAAAATGCTA
>JAOVVA010000037.1:24848060-24866726 GCA_028565275.1 Leiocassis micropogon
TACTGCTGATCAATTTCTTTAATTTGGTTGGTCAAATCTTTTCGTTCTTTATATGCCTTCCTTTTCATATTTGCAGTATATGAAATTATCTGTCCCCTGAGGTAGGCTTTCAGAGCATCCCAAACAGTTAAACATGACACTTCAGGTGTTTCATTTGTGTTTAAGAAAAAAACTATCTGGTCTTCCATAAATTTTTTAAAATCATTTTCTATCAATAATGATGAATTAAAGCGCCAATATTAGCCCATAATTTGAGTAATTTTTCAGTTACTAATCATTTATTTGTGTGAAAAAGAAATGGTAGAAATGCAGCGTAACTGTGTTTTTGTGATACAGAATTTTCTCTTACTTTTCAGTACTTTATGATGCTTTCTTTCTGAGCTAGAGGCACCTGAATTCTGTAGTTAAAAACAAATTATCATAGCAGAGCACCTAATTAGTTTTTCCGTACCTAGAAAACATTTTAGTGAAACTGATTATATTTTAGGATGTAGGTTGATTTTTTTATTTTTTATTTTTTTCCCCCCCACAAAGAAAATACAATTTGCTTAAAGTAAGCATGAAACATTAAATATGCAATGACCAAATCCTTCTGTATAATATTGTTTAATACTTGTTATGCTATATGGAGATGTAGATGGGCATTAATTCACTTTTGTCATCAGATGTCGTGATGACTTGTTTCCTAGCTTGGGGCATGTGAATGATTAAAAAGGCTCTAAACGGATGAGTAATCTCCGACGGTTATTTGCATTTAGTGTCATGGATGTCATTTTCCACACTATGTAAATTTGTAGTTCATGTATGAATCTTACTACTGCAGAGAGGCTTTTTTTGTTGATCACTTTTTCTTTAATCAACATCATTAACTGACTGTTAAAGGCGTAGTGTGACAGCTTTTAATTAATACGTAAGTAAATAAATGATCATTGTTGGAATTAATTACTGTAATGTGTTGAACCTTGAAAGTTTTAGGATGTTTGTTCTATAGATCTTTGGCCAGGTGAGGATGCTTTAAAACATCCTGTACAGAGCAGTGATGCTGTGTTTAGGGGACTGTTTTTTTCTTTCTTTCTTTTTTTTTTTTGCACATAGCCAGAATATCGCCACATTTCAGTTAGAGCCTATTTTTGCTGCTGCCACTCCCCCATTTTAAATTTTTTACATAGGCCTAGGCGAGGTAAATCGGGTATTGACCACGACCGACGCATAATCTGATGTCAGAGCTTGACAGGCAGTCATAGATTTTCTCCTATGCTGCATGGAAAAAATTACTAATCGAAAGTAATATTTGCCTTATCAAGGCGATATTAATTATACAACAGCTATTTCTGACTGAGCAATCTGATTGGATGGAAAACATTCCACGAGTAGTGATAATTGATGGTAGCTGCACTGGGATGTTTAACTATAGTATCACGCTGCGGCCCAGTTGTTCTATTAATTATTATAATGATTTTTTCCGCAGCATGTGTGAAAGTAGGTCAGTATGGTACCCCATGCTGAGGAGAGAGTAGACAAACCACATTCACAACCTGTCACAGAAGCACTTTCAGCAAGAATACACATCTGATAACATGGTCATAAAAAAAAAAAACACTTTGACTTCTTAATAATTGCTTCTAAGATGTTTCAAAATGCATCTGAACTTTCCCTGTACAGTTAAACCCTGGATTGCGAGCATAATTCGTTTTGGAAATGTGTTTGCAATTTAATGCACTCATATATCAAAGCAACTTTCCCCATAAGAAATAATGGAAACTCAGATGATTCATTCCACAATGCAAAAATATGAATATAAAAATTAATAATAAATATATAGTAAAAATAAAACGAATGAATCTGCGCTTTACCTTTGAAAGAAATCGTAGCTGGTGTGAGGGAGACGATAGAGAGGAGGAGAAGGGTGGGATTATTGTGTTCGATGACAATTACTACTGTCTGGCTTACTGGAAACTTTTTTTGTGACTTTAACAAGGAACCTCTCTAATGACACTTATTTTTGCCTCCTTTTGAAGATTTCATGGAAATGTGACATTGCATTGTCATGGACACAATGAAAAAAAAAATGCTTTACACACGTGGTCACAATGTTATGTAATTAATGTTATCAAGTTAAACAAATGTTTGCTCGTCTTGCAAAATACTCGCAGACCAAGGTACCTAAATATTCTAGGTTTTTAAAGTACATTTATTTATGGCTACAAAGCTAACTAGTTCCCAACATACGGCTGAAATCCAAATTGCTCTTCTGCCTCCTGATCAGGGGCATGACTTGGTGTGTGAGACAGTGGATTTTACACTCTAACCAACTAGCTTTCCATTTGATTTGGCATTTAACCCCGGAACCTGAAAGTTAACAGAGCAGATATTCTAAAGTTTAATAAGTGGAAATATAAAAAGAAACAAGATTCACAGGAGTTTCTACCACTTCCGTGTTTTATTCTCCTCACCATTTGGCTACATAGTTACCAGTGGAGCTGCACGATTAATAGAAAAAAAAGAAATCTCAATTCATACATACATGCGATCTCATTTCTGAATGATCGAGATTCACTCGCGTTTATTTCCCTGCATTCACAAGTTCACTTATTTTCTAGACAACAATCCCGGATGGCTATATCAGTCAAGATCATTGGTGCACTCAATCAGGCCAGATATTAGAAAAATTATTTAGTTATACACCTCAATCACTTCTCATCTCTCTTCCTCATTTACGGCATTCCGCTATCACTCACATGACGTGTAACAAGGAGGTGGAGCTAAACAAGATAACCAGTAATCAGGAGTTGGGGTAGTATGCTGTTATTTTCATGCCAAAAAAAAAAAATTTGCATCCTGATTTTTATTTTTGTTTGCTTAAACGCTCACATCAATCTCACACTCACACTGTTCTCAAACTGTATTTCCTGCTCGTGCTCAATATCACAACACCCTGCTTGCTGAATAAAATTTTTAATTATAATAAAAAAAAAATTGATTCATTTTTTGCGCAGGAAGATTGTAAACGTAATCACTACACCAAAACTCGCGAGGTAGGGGTGTTACATTTTCTTCGGTTGTTGCATTTATCATGGCATAAGTTGCTTGTGCATTTGTGTTATTTTTATCAGCATATGATAAATGTCTCTCTCACACACATGCTAAAAACTAAAATACATACTACTGTCTGATCAGAGACTGGCACATACAGTTGTAATTACTAGATAATTAATCCTGCTGTGTTGATTCAAGCTGTTACACAAAGACTCTGAGAACGGAGAGAAAGCTACAGAGGAGTATACTGGAAGTGTGTTAAGATTGAGCAATAAACCCTTTGACAACAATAAATTATTTTGTATTTGTTTAACAACTTTTTACTTTATTTACATTAATAGGGAAAGGTGACTTTTATTTTAATACATTAATAAGTCCTGTGCAGACAACACTTTTTTTTTTTTTCTTTTCTTGAATGCAATCAATGTTTTTTGTTGGAAGAAAAAAAAATCGTGAATCGTGATCTCAATTCCCATCGTGATGTTTTGAATCGTGCAGCCCTAGTTACCAGTAAGCATTTTATATAGTTTTCACTCCTGTTGATTACATTGTCAAGTCACCAGCTCGCCAGTCGTGGTTAGTTAGTTAGTTATGCCAGTGTTGGTGGAACAAAATAACTGGGTCAATAAAGAAACGAAACATAATCGGTTGATAATCGGTGTTTGAGGAACTGTTGTGTGAAAGTAATATCGCACTAAAGGTCATGCTGTATTGCTGAATAATACTGACTGATGTGGTTGTAGAGACGAGGGCGCAGCCTGAGCACCAGAACAACAGTATTTTCTCTCGTGTGATATTGCTTAAATATCATACTCCTTTAGTATGGAAATGTAATCAAGTTGAATCCACTCAGTTATTTAAGTGTTAAAATGTTTGCTATGGAGAAGATCGGGGTGTTTTTTTTTGGTTAATTTAGAGCAAATCAGGTCTTGAGATGCAGATAATAGATATATTTAGATGTGCAGAAAGTTTAAAAAAAAAGATGTATATTCTACATTTCACTTTTTAAAAAAAAATTATTATTTTTTTTTTTAGCTTAGGTGTTTAATTTGGTTGACAAGCATTTGCTGCTGTTCTTATGCTGTCACAGATTATCAGATACATGTATTTCAGTTATTGACCTGTTGACCTATGTGGTTAAATTAGTTGCATGAAATGATGCAAAAGAATAAAAAAATAATAATTCTGCAACTAATTGATTAATCGGGTGATCAAAATAATAGATGTTTGTCGCTATAGTCTATATTGAAACCCCTCACAGTCTGATTAACTGCATTACAAATATGTCCAAGCAAACCAGGGTTACAACAGCTAGACCAAACTTGTCGATTTGTGTCTCTCTAGGCTTAGAGCTTAATGTGGTACAGTTACTCTATTCAGGATTCAGCCTCAGTATTAGACTTGCTCTGACTTGCTAAACTATTCAGTGGGTGGTACTCAAAATTACCTTTTCTCTGTCAAACAACATGGCTGACTGGTAAACTGCACTGTGGTGCATTTTGGGTAAATTGTGCTGTGCCAGAGGGTTTCCTTAAAATCACGTGATCTGTACTATTAATTTAGTTGACTGAGATGTGCTGGAGTCTGGACTGAACACGGGTGTAGTGAGATTGTCTAAGATTTGCTTTATACTTGCTAGTTATCTGGCACACCACTTTCACAGAGAGCTATAAACCATGACATTCTTACTTTCATTAGGGTAAACCACATGACATGTCGGGTATACATTTTGTTCACGCCAGATATAAAAATAGTCTTGGTGTAATATTTTACTTCCTGGTTTTGTAAGAGATGTTGCTGACAGCATAGTTTCCTTTTTTCCGTGGATCAACTTTACCGATGTCCGTCTTCCATTTCGCAGATGAGTTTGACGCCTACATCATTGTGTCCTTCGTTAATGCCACACTGGTGCTTTCAATCGGAGAAACTGTGGAAGAAGTGACAGACTCTGGGTTCCTGGGTACTACCCCAACTTTGTCCTGTTCTCTGCTGGGGGAAGATGCTCTAGTACAGGCAAGTAATATGACGTTTCCCAGACAAATGCCGGTCGTAGTTTAAGCGATTTCCCTTACACCAGGTCATGTTCAACTATGAGTGTATAACAAGATTCACATGTTTGAACAGATCCTTCAAATCACTCATGTCCACCCACTTAGTTCTCATACTGAGAGCTATTGGCTGCAGAAACACTCCGGCTGCTATTGCAGCCAATTAGCAGCCAAGTAGCTGTTGTTTTGTGGAGGTTCCCATGGAATTCCTAAGTGCCAAAAGCACCTTGTAAATTTAGGATACAATTGACTCGCAGCTCTTCCTACCAGGAAGGATGATGGATGGAACAAAGGATTAATGGAAAATGATACACTGACATAATTGGTATTGTGTACAAAATTATACGATCAGTGCGCTCAAGTAGAACATGCTTGTGTGAAGTTAGCATGCGTTTGGCTATGCTTTCCAAGATTAATAGTTAATGATTGGCATTGGGTGGGAATTGGCATAATAATTAAAAATAAATTAAAAATAAATTAATAAAGCAGCTCCAAGATCTTTTATTATTATTTTTTTTCCAGGTCTACCCAGATGGCATTCGCCATATCCGAGCAGATAAGCGTGTTAATGAGTGGAAGACCCCAGGAAAGAAGACTATTGTGCAATGTGCCGTGAACCAGAGGCAGGTGGTCATTGCACTGACTGGAGGAGAGCTGGTCTACTTTGAAATGGACCCGGTATACCAGTAGAAGCATTGCTTTTTTTACAGTCCTTCACTGTCACGTTTTCTACCTTGTACTGATGGTTAAACTTTCTCCCTCTGCAGTCAGGTCAGCTGAATGAGTACACAGAGAGAAAGGAGATGTCTGCAGATGTGGTGTGCATGAGCCTTGCGAATGTTCCTCCTGGTGAGCAGCGCTCACGATTCCTGGCTGTGGGCTTAGTGGATAACACTGTGCGCATTATCTCCCTAGACCCCTCGGTATGCTGTTTATTTTATCCTGCTCTCTGTTTAGGAATGTTATGTCAATTATTTTGCCTGACTGTTTATAAAAATTATTTAAAAAAAAAAAACACTAATGTACCTAGTAGTATTAGTTACAGTGAAGTGTCCTGTAATTATACAGATTTCCTAGGGTTTTTTATTTTTGTCTGTGTACTAAAACACTATTTGTAGATCATATCTACAGTGAAACTGAGATGACTAAAAATAAGACTTGATTGTGTAAAATCAAGTAAAAATTTTAGTCTTTTACCTTATTTTAATCCAAGTTTACCAGTGTTAGATTTTTAAATTTCCTTTGTCTGTGTGGTGTATAGGATTGTCTACAGCCACTGAGTATGCAGGCTCTGCCTGCGCAGCCAGAATCTTTATGTATCGTGGAGATGGGAGGTGTGGAGAAACAAGATGAGTTGGGAGAGAAGGGTGCACTTGGCTTCCTCTACCTCAACATTGGCCTGCAGGTAAAGTGACCTCTATTTTACTCTGTATCATTACATACAGCAATGAACAGTAACCAGTCATTTTGTTGCTATGATCTGTTAAATGTCTCCTCTTTATGTGCGTTTGTCAGAACGGTGTGTTACTTCGTACTGTGCTGGACCCAGTGACCGGAGACCTGTCCGACACTCGTACTCGCTACCTGGGCTCTCGACCAGTGAAGCTTTTCAGAGTGCGAATGCAGGGCCAGGAGGCTGTAAGTGGTCACCAGTATTCAGATATAGTCAGTGGTTCTTGTTCATATGTAATGTTTGTGAACACAGGTGTTACATTTGTCATATTGTATGCCCTCTTCAGGTTTTGGCTATGTCCAGCCGGTCATGGCTGAGCTACTCATACCAGTCACGCTTCCATCTGACGCCACTTTCCTACGAAACCTTGGAGTACGCCTCAGGATTTGCTTCGGAGCAGTGTCCTGAAGGCATTGTGGCCATCTCTACCAACACTCTGAGGTAATGCCCACACTGCCTCTGATGAATGTACTGAAAAAAATCACCATGTCATACCAGACTTACTTGATAAGACTTGCAGGGAAAATTTTGTTTTTAGGGTTGTGATTTATAAATTGGACGCAACTTTCCCTCAGATTTGAGGTTGACAGTAAGAATGTGATTTTTTTAATTTTTTTTTTTATTAAATGAAACTATTGTTTATATATATTTTTTTTATGTTTTGAGGATAATTCTCATTTTGACATTTTGAGATTACACTGTTTAGCAGGGACACCTGTACACTTGCTCATTCGTGCAATTCTCCAGCTGTCCATGACATTCCTCTGACATGGCTGCTCAATGTGTTGGGTAATATTTACATCAAACATGAGAATGGGAAGAAAATGCAGTCATTGTGACTTTGACCATAACATGGCTGTTGGTGCCAGACAGGCTGGGTTGAGTAATGTAGAAACTGCTGATCGCCAGGAATTTTCACAACCAGCACTTGCAAGTATTTACTCCGAATGGTGTAAAGAATATCCTGTAAGTGGCTGACCTTAGGGCAGAAATGTTTTGAAGAGGCCAGACTCATTCAAGCAACATTAATGTCTCAGGAGAAAGACCGTGCTAAAATTTGAAGCAGGAAATGATTTTTCAGAGCATTTAGTTTGCATCAGATTCCAAGTAGGGTTATATTATCTTCATCAGCCATTTATAACCGTTTAGTATTTCTACCTGTATTTTATCTGTTAAGCAGGTTGGCAAATTTTAATAATTCTGTTGTAGTCGTCATTGAACAGCAGCTGTAGTGTTATGTAATTTAAACAGAATGCTTAGAAAGCTGTGCTAAGAAATGAGAGAGTTGTTTTTAAAATGAGTGGTAACCCCTTCAGGATGCAAAATAACTTTTCCTATGACTGTCTACTAGCAGAGTCACACCATTACAGCATAGAAGCTTGAAGAATTTTGTGGAATAGTTATCACTTATTAACTTAACTAACTGACTAACTAAAAATCTCCGTGTTCTGTGCCGTTTTATTTTCATAAACGCTAGCACCCCATGCTTGCACTCTGTGTTAGTCACTGACTAAAAGTGAGCATTCCGTTCAGTGCAGTGTTTGCAACAGTGACTTAAATCTGCAGACCGGAAGCATGAGTTATATTGTTGACCAACTTTGTCGAGTTGACAATTGGTGTACCTCTGTAGTACCTCTATATTTATATATTTTATTGTTTTCTAAAATAAAAATGTTTTTGGTAAAATCACATTACTTCCTACTACACTGTGCCCTTTACTTGAGCTAAAATTATAGATTGATGCCCCCAGTAAGACGACAAACTGCTTCAAGTGCACTAATGCGACAGCTATGCTGGCCACTTGCTATTTTTGTTTCTGTCACTGATGATGTGAAAGATGCTTATGTATCTCGCACACACACACACACACACACACACACAGCCAAAAAAATATATACACACTTCAGGAAAAGAAAAACTTTTTGAAAACAAAATGTATTGCTATATGTTATATATATTATATTAATGTAATATATATTAATGTAATATACATTAATGTAATATCATATTAAGTAAAGTGAATATCATACACACTGAAGTGTGTATATACATTTGTGTGTATAGGATTTATTTTTGTTAAATTGAATTGGTTTTAGCTTTTAGTGTTTTGTTGGTTTCTGTTGAAACATTGGTGATTTACAACTTTACAACATATTTCCGTTAGTTTTTTTTTTTTTTTTTTTTTTTTCTTTATAAATATCTAAGTTTCAGTTTTGGCTTCTTTTTTTTTGGCACACGTGGGTGACAGCGGTGAAGGCACTTGTTTAAGTTGGTGGGGTTTTTCTGATAAATTTTAACACCTCACAGTATATCATTAGACTTTATCTGTATGATCTATTTAGCCTAATTATTTTAGACACAATCTTACAGTGTTTCCATAGTAATAAGTGGAAGCCTATTTATAGCACTGAAAAAAGATTAAAATGACTAGTCAAAAAGGTAATATTACATCTTGGAAATCCTTCTATACTTTTTATAGTACATTGCGTTGATATTGCAGTAGTTAGATTTTTTTTCTTGTCATTACAAAATTAATGTCTTAGTAACATTTCACGTTTTATCATTTGTGTTAATATTGTCTTGTGTGGCCAGTATTGTGATATGTCTGTGACTTTATGCCTTCACTTCATGCCTTCAGACACATGGATTTTATAGCATTAGCTACATTGTGTAGCAGGAGAAGGTTAATCCAGATTTTTTTTAAAAATCCAATGCTTCAAACAAAAAAAAAAACCTTAATTGAAAGCAAAACTGAAATGAAATACTTGTATACTTAATGTCTGTTCCATTAATTGTTATTGACTGGATAATTAAAGAAGAGACCTTCAAGGAAAGCTGCTTTGTGACGATGTCAATTGTTAAAAGCAATATACAAAAAATTGGAATTGACTTCAAGTACTATGTTGTATAATACTTGTGTATAAATATGGCATAAATTGTACAGATACTTCAGTATTTCCTCCCTCTGTACTTGAGTAATATTTTTCCTTAGTTACACATGCATGCAATACAAAAAAAGCAAACAGAAAACAATGTCGGACTAATAAAATAAGTTTGTGAACCAGTAACAATTTACTACTATCTAAAATCTTGGGCTAATGACGGTCAGTCTGTGTTTTGATTCATAAAAAGTAACCAAATAACTTTGATTCAGCTGTAGTCTGACAGGGAGTCCCCACTCCCCATGTTTGATACTTCATATAAAATGACAGGCTAAGTTGCCTCATGAAATTAAGCAAGGTTGTTTATTTAAAGATTTTTTTTTTTTTTTTTGCATGATAGTGACGTTTTTAGTGTGCGTTACCGTGAGACTTACTAAAGTATGAAATTATGATTATGATCTGATTCAGATCTGTTTTCAAAGGATCTTTGGTTTGTACTTGTTATGCACTAAAGGAATGTGAAAATCATAAGTTGCTGACAAGTTGTTTGTTAATGAAGTCTACTTTCACTTTTGCTTTGTCCACTCTGACAGAATTTTGGCTCTGGAGAAGCTCGGTGCTGTGTTTAACCAGGTGGCTTTCCCACTGCAGTATACACCACGTAGATTTGTCATTCATCCGGAGACCAACAACTTGGTCCTTATTGAAACAGACCACAATGCCTACACTGAAGCCACCAAGGCCCAGCGAAAGCAACAGATGGCAGAGGTAAGGGCACGAGGCTGGATAGAGCAGACATTTCAGCTGTTAAATAACTTGATATGATTCACCCAGTTAATGATTCCTTTACACCAGGCTGGGACTAATTTGCTAAGTCAAAGTGCAGTATATTGCAAGTTGTATGGTGTGTTTCTTAATGGTCTGTGTTGTGTCTCACTGATTTAGTGGCTAATTATGCATGCTGAGTGGGTTAATATTAGCTAAGATACACACACAGTATGCACAAAGAACACTGCCTGGATCACCACCAAAGCAAACAAGAGACTTTCTTTAGTGCTATTTTTCTCTTTGTAGGAAATGGTGGAGGCTGCAGGAGAGGATGAGAGGGAGCTGGCTGCAGAAATGGCTGCTGCGTTTTTGAACGAGAACCTTCCAGAAGCAATCTTTGGTGCCCCAAAGGCTGGCTCAGGACAGTGGGCGTCACTGGTGCGCCTGATCAACCCCATCCAGGGTAACACTCTGGATTTGGTTCAACTGGAGCAGAATGAGGCAGCCTTTAGGTAAGCCAGGAAAAATGTTCTGAAAGTTCGTGCAACAGCCGGGAAAGAGAGTTGAGTTTTAACGAAACGTTAAACAGTGCCTTTAGAGTAATCAGTAAAAAGAAATGGGAAAGAGGAATACTTACCTGAACTTTTGAATTGTTTTGACAGTAGTTCTGTGCATTTTGCCATCTAGCTTTTCTGCTTTTTCTGTCTGTGCAGCGTGACCGTTTGTCGCTTTGCCAATGGAGGTGATGACTGGTATGTACTGGTGGGTGTAGCAAGAGACATGATCCTTAACCCACGCTCAGTGGGCGGTGGTTACATTTATACCTACCGCCTGGTAGGAGGGGGTGAAAAACTGGAGTTTGTGCACAAGGTGAGTTGAAGGAAAAAAATAACTTTACAAAGCTGTTTGCTGCATCATCCCAGCTGTGAGTTTGTGGCTGCTGAATGAAATTCCCTGCATATCTTTCTTCTCATGCAAGGTCATGATGTTGTTGGTTATGAGTTTGTACTGAGTTTTCTGAGAGCTGAAAGGAACCTTTGTGTTTGTGTTCTTACTGTATCACTGCCTTTTATGCCCTCATGTGTATTTCTGATTGGTGATTGGGTGAGTATGTCCAGAATCAACTCACTTCAACGTGGTGTATTTGCAGACCCCAGTGGAGGATGTGCCCCTGGCTATTGCCCCATTCCAGGGCAGAGTGTTGGTGGGGGTGGGCAAACTGCTGCGCATCTATGACCTCGGCAAAAAGAAGCTGCTTCGCAAGTGTGAGAACAAGGTAAGCAGGCAAATACAGATGGTGTGGCCCTGGTGGATTGTGCAGTGAGATGGAAACAGGTTCTGTGTTTACTTTTTGTCCCCATCATTAAATTAATAATGAGAATTCTAGAATTGTTGTATAATCTTTAACAATTTACGATCATGGTTTTGCTGGGAACTTTGGCCCTAGTTTGTTGTTGGTGTATTTGGTTCTTACAGTCTACACAAACAAGATGGTCATTTTTATGGTCAGACACTGCAGCTACGCAAGGACTTTGAGAGAACCCACAATGATGTCTTAAAACACCCACAGGATTGACCAAAGTATATTACAGCAAAATATTATTCAGTACAAAGCTAAGTAATTATTACTACTACAGGAAAAAGTTAGTGCAAAGCTGTCATATTGCTAGTGCCATGCATTCCTTTAATTGCACTTAAAACAGCAGGCTAAAATTTTAATGCAGATTTAAAAAGCTAAGTGGTTGTATAGATGTTGATCTAAAAATTTTGAAATTCTAAAGCAACAATGTTTGAGATTCCTTTTTGTTCTGTTTGCAAGTTAGTTTGTGTGATCAAGCAGGATTCGATAGCTGTACTTCGATATTATTGTTGAGGAGGATGATAAATTATCAACTAAATTATCGATTAGTGTCTTCTGGTAGGAGAATAACATGCTTATAACTTGGTATACATGTTTTTACATGGTGAAGTGCCATCATGCTCTGGCACAATGTTGGACTTGGGTGTGGCTCATTGAATCCACAGAGCCACTGTGACATTTGTAACTGTGAGTATTCAGTTTCACCTAATATGTGAAATCTGGTGCCATTTGTTAAAGACAAAAAGCAGTTATTGGTCCACCCAACAGGAATTTTGCGGAATTTAGTTTTTTCTGCAGTTACCAAACTTTTCGTTAATTTTATACTATATTTAATGTCAAGATATTTAAAACCTTAAATTTCAAAGAGATTTAGCTGTCTCTAACATTGTTG
Source organism: Leiocassis micropogon (assembly GCA_028565275.1). Classification (NCBI taxonomy): domain Eukaryota; kingdom Metazoa; phylum Chordata; class Actinopteri; order Siluriformes; family Bagridae; genus Leiocassis; species Leiocassis micropogon. The sequence continues at coordinate 24,860,500 of JAOVVA010000037.1, forward strand.
CCATGGCATTTCAGTTAACCATGTCAATGTGTGCATATAGAAAGGGTGTCATAATTTATCTGAACGTTGTATAATATAATGCAAAAATTCACATTTATGCCAAAAATTTATTTAGGAACACCCAAGCTGGAAACAGGAAGTGAGATGTTTGTAGCCAAATATTTACCTATTAGATTTGCTATCTGTAATGACTGCCACGGCAGTGTATTTAAATTGCTATGATGCCGTTCAAATAGATGGTGGTGTGTAATTCCCCTATATGTCATAGGATGTGGCTCAATTCCAGTGTAATGTAATAACGCCCAACCACCCATGCACATACTGACACACTGTGATGGGGGCAGCAGCTTGCAAAATAACACAAAGTTTAAATAGAAGTCGTTCACATGCCCCTCCAAAAAGAATTTTAAAAATCACAATTCAAAGGTCAATATTTTGACTGTCAAGGGACAACTGTAAAAATGCACCGTTTTAGTTATTGTGTTAAATGGGAGTGCCATGGCAATCAAATTAACACAAACCACTAAATCAGATTATAATCAGACTAAATCAGATTATAATCAGAAAATCTTCATTAATAATGCATCATGCGATGAGATTTAATGTTCCATTTCTCATGCCAACATAGTAATAACACCTCCTTCGCGTCTTTTGCACTAAGAACACCAGTCTCTGTGCAGCACTATTTATAAGTCTGTTCTTTCCCCTCAGACAGGTCGTATGTAGGAGTGACACCGATGAGAGAGAATCGAACAGTATTTGTTTAATTTGTACTTCTATTTATGGGCTTACTGTACGGGTAAAGAGATGGTCTTCAATGTAATTCTAGTCATAATTTAAAATATGTATTTTAGCCAAAAGTAAAATTTGTAGATATTTTTGATAGAATGATCAGTTTGCATGTAGCCATTTGAGACCCCTCTGTTTACATCACCATCTGTTTTAACGTTGTGTCTGTGTAATTAACCTCTATTAAAGTTAACCATAATTAGTAATTTGGTTAACTTTTCCAGCGCAAAGATCCCCTTCCAACTTCATTAACCGTCCTTCCGCTTACCTTGCTGTATTCTGGTAATGACAACTAGTCATCTCCATGTCATCGGCTTTTGAGAAATGTGCACTGCACCCTTCTCCACCTCCAGAGAAACCATCCTGTGCCTTTTTGCACTTATTTAGAAGTAAAACCTTCCTACATTTGCCCAGGTGTCAGTTTACAGTACTTTGATGTAAAGCATCACCGGAACACCAAAGTTTGTATAGAAATGTAAATACTGCACTGTAAATTTGCTTTTACTGCACGCTTGTTGCTTAAAGGTGCTTTTGAGTAATGGTACAACCTTTATAATTTCTTGTGTAAGACCTGAATGTACGGTCATTCAGATACCCTGTTCTTAAAAACAAACAAAAATAATTTATGCGCTTGTACCTTTTTCTACTCATGGTATTGTTTTCACTCCGCTGTGGAATTCTGAGAAAAGTTGCATCAACCTATCCTGTAGGCTGTCACATGCTGTGTTAACCTTGGTTGTAATTTACCCATTTTTGAAGCATGTTCCTAACCTGGTGACGAGCATCCACACCATTGGCCAGCGTGTGGTTGTGTCAGACATCCAAGAAAGTCTGTTCTGGGTGCGCTACAAGCGAAATGAAAACCAGCTTATCATCTTTGCTGATGACACCAACCCACGATGGGTTACCACCGCCTGCCTGCTCGACTACGACACTATGGCCGCAGCTGACAAGTTTGGAAACATTAGCATTGTGGGTGCTGTTGCATATCTATTAACTGTTAAATTTACCTACGGATTCTTGGCGTTAAGTGTCATTTATAACTATTAAAGACTGACTGGTCTTGTGTTACGATCCTTTTCTAGGTTCGTCTGCCACCAAACACCAGCGATGATGTAGATGAGGATCCCACAGGGAACAAAGCATTGTGGGACCGAGGCCTGCTCAATGGAGCTTCCCAAAAGGTATGCGCCTTCATTAATCCTTCACTTTGTTCTCCAGGCATGGGAAAAATCGCACCAGACAGCCTCCATGATTTTGTTTCTGCGTCAGTGTTTGTGTCTAGCTGGTATTGAGGTCACTTCAACACAAACCCAAACATCCAGAACAGTTAACTTGGGTCTGTGCTGTGGTCAGTTTCTAAAGACCCCAGAACCACGTTCATCCACATGCCAGAAGTTATGATCTAATCAGGCTCTTAGAATTGCTTAGGTGGACATAGGGGAAATTCCCAGTGTGCCCCAATGACTTGTTGGGAATTTAGGGTCATGCCAAGTGTGTGTAAGCAGGTGGGAGGTTAGTGGGTGATCGACTAAGAAGCTTGCTTGTGCATGTCTGCAGATGACCTTAATACGAACTGGATATAATTATTAGTGCTTAGTTCATGAGAAGCTTGTATGTTGATGAGAGTGAAATGTTCACACTACAGGCTCAGTAAAAGGAAGTTAGTTGCCAACTAACATGCTTACACTGTTTGTTTCAGGCTGATATAATTATGAACTACCACATAGGAGAAACAGTCCTGTCACTGCAGAAGACCACGCTCATCCCTGGGGGCTCGGAGTCTCTGGTGTACACAACTCTGTCAGGAGGCATCGGCATCCTTGTGCCCTTCACCTCTCATGAGGTATGACTGCATTCCAGTTGAAAATTAAAACGATTCTGAGAAAGAGGTCAAAGGCACTATCTAGGCCGTTTGTCCTTTCTCTCAGTGACAGCTTAAGATGTTGTGCCCAAACAAATGTTGAGTTCAGTGCTCTCGTGCTTCTTTCCTCAAGCAGAGGAGCTGCAGGGTTGTGGTGGGAATTTGTGAAATGAGTCACGATAAATCCAAATCACAGTATGTTTTTTGTTCTTTAGCAGTAACAACATGCACAAAATGCATTTTAAATGAACTTTTGGGAAGAATTTGGCAATAGTCTGCACAGTGTTTTACTGAAAAATATTTAATACATTTAATAATAAATTAATAATCATTTTAATAGTGTTTGTGTTGGAAGGAAAAATAAGAGATTTCAAATGACCAGTACAATGACCATGTGACGTGACCCTAAAAATAGAAGAATTTTAAAATATTTTTAGACAGTAATTGTAATAAAAATTTGCAGAATACATTACAAATAAATAACTTTTATTTGGTTCCTGGTTTGGTGTGTGCATGCATGCAGATGTGAAGCAAAAATAAGTAAATGACCCGCTATATATATATATTCACATAAATGACCCGCTATACATATAAATGTATATACATATAAATGGATTTAAATATCCGCTATACTCTGCTTTAATAAGAATGGTCCAGCCCTGCCTCCTCCCCCCTTCCCCCCATGCTGCTTGCTCTCTGTTTGGAGAAGTGATGGGAAACTAAACCAGCATATGTGTATTAAAATGCTCAGATTAAAATCTGTTTACCACAATAGAAATTAAAACTGAATAAAAAAAGCAACAAGCAAAGTCCACTAGGTTGCCAATACTGTCTCCATGTGATGTAAATTAATCAGCTCATGTTAATTCCTTACCAGCTCTTAATCTCTTGTTACTATTGTTTGCTAGTCTCACGCATACGTGGTGAACATTAAATCCTTCCTTGATTTATGTATGCATGTATGTATAAATGTTGCTTTTTTTTTTTTTCCCCCATGCAAAAAAAACAAACATGCAAATTAACATTGTTTTCTGTGCCCTCAGGACCACGACTTCTTCCAGCACTTAGAAATGCACATGCGCTCAGAGTTTCCTCCACTTTGTGGCCGAGACCATCTTAGCTTCCGTTCTTATTACTTCCCTGTAAAGGTTAGTACACGGACAGGAAAGTCTCAGACAGCCTATTTCACAAGCCTCTTAACTTTTTTTATTTTTTTTTTATTTAAGGATATAATTTTCCATGGTTATAAACAGCAAATAATACATTATTAAAAATGACACGTCATTATTATTTATATATTGCTTTCAAAGTCTAGAGTGATTTAATGAAGAAGCTTTATCATCACTATATGGTTTAGCCTGAAGGAACAGTTAAAGCCTATGTCATGAGCTACAGGCATACTTTCCCTGAGGCAGTTTACCAGTGTAATTGTAATGAATACATGTTTTTGTTTCTTGTTTCAATTGTTTTTTGGGTAGGTATAGGAATGTTGTCTCACAACATATGCATCTAGTGCAGCATGGTTTTTAATGCAGTATTGTGAGAATTAAAGCAAAAAGTGAAAAGGGAACTTTATGAACTAAGTGTTACTACATATTATTGATTGATTTATTTGCTTGCTTGCAGAATTAAATGACAGGAAAAAGAAAAAAATAAGGGAAGACTGTTCTGAAAGTTTCTGAATTGTATTATATATGTTTACGTTGCTGGTTTGTGTTGCAGAATGTAATTGATGGAGATCTCTGTGAGCAGTTTAACTCCATGGATCCCCATAAGCAGAAAAGTGTTGCTGAGGAGTTGGACCGCACACCACCCGAAGTGTCTAAGAAACTGGAAGACATCCGCACACGTTATGCCTTTTAAAATCATCGGTTTTGTTCTGCAGTTGAACATTTTCAAACCCACTTTTTCAGTGCATCCACAGTTTTTTTTTGCATTAAACATAAGTGCAGTATTGTGGATCAGTGCTCCAAAACTGTTCGTCAGAGCTTGTTAGAGATGTTTTCCCTGAGCATTCCAAGGACTTTGTTGTGGTTTGAAAAAAGTAAGGTTTTGAAGATTATGGACAATAGGTTTTCTGCTGCCACAATTTCCACAGTTTGGAATCATGTCTGTTTGTTTATTGTGCAAATAATATTTCAAATTTAGCATTCACTTGTTTAGTTCATTTGAAGTTTAAAAATAGTACTGCTTTTACATGCCATTGTTTCAAATGATGGAGGAATTTGTAAAATAGCTAAAGCTGTTCTTACAGAGGAACAGTGGGATTTGTGTGGTTATATATTTTCTGTTCTTTCCTTAGACCCGTTTCCCTCATCAAACCCAGACTGTACTGAAAGAAATTCTTTGTAAACTTGTTTGACAGAATTTTGTAAATAAATTTTGTAATTAATTTGTTTATTTTTTTCTTTAGCACCTTTTTTCTTTAGGTAGAGAATAGGTCAAGTAAAAAACAAAAAAATAAAACACTGTCCCTTTACATACTTTCACACTGATCACACAGGTAAGACAGGATTCTAGTGCTCCAACTTTCAACTCTGCAACCCCCTTAGGCTGCATTGCTCTTTGTCGTGTCTTCGGTCTGTTCTGGTGATGCTTTCCTCAGAGTATTGTAAAACCGCCGGTGAGAAGTAGGGAAAACCTTTTCTCAGCCAGTCAGATGTCTTAAAGTGACTTCCACAGGAAGCGCAAACAGATGAGGGTGATTTGTTGCTTGTGATCTGCAGTCTCATCAATTCTACAAAATGATACTTCTGAAGTTTTGTCTAGTGAAGCCTTAGGAATGTCTGTGTATACATAAAGCAGCCGTGAAGCGGCTTTATCTGGAAGCTTTTAACAAAGAACCTGCGGATTATTGTCTGTATGGGCGTTTGTTTTAAACAGGTGAGTTTAAACTTTCAATTCAGCTTTATTTATATAGTGCTTTTAACAGTGGTCATTGTCACAAAGCAGCTTTACAGAGTTCCAAAACAATATAGGTTTGAGTATTATGAGTTTGAAAAGAATATATAAATCTTAATTATCAGACTGAATATGCATTCACCTTATACATTATAAGACTGTAACCAGTTTAAACTTAATTTATTTTTCCTCTTCACCTATCAGTATTTGTTTTAGGTCCTTTAGTGTCAGTCAGTCTTGGCTGAGGATGTAAACTTGGTTGCTTGTATGAATCAGCTTTATTATTTTTATTTACAAAGGTAGCTTAACCTTTGTCCATCATGTTGGCAAATTCTGCAAAGATTTTACAGTATATTGGATATTGGATTTTTTTTTCTTGTTGATGAAATCACTTTACAAACCATTTGACATGATCATGTTGGTACTTATGAGTAATGTGTAAGTGATCCCACGTGGAAAAAAAAAACCTGTGTAGCTCTATTTCACAATGTAATGATCATGTGAAAAAATAGTATAAAAATGAAGTAAGTGTTGAACACATTCATTCCCATGTTGTTGTTGGTCTTTTGGCTGCTCCCGGCAACCCTACCGGCACTGCATCCAGTGGCTGAGGTTTGGGCACTGGCTGGGAATCGAACCCGGGCCTTCCGCATGGCAGGCGAAACACCTACCA
>JAOVVA010000037.1:24868436-24878554 GCA_028565275.1 Leiocassis micropogon
GGCTGAGTCCACAAAGATTTAGCTGTGAAATATACGACTGATATATGACTGGGATCTGTTCCTATACCCACTTGAAGTGTGCTGTCTGAAAATCCTAAACGCAAACTGGCAGTTTGTATGTATCTGTCTCTCTCTTAGCCTTGGGTTATGCTGTCACAGTCACTTAGTTTCAACTATAGAAACCTCTGTAATAGGAACATAATTCAATGCATCTGCATTAAACCTACAGTCCTACGGGATTGCGGGATTCTAACCCCGTAACTTTCTGCTAACCCTGTGTTTTATACCACTGACCAATTTCACAGTTAATTACAGTGTAGCAATGCTGAAGAGGTAATTGTTTTCGTGGCTGCTTATGACTTAGGTATATTTATTCAGTGTTATATTTATTCCTGGAGTTGTTTGCTTTACTGAAGGGAGGAGACGAAGTACCTACACAAGTCCATTGGAGGGAACAATATGTTGCTCATTTATTCTTAGCCGGTACAATGTATAAAAATGTATTTAACAAGCATGCACATTATGTTGAAAGAGTGTGATCGTTCTTTCTTTGTAAAACCAGCAGTGGTTTGAGGTTTTGATTTTGACATGGTGAGACAGCTCCTTCCTTTCGCACTTTATCTTTCGTTTGCTGCGACAACGATCATGTGGCCTTTAAAGAGAAATTACACCCGAATTTGATGCATCTGTTTATGTCAAACTTAACTGACAACCTGCTTTCTCTTTCACCTACAGATTGTCTTAAGTGTTTTACTAACACTGAAAAAAAGTAGTATAGTAGAATTCACCAGTGTGCTTTGTTTGACAGGAAGCAATTGTGGTGTATAAAATGGTATGCCTACAAGTGGTACTTTTAAAACTAAGGCCTTAACTGTAACTATCCATCTCATAAATCGCCAGTGCTGGTAAAGTGCCAAAGCCATGGAAATGATTAAATAACAATCTAGGATTGTTTTAGTGAAAGCATTATATGTGCGGCAGTTAGGAGACAGGTTTCCACATGCCCATACTCATTCATACCATAAGGTGAAGAATGTGTATTTCTATACTGGGTACAGTCACACTTATTTTATTGCTATGTTTGCATCTAGGTCTAACGTGGTTATTACCCATCTTGATGAGCCATCTGACACCTGAGATCTGCACTTCTCTGGAAACTCTAAAAGATCAGCTCAATTCAACATTAAGGAGACGATATTTGGTACAGTAATACATTTAACATGCTGTTGTTTTGAGATTTACAAAGAGAGCAGTGCTACAAGTATCATAGGAATTTTGTGAACAAGTCAGTTAAATGTAAAATATAATATTTACATGTTTTGCGTTTTTATATTTTCAGAAACATAACTTTCCTATAAACTACACCATTCAAGTGCCTTATGAAGAGGTCTTCAGACTGAAAAATATCAGCAAACTGGTAAGCAACTGACCCTAATCTTTGACTCATCAGATTACTGACTTATTCCCACACTCTGCACAACTTCCTCCCATTCGCACACTCTCTTTGATGCTTGTCTCCCTTGAGTCAATGATATCAGAAATTTCCACTGATATTCACGCATCAGCCTATTCTTGCCTCATGCTACTTTTCATAGCGGCTCCTGTTTTCTTTGATAGATTACATGCTATCTGTCATTGCTTTCTCCTAGGTAAATGATTCAGCAACTGAGAGGGATCTCCAGGTTTTGTGGGCCACGGTCACAGAAAAAAGCATAGATAGGATTTTGCAGGTGCTACCAGAGAGACATCCAACAAGGCGTAAATACCTTACAAACCTTAAGGATCTCTTCAAGGTCATCCTGGAAAGCAACCCGGACCTCGGGAACTTAGTTGAGGTGAGGACAAAGCCTTCCAGTGTGCTGTCCTTTTACGTAGCTGCCTGGAAACTCATTGTTTATGCCACCCACCTTCTCAACTCACTTGCAATAGTGAGAGCCTTTCTGAGGTCTTCCATCATGTGATGATATACGAGTCTGACTCATGCTGTATCGCTATAAACGATGTTAGAGAAAATGTTAATTAAGTAATACTTTTAAAAACAAGGTTTACACTGTATATGAGGGATAAATATGTTTTTATATGTTAGATAAAATATAGCCCAAATGGGTGGTAATATGGATTATATAGTAACTCGTATGTTTGCTGGAAAAAAGGAATGTGTGAATGTGAATGGTGCCACATGGACTCTTAAAAGACTGCACTTCCCAAAACATTTTACACAGTTTAAGATTTGTACCCAACAACTTCTTTTGTACCGAGGCCTTTGTACACTGAGCATCTTTCAAACACACTTACGTTCTGTTTAACTTTGAAGTACTGTATACAATTATAAAAGATTAATTAAAGATTAATAATTTATAATTCACCCAAAGGAGTCTGGTTTACATCAGGTTTACATTTGAACATACTTTTTTTGAACCCACTAGAGTCATAATGAAGTTGTGCTATGCTGAGTCATACTTATGAGGATGTTTATGTGTTTGTGAGACAGAGTGAGTCAGAAAGCATCGACAACATTTTGAGGCACCTGAAAGACGAGGACTATCAGGGATGGAAATCCGTCACACCCAAATCCTTACTCGACAACTGTTATCGGACCATGCACTGCATCTTTAACCGGTGCTTTTTAAGGAACGGCACCGACTGTAAGTGAACTTTTGAGACCTTTATTTCTTTACACTGTAGATTAAATTGAAATAAACTTAAGGGCAAATTTGTCATTGTTAAATCCCTGCCAAACTGGTTCCACAGAATAATGGGACTATTGATCCCATGTCTTGTGTTTAATTTACATGTGAAGAAATTAACTGCAATAAAGTTAATAAATAGGACACATCAGCATGAATGCTCTTATAAAAGTTTTAGAAGGTTGCTTGGCCTTACGGTTTAAATCATTTGGTATGCTGAGTTTGTGTATCTCAGAGTGAAGTATCTTATAAACATTTGTTGAAGAAAATGAGAAAACGCTTATGGAAAAAAACATCTGGTATTCAGCAAGTCCTTATTGTTAAGCTCCGGTTGGTCAGTTTTTGCAACATGGTGGCACAAAACCACAGCTGACCAGTAAATCTGGCTAGGCACGCTGTGAGTGGGAGCACATGCCAGCGGGACTGAGTCAAAGACACCGGCTTTTATGACAAGTAAGGTGGTGGCATCTGATCCTGCCATCTTCCTGTCTTGGCGGTTCATGATTCAGAGTTGATTTGTTGCCCCATGCAAAGACACACTCCAAAACATGACACACACACACTGATGAATGCCGTCTGAGGACAACCACAGACAGTTAAACCGTGTAATTAGTGTTCGCATATGGATGTGCTTATTTGTGCGGTAGTTAACATATAAAGTGAACTTATCAATGCTTTTTCTCTTTGCCCCATCAGACTGCCAAACTCATCACTGGAGAAAAGGGAAGGGAGAACAGGGATGATAGAAGATTCCCTAAGTGAGGATGTTCTCCTGAGAAATGCACAGGGCCGCTGGCACGCTGCGCCTTTTTAATGTTCACAAAGATGTTGCTTAAAGGAATACCAGCGTTCATACCTTCATCCATCCATCCATCCGGCATATATACACACATACATTTGTGGAGTGGATCCACTCATGACTTTCCTTTTTGCTATAGCATATTCCACCCTAACTAGAGACTATAGCCAACTCAAACAGGAATTTAATGGTGGTCTTAATGATATTCTTGATCCTGTGTGCCATTAAGTGTATATATGTGTGTGTGTGTGTGTGTTTTTCTACAGGCAATAGAAGTGATCTATTGCATGTATATGTTTTGCTGACTGCTGGCTTAGTCAGTGAATTATTTTCCTTTGCTTTGCGCTTTGATATAAGCTACATTATCATAAATATTAAATATCTGTATAAATATTAAATGTCTGTAATAATACTTTTCCAGCGATGATAATTGTTTTTTAATGCAGTTTGTGTGTGTTATTTATTTAAAGACTAGAGAAAGAATGTTCTAGTCACTGTTGGACAGAAAAAAAATAAACGTTCCTCTGGCTCCCCCTTGTGGTCACATGTATTTTTCTACAATCCAACAGGTTGAGGAGTTTTTGTGTAGATGTTTTATAAATACACTTTAAAAAAAAAAGAAGAAGAAAAAAAAGGCTGAACTATAAACCTGTTAAAATCCACTTTAGTTTCAGCTGATAAAAGCTGGTAGTTCTGTTAGAAAAGAATGTGTTACGGATTTGCATACAGTAAAATGATAGTGACAAGCTTGTCACGGAGCCAAACAACAGATTGCATCAAATCAGTTTCTGATCACTATGTCACAGAGGCACACCCAGTGGATTTGTCTATCACACATAAATGCACTGGCAGTCATAGTGTAAAAGTATGTTAGTTTATTCACTGTGAGAATTAAATTTCCCATGTACTCTTTAACATCTAGTTTAAATAAATAACCTATGTCCCACCTAGTGCAGAAGGAAACGCCCAATTCTCTGTCCTGCAGGTTTGTAATAAATTTAAATACATTTTTAAGTACACATGTGACATTATGTGGCTTGCTGGGTCACATAACTTGGGTTCAATATGCTATAAAGAATTAAGATTTTAAACTGCATTGCTAAATGGGGATTGGTACAAAGTGCACCACTAGCGGCCAACAGTGCTACGACAACACAGAAGAACACCTTACCAAGATACTCACTCACTCACTCACTCATTGTCTTTACCGCTTTATCCTGTTTACAGGGTCACAGGTAGCCTGGAGTCTATCCCAGGAGACTTAGGGCACAAGGCAGGGACACCTTGGACGGTGTGCCAATCCATGGAGGGCACACACACTTACACACTTATTTACAGTGCATCCGGAAAGTATTCACAGCACTTCACTTTTTCCACATTTTGTTATGTTACAGCCTTATTCCAAAATAGATTAAATTCATTATTTTCCTCAAAATTCTACAAACGAAATCTTTGGAAATTGATTAAAAATAAAAAATGCCTTTGCCATGACACTTGAAATTGAGTTAATGTGCATCCTGTTTCCACTGATCATCCTTGAGAGATATTTCTACAACTTGATTGGAGTCCACCTGTGGTAACTGGACATGATTTGGAAAGGCACACATCTGTCTATTATATAAAGGTCCCACAGTTGTATGTATGTATGTCAGAGCACAAACCAAGGCATGAAGGCCAAGAAATTGTCTTTAGATCTCAGAGACAGGGTTATATCGAGGCACAAATCTGGGGAAGGATACAGGAAAATTTTTGTAGCATCAAAGCTCCCAATGGGCAAAGTGGCTTCCATCATACGTAAATGGAAGAAGTTTGGAACTACCAGGACTCTTCCTAGAGTGGGCTGCCCAGCTGAACTGAGTGATCGGGGGAGAAGGGCTTTATTCAGGGAGGTGGCCAAGAACCCAATGGTCACTCTGAAAGAGTTCCAACATTTCTCTGTGAAGTAAGGAGAACCTTCCAGAAGAACAACCATCTCTGCAGCAATTCACCAATCAGGCCTGTATGGTAGAGTCGCCAGGGAGAAGCCACTCCTCAGTAAAGGGCAAATGACAGACTGCCTGTTGTTTGCCAAAAGGCACCTGAAGGACTCTCAGACCACGAGAAATAAAATTCTCTGGTCTGATGAAACAAAGATTGAACTCTTTGACTGGAATGCCAAGTGTCATGTCTGAAGGAAACCAGGCATCGCTCATCACCTGGCCAATACCATCCCTACAGTGAAGCATGGTGGTGGCAGCATCATGCTGTGGGGATGTTTTCAGTGGCAGGAACTGGGAAACTAGTGAGGATCGAGGGAAAGATGAATGCAGCAATGTACAGAGACATCCTTGATGAAAACCTGCAACCAACCTTCCAACAGGACAATGAACCTAAGCACACAGCCAAATAACAAAGAAGTGGCTACAGGACAACTCTGTGAATGTCCTTGAGTGGCCCAGCTAAATCCCAGACTTGAACCTGATTGAACATCTCTGAAGAGATCTAAAAATGACTGTACAGCGACGCTCTACATCCAACCAGATGGAGCTTGGATCATGATGTCTGACGCGTGTCTGATATTACACCAAATAGATATTAATTTCTTATTTTTAACTGTTGTCTAAAACCAATATAGCTGCACAAAGCCATGACTTCAACCCCACTAAACACCATTTGGATTACAGGTAGTCCCCGACTTACGAACATCCGAGTTACGAATTTCCACAGATACAAACGGACTGTGGTTCTACTTCCGGTTCAATCACGGAAGTAGCTCCTGTGTATTGTAAATGATTTTTTTTTTTAAAAGACACTGCAGTGCACCAGATACCAATATTTACAATTATATACAATATTTTTAGGTGAATGTATAAAATGTCTAAAGTCCGGTATATTGTATGTGTGTGTGTGGATGTGCGGGAGAAATTAGTTGGCCTTACCAGTTGCAATGAATCGGTCAGGGAGCATGAGGATGGAAAATGGCTGTCCTGCAAATCCTAATTTCTGAAAATTCTCAACAAAACAGAGTTCACAGTCCAACACAGTGGAAAACAGCTCTGAGACAAAATACCGTCCAGGATTCTCCTTGCGATTTAAAGATGCAGAGACAACATTTCACTGTGATATTCATTTCCTTAGGCATGGTTGCCTAATGATGGCAGTGTGGGGAAAGAGGACAGATTTAGTCAAGTGGATTGGTATGCTTTACATTGTAAACCTCACTTTGTTGGACTTAACAACAAATCGGGGTTACGAACGTGCAAAAGGTTATAATAAAAAGCACATGTGGGTGTAATGGTCAGGTGGCCTCTTTTGGCCACAAAATGTAAGGTTTTCTGAAACAATACCGCAAATATTTGAGCTATTTTATCTCAAATTTATAAGAGTGCTTATAGCTGAAAACTACAGGTAGCATTTTGATAGTGTCTTGTAAAACAATGCCTCAGGCATGAAGCAGTAGGTAGCATTTTTTATAGACTTATTTTGAATCTATTGCACCGCATAGCGTCTATGGGAGTCACGTGTCAAAAAGAACGAACGACTCGAGACTTGACTCATTGCTGAGAATCGTTCAATACTGTTTCCTGTATATAACATACATAGGTTGTGCGATGCTTTGCGCATGCGCGCCCAATAGAAAATGAACGAATCACTCTCCGAGACGACTCGTTCATCTGAGTCATGTTAAAGATTCGTTCAAAAAGAACGAATCGTTCCTGAACTATCATACAGCCGCGACTAAGGCTGTCTCATTTTGAATGCTCGTTCAAATGCGGCCTTCTTTCCCCTGACGATGAAGCAGGCAACGGTGTATACATTTACATTTAGGCATTTGGCAGACGCTCTTATCCAGAGCGACTTACAAAAGTGCTTTAAAGTTTACATCATTGAATACATACTTACACTGGGTTAACTAGGTTAATAACTGAGTGCCATTAGTCAAACACAACTGGGAAGAGGGTTTTTTTTATTTATTCTTTGTCAGTTTACAAAGAGACGGAAAGAGACATTAAAAAAATATATATTACTAAAAATAAAACATAATATATAAACATATAAATAAAAATAAAGAAATAATTTTTTTTCATGTGAAATCCGGTAACACAACTCTCCCCGCATCTAACCCATATCACAACCTTTGTCTACGAGCATTGTGATTTTTAAAAGTAATTTATACTTCATATTTACGCTCACACGACCGTAAAGGCAGAAACATCTGCTCTTTGATTCGCGGTGTAGACAGCCAAGGCTCGAAGGCCACAAGCTTACGAAAATCGCACATACCGCATCCTTCGAAGGATATGGCCCCTGAAATAAGACACGGCTTTTTACTTAAGTACTTTATGCAGGTTGTGTCGTCCTACCGATGTAGTAAGCGGTTCATCCGCAAGAGGGCAGAAATGTAAAGGCGGACAGAGAACATAGGTTAAAACTTGTTTGTTTATTTATTTATATATATATTTTTAAGTTTATAAAACAAGCGATAGAACAAAATGCCAGAAGGAAGCAAAAAAGATAAATATATAAATAAGAACAAAACTCTTACTCATACAAATAAATAACTAAAATAAATAACTAAATACATTAAATGTAAACAAAATAGTTATATCACAATAATAATATGAACAAAATTAAATCATAAACATATATCTATATTTTTTTTATTGGTTGATTAGCCTAATAGTTTTAACAGCCTTTCTATTCAGTTTGAACTGGCTACTGTTTCAGGAAACTCATTCTTCTTCGCTTTTAATGTTCTTGGAGTAATGTCTCTATATAGCGCCCCTATCGGCGACAGGTGGAGAAAAAACATCACATCACGTTCACCTTTCAACATTTGAATCTTTGTAAAAAAAAAAAAAAAAACAAAGCTAACATTATGTTACTTTCAGCAGGTTGCTTCAGATAGCTGATTGTGTAGCTGTAATGAAGTCTACAACCTGAACCTGTTTGGGTGTGATGGCAAAGTTTAGACCTTTGGCTAACACCACTCTATCTGGCAAGGTGAGTTCTCTGTCGAAAAGGTTCTTTACCCACTTTTCCTTTGTGTCCTCTGTTGATGTCCTGTTATCTATATTCTCACCAGCAGGCTCCACTATAATCCATTTCCGGGAAAGAAGAAGGTCAAATTTCTTGGTTTGTCGCTCCTTCACCTACAGAGGTGACTTCTACAGACAGAAACATGTCTGTGCCATGGGCTTTCCTGTGTTGCCCATTTTGGCCACTCTATACATGGAGGAAGTGGAGCTTAAGAGCCAGGAAGTACAGACCTTCATAGAGCATATTAACTCTATATTGTCACATATCAATTTCACTAGAGCGGACATAAAGGACAACAAGTTGGCCTTTTTGGACTATGCAGATCTCAATAGGAAAATCGTGAAACTAAAAAGAGGTCTACAGGAAAGCCACACACAGATCAACACTTGCGGTTTGACTCACACCACCCATTGCAACACAAATTAAGTGTCATCAGAACATTGCACCACATGGCAGAGAACATCCCTACTTCCACCGAAGCCAAACAGAAAGAACACAAGCATCTGAAGGCATGCAGCACTAAAGACATGCGTATATCATAAGTGGGCCTTTATGAAAAAAATCCTTCCAGATCAAAAAGAACGATGACAGAGAGTGCTGAGACCCAGACACAACGGAAAAATCTTATTATCCCATATGTGGCTGGAGTGGCAGAAAAGGATTTTTTGGAAAGCAAAATACAACAGTTTACTTCAAACCAATCAACACGCTAAGACAGACTCGTCCATCCCTAAGACTGCATACCAAAGAATAGGAAAAGCAATATGATATATGTGGTTCAATGCAGTGAAGAGTGTACAGAGCTCTACATTGGGGAGACAAAACTACCTCTTCATAAAAGGATGTATCAACAAAGAATAATAAATACCCAGGTCCAGAATCAGCGGTATACCTTAAGGACAAAGGACACACATTTCAGGATGAAAATGTGTGAATTTTAAACAGAGAGGATAGATGGTTTGAGAGAGGGGTAAAAGAAGCCATCAATGTGCAGGTGGAAAATCCTTCTCTCGACAGAGGTGGCAGTCTTCGACACAACCGGTCTCCTATTTTTCATGCTACCCCTTCATCTGTCTAAAGGAAGATCAAGACCTCTTCACCTATCAAGCAAGAAAGCCACACTTAAGGACACCCCTTCTAATCTATCTAATCTCTCTCTATTGTCTTCCTAACAGCTCTCCTCTCTCTATTCTCTAACGACCCTTCATCCTATTCTCACATTCTCCATTGTTCACCTAACAAGCCGTTTTAGATAGGGGAAGACCTTTTGACCTTGGAGGACTTAAATGTTTGGAACCTTCCAACATACCTTAGACTCAGATGCTACTTGGATGAGTAGTGGAACGTTTCTTCTAAACTAAGAAGAAGTCCAGCTGACATGATTCAACTTCCAGATAACCTTAACTGGATGACTGAGAATGTTCATAGACTTATTCAAGTATTTTTGTCCTGAGATTGAATTCCAGCACAATTTAAGCTGAAAGATTGTATTTCTTTGTATTGTATTGTATTGTATTAGATCACACTGAATACGCAGATCACACTGAATACGCAGCCGGCACCTCTGATCTGAAGCTAGGACTGTTAAATATTAGATCTCTCGCATCTAAAGC
>JAOVVA010000037.1:24878654-24910918 GCA_028565275.1 Leiocassis micropogon
TTGATTGTGTAAAGCTGCTTTGCGGCAATGACAATTGCTAAAAGCGCTATACAAATAAAATTGAATTGAATTGAATTTCTCCAAAACAAAGTTGAACAGTTTAGAATTGACCTGTCTATTAATATAAGTTGGTAAATAAAAAAATTGTGAAGCACAAATTAATCTTGAAAGTCCTTTAATTTTATGTGGGTCATTCTACAGCAAAGGTGGATAAAAAAGTGATAAAAATCTCCTTATTATTAGATGTAATCAGTTTTATCTTTTGACAGTTATTACAATTATAAAATGAGTAACACCAGTAACAGACTTAAAAGCTTCTCATAAAATTGCAAAATAAATTTCTAAACAAAATAAAGTGAGACATCTAACATACCTTTTGTACTTGTCCAGTGCTCTTTATCTGGTGACCTCTTCAAGAACATTTTCAAATGATCAAATGCATTTCAAAATAAAACTCCTTGTGTAGTACAGTAACACCAATGACACTTTGGGGTGATATTTATTTCATATTATTACTGTAGTTACAATCGATTATTGTTTCATGATTGTAGTGTTTAACTTATTGTGTTTAAATTATTAAATGAAAAAATCTTCAGATGAAATTATATGGTCCCACTTTGATGTATATCGTGACAAAACATTTCCTTGAACTTGGCCTTCAATTAAAAAAAAAAATGTTACAATTAAATTTTAAACATTTAAGTAAGCAAACGTATTTCATGACTGAACATACTATATTTTCTGAGCACAAGTGTGTGTTATGTTAATGTAGATGATTTTAGCATCAGCTAAACTCAGTGACACCACTCTCCACCATTTTTGTAGAATGACCCAGATACTAATAAACGGATCTGATAAATAGAAAACTCTATTGAAAGTCACATATTATATTTATTTCTAATAGTATTAATTATAGGTATAAAGTTTAATTCATTTATTTAGATTTTAGTTTATCTTTACCAGACCAATGTCTTTGTCATTCTAAAATTGAGAGACAGTGGAAGTTATCTGGAAGGTACGGTTTGTCCCAGCGTGCCCGCCGTAGGTCGCGTTTTTTTATTTTGATTCGCCTTCGCTCCTCACCCCACGCGCTGTCATTCGGATTGTTTATCCAGATACAGACGCGGTTTGTGGTTTGTATGCGAATTTAAAGTGCAGATAAACCCTCCGTGATGGCCTCCAGTGGCGGGATTCAGATACCCAGCCGCCTGCCTTTACTGCTAACACATGAAGGGGTTCTTCTGCCCGGCTCGACGATGCGAATCAGCGTCGACTCGGCGAGAAACATGCAGCTGGTGAAGAGCAGGCTGCTGAAGGGGACCTCGCTGAAGAGCACCATTATAGGAGTGATTCCCAACACCAAAGACCCGGAGCAGGACAGCGACGAGCTCCCCTCTTTACACGGGTAAAGCCCAGCGAGCTTTAACAGGAAGCTACTGCTAAAAACACAGGTGACATGGAGAGCAGCCTAGCAACCTCGAGATTCATCCTACTTTTAATACTGACGTCACATCGGTAATGAATGGTTGTGTATTCCGGAGAAAATATTTAATCACATTAAATGAGATTAAAGTAGAGAGCACACACAACCACTTTTAATGTTAAAGCTTCAGACAGTTGTTAAAAACTAAACTAGACAATAACATTTCTGATGGCCAGGAAGCTCCCCAGACTTTAATCTGGGGAGCTTCCTGCAAAGATTGACTCCATACATTTAATATAATTTTAAAAGCCTCGTAATTATACTTCAGTGTTCCATAGTAACATCTAACAAAAAGATCTAAAAACACTGAAGCAGCAGAAAATTAATGTTTGTGTCATTCTCAAAACTTTTGGCCACGCCTGTAGAAGTCCTGCAGCACATCAGAGTGAGGGATGACTTTTCTGGAATGATCTTTACGGACTTTAACCTTGTTTTACCAGCTACCACAGCGTACAACGGGTTGCCAGATTGTTTCCACCTGCCTGTTTAAGTCACTTTGCAGTTTATCCCAGAAAACTTTATACAACTTTATACAAATATGAACCAGTTTGCTCACTTACTATTACACACCAGTATGATTATTCCCAAGTTTAACCTGTTAAGTCGGTTAGTCATTTTTGAATCAGTGGAAAATGGTGACATGAGGAAGGTTTAAATATTACCCCTTTTTTCCCCCCACCATATTGCAGTGTTAGTATGTTAACAGCGGGATGGGTTAGAGTCCACCAGACTTGCTGGTTTGAATAGAACATTAAACTGAGATAACGGGGAGATTTCATTTCCAATCGCCTCGTAACTTTCAGTATATACAGTCAGCGTAAAATATCATGGAACAACCGTAGTGTTTACTTGAAGCAGCACATAACTGGACATACCAACATAATTGGAGAAGCTGGTTGAAATTAGTTTTTCAAATTGGGCTGTGGATGAACTTGCTAAAATTGTGTAAACTCTAATATCTGAGAAAGAACAAAATGCAGAAAGTAATTTTACATTTTTTATATACCAGTTTTAACATTTAATGTTAGAATTTCAACAATTTCCTGACAAACTGCAGCCTGTGCCCTTACTTTTTCAGGTTTACTTTGCAGATTGCATGAATTTCCCAGAAACGATTGAAAACAATTTTTTTTTGCAGATGGGGTCACTGAATGAGTGTGCTTAAACAGGTGCCTAATGCCTTGATGTGTGTATTTTGAATCTTTGGAATATTATTATATCTTTATCTTTAACATGCTTGTGTGTAATTTTCTTTTAGATCTCCTCACACAACTCTCTCCTTTGCTTTCTCTGGTTTATGTGGTACACACCATGATACCAAACAGCAGAGTGATCACTTTTGACCATTTAAATAGAGTCGCTAACTGATTAGCAAAATTGAAGATACCACACAGTTTGGTTTAACATGTCACCAGGGTCAAATTCCAAAGGAATGTCTGATTTTCATTAACAATGTTCATAAAATTAAAGTTTCATGTCATCTCAGTGACTTTTGTGTTTTTTAGTTTTTTTTTTCTTTAATGGAAAGGTATCAACAAATTTGTCCATGTGCATGAGACTGAGATGCAGTCTGTTTGAATCAATGCACTCATTATGCCTTATGTTCTTGCAGCATTGGCACTGCAGGCCTGGCGGTTCAAGTAGTGGGAAGTAACTGGCCAAAGCCACACTACACACTGCTCATCACAGGTTTGTGCCGCTTCCGTGTGACGCAGCTGCTGAGGGAGAGACCCTTCCCCGTGGCTGTGGTGGAGCAGCTGGACAAACTGGAGCAGTATACAGAGGGAGAGCCACTGGATGGGGAGCTGGGAGAGCTTTCTCAGAGGTTCTACCAGGCTGCAGTTCAGGTATGTGTGTGTTGGGAGCAAATATCTTTTTAATTTTGAATGGGTTTCAATAAATGTGAACGAATGTTCTTAAGCCAAATTTTTGTCATTATGATGAATAATCTTATGTAATATAAATTTTCATATTGGTGCACTCAAGGGAATATTTCACTTGTTGCAGTGCAGTTGATAAACATGATTAGCGTAGCTGTTTTGAGATAAAATATTGCTTCATGACCAGCAAGTCAACAGACCTAGAGGATGTCTTTTCTATTCTATGAAAGTTTACAAAGCCATAATACTTATGTGCAGTTTACTTTATTTTTCCTTTCAATTTGCCATTTTTTTGATGTGCACATGATTAAGTTATTTATTCTTACTCAGAGCTATATGAAAGGAAATGAAAGGAAAATAAAACATTTAGAACTGTATAAATATATGTACCATATGTACAACTTGTGATCTATATTTGTGTCAATCAGGCACCTACTGTGATGCTTTTTAAAATGAAAGCACAAATAAACCAAAACACATTAAGACGTGAAGTAAGGCCTCATGGTCACAGACAAAACACTATATATTTTACTATAATTGTGTGCACAAACCAAAAAAGTAATATAGTTCAGCTTCTAAGTGATCAGATCTTGTCCTTCAAAGAATAAGTTTGCTTTTTGTTATTAAAGTAAATATTTATTCAATTCATTAGCAGTCTAATTAAGCTAACACCCCTTCCACCCTATCATTCGCGAGAGGATTAAACAAAAGTAAGAATTTAATTGTTGTAGTACTTATGACACTCTTGAATCTTGAATATTTAATCTGGCATATTTTATGTACAGTTGGTGGGAATGCTGGATATGTCAGTTCCTGTAGTAGCGAAGCTGAGGCGGCTGCTCGACAGTCTGCCCAGAGAAACCCTGCCTGACGTGCTCGCCGCCATGATCCGCACCTCCAACACAGAGAAGCTCCAGGTACAGTTTCTCCATACTGTGGCCTTGAATGCGAATTGGGTTACGTAGCTTTTGTATTGTGCAAGCTAAATATTATTTAAATGTACTGGGTGATGTATTTTGCTGCCATTTCATTATATGACATATTGCCTGTCCTACCTTTTAGTCTGCAGTGCATACTACGATTTACTATATCTTATATATATTATTATAGTCTTTATTCATACCTTTATGCAATCCTCTTGTTTTTTTTTTCGTTTGGATGGTAGGTGCTGAATGCAGTAGACTTGGAGGAACGATTTAAGAAGACTCTACCTATGCTCACCAGGCAGATTGAGGGCCTCAAACTGCTGCAGAAGACACGCAAACCCAAACCTGACGATGAAAAAAGGGTAGGTCTGTCAGTGCTCACTGTATACTCTGCATCCTCTTTATGCAAGTTTATTTTTGCCCACCAATTTTTGTCATATAACCACATTGCCCTGCAGGTACTGGTTATCCGCAAAGGTGGCATGATCCCTGGTCGCCAGTTCTCTCCTGAGGATGAAGGTGAGGATGAGGATGGTGACGACATGGCTGTGTTGGAGAGAAAAGTGAATGAGGCAACAATGCCAGAGGCTGCTCTGCGTGTGTGTCTAAAAGAACTTAAGCGGTATGTATGGCCTGAACTCTTTTGTTTCGTTACAGTGTCTTTACAAAATGACATACAAATACACACTCACTGGTGTAAGATAGGTTTATGAACAGTCCACACTAGTATTAATTTCGTCAAGGAAAATAATGACGCAAAAAATATTCGTTGACAACATTTTTTTCCTGGGACTAAGACGAGACGATGACGAGACGTCACTAATATCAGTGAACAGTAACAGTGACGAAAAAAAGATGAGACTAAAATGTGGTTTAAAAAATAATAAAATATCTGTCTTTATTTTTGTCAACGTTTAATTTTCTTCACAACCCGCTCGTGATACGGTGTTCATTCATTATGGCGCAAGCAGTAGGGTTTGAATGAAAAGGCGCGGCGGCTTTTCTTTGAAGATAGCGATTGCGTAATGGGGTCAGTCCGTGGCAGGTGGGCGCTTTAGGGCATAACACCTATTCACGGTGCGCAGCGTATGAGGAGTGGTCCCGTGTTACAAGCTCAGTTATCTTTAACACTTTGTCATTACGACAGTATTACTCGGGCCGAAGAGAAGAGACGATATTTGGGCCCATTTTTATGAGGGACTGTTTACGGCTTAAATCAAACTTCACTCAAACACACACAAAAACTCTCCGTGCTCACACACACCTATGAGAACAATTTTAAAGTTTAAAAAGTTAAAAAATTAAAAAGTTTAAAAACACTGTCCATACTGCTCCTGTTGTTTTGTAGTTAAATAAATATGGACATTCAGCAGTTTTTGTGATGTATAAAAATATAATTACTTCAGATGAAAAGAAACATTTAAAAAAATTTTAAATAATAATTTTGTGAAAAACCATAAAAAGGGGTTTGGGCTAGTCTAGATTGACTGTAGGGTTAATTAATAATAATCTTATTGCTAAAATGTTACGTTTTCATTGACTAAAACTAGACGAAAATACTTATGGGTTCCTTTGACTATAACTAGACTAAAATGTCCAGACTTTTAGTCAACAAAAACAGGAAAAAATTGACTAAATATGATAAAAACTATCAGGGACATTTATCCTGGGACTAAGACTAATATTGCAAATAGCTGACAAAATTAACACTAGTCCGCACAAGACAGATGAATAAACCCTCAATCAAAAAAAAAAAGTTTTTAAATAATGTAAACTTATATATATAATGAAAACATCTCTAAAATTGATGTTCTGTAGTCAGCATAATTATGAAAATAGTTGTGGGTACGACAGTGTTATGTGATTGAACCGGGGTGAAGTTTAATCTTTGTGCTGGTCTAACTGAAGCAAATACACTTGTATATCTTACGCTAGTAAAAAGATCATTTGTTTATGTTATTTAACAGGACCAGTGGATACCAGTATACAGCTGAGAGTTTGAATGTTGATTTCGCACGTCTAATAAAGCTACGTGATATAAGCCGGCTCTGGCTGTATGTGAAGCAATGTAATGGTGCTTCTTGTTGACAGTTTCTCTCATTATTATAATAAGAGCTATATACGCTTTGTTGTTTAGATGAAAATGGTGCCACTGCCACAGTTCCTACATTTTTCTTTAGGTTAGGTATGGGTCAAGGTGTAGAGTGGTGCTGGTTACCAATTCAGTGAGGGTGAAAACACAAAAACAAAACATAGGCTATCTTGTAGAAAATATTAACACATTTGATGCTTTACATTTTGTTGTGGGACAGCTGCACCAGGCGTTCAATATATACAATGTTTAATAAGATGGGCGTTCAGGTCAAATCAGGACTTGTGTTGAAATTACAGACTTAAAGCACATTATGGTGATGATACTCTAAAGTAAAACATTAAAACAACAAAGACTGTACATCCGTGAATGACAATTCTGGCAGAGATCTGTCTGAGGGAAATGTATACGCATTTATTCACAAACGCCACTTGCATATTACAGAAACTTGGCTGGGAGTTATTGCCACATGCCCCATATAGTCCTGCAATTTTCACATATTTAGGGCATTGAAGGAGTTCCTGGGAGCGAAGCAGTTCAGATGTGAAGTAGTTTTTACTCTCATAACTGTTTTCTGTTAAATCCTGGTTTGACTTGAACGCTCCTCATAGGTCTTAAAGAAGACACCAGCTCCTAGGAATTATTGGATCATTGCACTGTGAAAATCTAGAATCTAGAAAATCTGGCCCGAGGCTTTATAACATAGACTTTTATATAGATTTATAACATTAAGGTGCTTCATTTTGTCTGTAGCCTGAAGAAGATGCCACAGTCCATGCCAGAGTATGCTCTCACCCGCAACTACCTGGAGCTCATGGTGGAGCTTCCTTGGAGCAAGAGCACAAAGGGTGTGACTTTTATTCATTCAATATAAGCCTAAAAATACTATGAATTTACATACTCTTAATGATGTTGATAGAAAACTGACACATTAACTTGACTTTATTAGATTACGTAAAGAATTGAACAGAATGTGCTGTTTTAGAAAATAATAAGTAAAACAGTGGTTAACACCCAAAATTTTATATATAATCAAGGAATAACAATTAGGGAATGTTATTGTTCCATAGTTCAGTTTGATTTCGTATACCATTTACAAAACAAACTAGTTCCTGTTATCACTTACTGTAACCGAGCTGTAAATATTCGCTTGCTGTTTCCTGATGATTATAAGAAAATCGTAAAATCAGATTGGTAAGTTACAGGGAAACTGCAGGCTTCTGTACTTTCCACCGGTGGAAAAATTTCATGCTTTAACATTTTTAACTGTTACAAAGTGTTGACACTGGAGACTTCTTTTAAAACTGTTAAACAACCATCTTGCACGATGTTCACCGTTCACTATAGTTATACTACTTTCTTTGTTAGAACTAAGCAACACTTTTCAAATTACATGGCGTGTCCATTACACAAGTCGTGGTGTAAATTGTTACCGTGGTAACAGTGCTTTAGTTATAAACTGGTGGTCTTGGCCTTGAACTGATCGCTTTGTTCTGAGGAAATGAATATCACCTGGCCAATCAGAATAGATGGGGTCATATAATTACTATATTATAACAGCTTTGTAATACAAAATACCTACAGTGGCAGGTTCATATTTAATACCATACCGTTATTGTCAGTTAACGAATTGCATTGTAACGTTATTGACTGCTGCAATGTGTGTTATGGCCACGAGGGGGTAGGCTTTCCTTTCTTTTTAGTGTGTTTGTCCTAAATACAGAAAACAATAGGCAAGCCCCTTTTTTTTTTTTTTTTTTTTTTTGGCTTGATGGATGTTTACTCATCAGACGTTTGTGATGTTTTGCATCTGGTGATTGCTTGATATACAAATTACTGGCTGCTACCACTACCTAATATTTTGGAAAAATTATACAATGTGTTTGATATGTAATCACTATGAGGTGTTGTAATGCCTCCAATATGCACAAGATATAAGGAGTGGATGTGGCTGTTTATGTATATTACCATAAGTAATTGATAAAAAAAAATCCCCACACAAAACACAATTCATTCATGGATATTAACTACTGTAGCTATATACAGTGGAATATTTGGTCCTGTCTTCCACAAAGATGGACATGTTCAAGAACAGTGGTTTATACTTAAGTAACATTTGATTTAAAAGAGTTTTATACAGAAATTTCAAATCACTTCTCTACCCCATTTATTTTGCCTTGTGTGTGTGTGTGTGTGTGTGTGTGTGTGTGTGTGTGTGTGTGTGTGTGTGTGTGTGTGTGTGTGTGTGTGTGTGTATGAGCTGGTGATGATTCATATAGCCCAGATTCCATTCAGTGCTACTTGTTTGTACTTACTACTTGTATGTATGTGCAGAGTGAACACTAATCTGTTGTAAAGTTATTACTACTGTTAGTTATGACAGCCTGTTCTTTGCTCTCTCATCAGACTGCCTGGACATTCGGGCTGCTCGGGTGCTCCTGGACAGCGACCACTACGCCATGGAGAAGCTGAAGAGGCGGGTGCTGGAGTACCTGGCTGTGCGGCAGCTCAAGAGCTCCCTTAAAGGTCCTATTCTGTGCTTCGTGGGGCCTCCGGGTGTGGGAAAAACCAGCGTGGGCCGCTCCATCGCCCGCACCCTGGGCAGGGAGTTTCACCGTATAGCCTTGGGAGGAGTGTGTGATCAGTCAGACATCCGTGGCCACAGGTTACTTGTTTTGTTGTTTGTATTGGTATTTGTATTCTGACTAGATGTTATTCTAATATTACTAAAGAAAATACTTTATGCTTTATGATATGCTTTTAATGTTGTCTTTATAAACGATCATAATTGTGGAAAGTGCGAGGTGGAAAAAAAACCTGGATAAAACATGATTTGGAGTTTGGGAAGATGATATGTAAACACCAAAGGCATCAGATATCATCTGCGATGTCTGACTTGATACTATCACTACACAGAACCGCTGAAATCCATGCCAACATTCGTGAAAATGTGGGTGTGCTCCTGGAGTGTTTTTTTTTTTTTTTTTTTTTTTTTTGCGATCAGTGATCCTGGAAAGGAAATGGTTTGAATAGTTCCATACTGCAATAAAAATTAAGTTTAATGTAGTTCTTTTGTCAAAGGGATGTAATAATTCCTTACATCCTTTACGCCAGTTACATGGATGAAGCCAGGTGTAGGGTTAAGCCTGTGAGACATTACATATTGCTGTGAGTAATCTGAGGGAACCTGAGCTTCAGCACTTCAAGCTACACTATGAGGTCATCTTTTGACGTTCTCTCTAATCTCTGGTCACTATGGAGACCGACAGGATGACATGACATCAAGGGCTGCAGGTTGGGACAAGTCCCTTTAGGTTTCTGGAGAAGCTGTCTAAAACCCTCACATTTTTATCTATTACACCTTGGAACAATTCCATTCCAACCAGTTTCTTGAGAATCTCCCAAAAATCATGCTAGTAGAGGGATTATCTACAATAGTCAGGTTCATGAGTGTTTAAAAATGGAGATCATTTTCATAATTTAGGCTCTGTACACCAACACATTGAAATTAAGCAGTCAGTGTGTACTGTAATTTGAAATGTGGACTTTCAGCTTTAATTCAACCATTTTACATGCTCTGAAGTATTTTCACAAACGAACACCTTTATAAACATAAGGATTATTTTTAGTACTTGGATGCAAAATCCTTGCAGACATAAACTGCCTGAAGTCTGGAACCCATGGACATCACCAAATGCTGATGCAAAGTTTCCTTCCTTGAACTCGTTTCTCAGGTTTTTACTTTAGATGTTTCTGTTTGCTGTTTGCTTGGGTTTTCTGCCCTCAGTTTTTGCATGATCTTATTTTAGTTATTTTAGTTTAGTTCCTAAACTTATTTTAGTTAAATCGAAGCTGAAAGTCTACACTTAAGTCACTTATTAATGCGTTGTCCATTCAATAAGTGAATTTAAATTCAGTGTAATTTATTTGCTTTAAGAAGCTCTTGGGTCACTTTCATAGTATGTTTTGTGCCATTCCCATCTGTACTGTGAAGAGCTGTTTTATCAGTTTTGCAGGATTTGATTAAATCGGAGCAGAAAGCACTATAGACTCTATATGCAGCAGAATTCATGCTGCTACTTCTATTAGCAGTCACATCATTAATAAACTCCAGTGATGCTCATGCCATAACATTACCTTCAACATGTTTAATAATGATGTGTTATGCTTTGGAATATGAGCTCTTCCTTTTTCCCTCTCCAGTTTCTTCTCTTGCAGTCATTGTGGTACACTTTAATCTTCGTCTGTCCAAAGAATTTAGTATCTGAACTGGGCAGGATTTTCATGTTTTCTTTAAATCTAATCTGGCCTTCCTGTCTTTGAGTGTTACCTAGATGTTGTGAAGGGTTTTTTATTTTTCACAAAGGAAGGAATTCTGCTGTCATCCATTGTACTTGCCTTCTGTGGTCTTCCAGGCCTTTTGGTGTTATTAAACTCGCCATTCGTGCATTTGTTCTTTTTAAAAATGTACTATATTGTTGACTTTGCCACACCTGAAGTTTCTGCTACGGTTCTCATTATTTACATGATCTATTTATTTATCCCATGAGCAGCTACCAAATGCAAATTCGAAACTTGCATCAACACCACAGTTTTTTTAATCTTCTTAATTTGTCATGAAATAACTAAAAAACAGACCACAACTGTCCTTCAAACTTTATTAATCAGTTGCCTAATTACTTTTGAGTAATTGAAAGTGGAAGAACTTAAATAAATACTTCCTAAACTGCTTGTGTTTAGGTATAGTTCCTAAATAGTTCCTAAACTTATTTTAGTTAAATCGAAGCTCAAAGTCTTACACTTAAGTCACTTATTAATGTGTTGTCTATTACGTTGGTGTATAGATGCAGAATTACAAATATTATGTCACTGCCCAAAAGACTTATGAACTTAAATGTATGAATTGCCCCAAGATTTAAATCCATCTCTGTGTGTTCATGGTGCTTAGCAATGAATTGGATATATTCCCACTTTGTGCCTGGTGTTTCCAGGATCCAACTTTAACATTGATTAGGATAAAGCAGTTGCAGAATTTCTTTAACAGTTACAGTATCCAGGGTTTTTTCAAAGCATACGGATCTGTGATACACACTCACCCACTGTTTTTAAAAGTTATTATTCTACTGTAATAACCTCAGCACTTCCTCCTCGTGTCTGCAATCACGTTTCATAATATGCATGTTCCCAACTTTAGACTGAATCAGCCTCCCTGTGAGCTAGACGAGTAGGAGGAAATCCCTGCCTTACTCATCTAGGCCTAGTGTTTCTCCTACATGCTTATCTTGTATTTATTTCTCAGTGAGCTTGAAGGTTTGCCAAACTTCTCAATGTGTTGAAGTGTCCTTCCAATTAGCAGGAAAGCACTGATCCTGATACCCTTATCTAGAATTAACTGGTAATGTTTCTCTTCCACTCCTGCACTCTGGCCATATCACTCCCCAACCCTGCATCCTCCTTTCATTGTCCTCAGGCGAACCTACGTAGGCAGCATGCCTGGTCGTATCATCAATGGCCTGAAGACTGTCGGGGTCAACAATCCTGTATTTTTATTAGATGAGGTGGACAAATTGGGGAAGAGCCTCCAAGGGGACCCTGCTGCTGCCCTGCTGGAGGTAAGAAGATTGGTTAGACCTGTTCTGATCCAATACTTTAAATTAATATGATTTTACTTTACTTGATGTAATTGAAAGACATATATTCATTTCGGAGCAAGACACTAAAATAAAGATGTCAACATGCAAGGCTGTACACGCAAAGGCTGAAAATGGAGCAATGACCTGAGAGATGAAAATAAACGAGGCATGTGGTTGCACTGTAAAAACAGCAGTGTGTTGGCCGTGGCATGGTAACATTACAAAGGCTGTGTTCCTCTGTCCCATTCTGACCCAGACCACCTGTGCATTAGCATCCTTTTTCCTGGAAGTGCTCATGATGCAGATTTAATCATGGCTCCCCCATTGGTGTGCAAAATGAAGAAACCAAAGAGATGTCATGCTTTCTGCTTTCTCTGTCTGTGTTAACATTCCTGCACTGCACTTGGTGTGTCTTGCTTTCTTTTTTGTTTCGTTTTGTTTGTGTCTATGTGATGAAAACAACAAATGCAAAACATGGCTGATGTCTGTGTGTTTTTATTTTTTAATGCATTGAGAGCATAATCTTTGTAAGAATGCATTGAACACGAGTTGTCTTGGCTCCCAGTTTAAAGTTAAAGCTGCTTTTAAGATGCATGCCAGTTTCACAATCTCCTCAATTATATAAAAAACAACTCAGAACAGTTAGTAAACTTACTGAAAGGGTATTTTCACCATTGCATATGTAGTGGAAGTGTTTGTAGTTAATATCTTTTGATTGTTCCCTTTCTTTTGACTCCTGGGCCATATTAAAAGTTCCAGTTCAATTCAATTCAATTTTATTTGTATAGCGCTTTTAACAATTGTCATTGTCACAAAGCAGCTATACACAATCAAAAGAATTATTTAAGTTTGTATGGAATGTGAGTGTGCATGAATCAAAATGGTGAGTTTGTCCCTGGTGAGCAAGCCGAGGGCGACAGTGGCAAGGAAAAACTCCCTGAGATGGTAATAGGAAGTTATGCAGTAGGGTTTGGTACCTGCTGTAATGGTACTCAGGAGTGTTCAGCAGAGTTTTCATAAGTGGTGCACTTTAGGAAAGGATTTAATGTGTTTATAACATCCTTATAATTTTATTTCAATTTCGGCATATTTTTATAATCATTTGGTTGAAATAGTTTTTTTTACAAATCATAATTATTTTTTATTTATTTGCTTCAGAATGCATTTTTTGTCTTGCCGTTGTTGAGTAATGTCAGTAATGTCACTAGGGCTTACATACTGTACAATGGTTTGCTAAACAGTGGTTTGACGACGTGTACACTGGTTCATAATTCTACAGCAGTTCTACAACAAAATTCATATCTCTTTCTCTCTGTGCTGACAATCAGGTCCTTGACCCAGAGCAAAACCACAGTTTCACTGACCACTACCTTAACGTGGCCTTTGACCTCTCACAAGTCCTCTTCATCGCCACGGCAAACACCACCGCAACCATCCCCCCTGCTCTGTTGGACAGAATGGAAGTGCTGCATGTGCCAGGTCAGAGTTCATGGGTAAAAGGTCACAGTAGTGGAAAGGGGTGTTGGAAATGAGAGCTCTCCTTATTCAGAATGACTGATTGATCTCTGCCCTATTGATTACTGATTTTCACAACAATGAGCACATTTCACTGATGCTGGCAATTAAGCAGATGGCTTTTTGATAGTGTGAAAGGATTATTGCTTCATGCGTTGTATTCCTGTCATGTGTGTGTGGGGGGGGGGTGCCCATTCTAGGATACACACAGGAGGAGAAGGTGGAAATCGCTCACCGGCACCTGATCCCTCATCAGCTCGAGCAGCATGGCCTCACCCCTCAGCAGCTCCAGATCCCACAAGACACCACGCAGGAAATCATCAGCAAGTAAATGTGCACGCTTTCTCTCTCATCGAGACAGTCTTCAACCACACGCACACAGACTAAATAGGGCAGAGACCAGGGATTACTGTATCCAGACAGATAAATCGGGTCATCAGGATTGACTCAGAGGCAGACAGACATAAAGAAAGTGTAGCCCCTGTCCCCACCCACACACTCATCTCCCTGCTGCTACACCACTAGCTGTTAATGAGTCAACTTGGCAGTGACTCTGATTGCGAAGAACAAAACCAAAGCCGATGGGGATTCTGAGTAGGTCATAGGAGAGCTGATTTTCAGCGCATTGGTGTTCTAATAAGAAGAATAATCGGTGGGGTGAAAAAGTGGAGTTAGATGTAGCAATTATCTCAAAGTGAAAAAGCAATCTATATGTGCTTCATGCCTCAAATGGAGAAACGAAAACAACAAATGATTGTGCGTATGTCAACGTTTAGGTACACACGGGAAGCTGGTGTGCGCTCTTTGGAGAGGAAGATCGGAGCCATCTGTCGAGCCGTGGCTGTGAAGGTGGCAGAAGGTCATAAGATGTCAAGATCTGCATCGTCCAGTGAATCTGGAGCAGGTCAGAAAGCGGTTTTAATGCTAAGAATAAGCATCGTGCATTAAGCATGTCATACAGTGTGTGGCTGAGTATGTGGTGACGAATAAAATGTGAATTTCAATTCATGTCTTATAAAAGCTTGCAAGAGAGTGCTTAGTGGCTCTTTTTTCACGCACACTGAAGATTACTGCATAAAGATTGCTGAGCTGGGCATAGTCTCATGTACCTGCCACACACCCACATAAAAACATGCTTAACTACAAAACAGCAGTTTGCACAATGAAATTTCCACATGTTCACAAAGATATAGTGTCATCTAAAGTCTTTTTAATGTCCCATGAAATCCCAATAAACCAAATGTGCATGTTTGTAATAAAAACCATAAAATTTTACCCAGAGTTTAAGCCAGTTTAACTCTTATTAAGGGCTTTAATTTGTAAAAATGTTATTTCAGACTGTTTAATTTTATTTATTTATTTTTAAACACCCACAGACACCCTAAAAATCCCACACAGACATGAGTCATGTCTATTGCAGCCCACACACTAACACGTACACATGCTGACAAACACAGAATCTCAACCAGTCGACCAGTATGAATAAACACACTAGCACAGACACGCCCATCGTCAGGTCCTTTAGCAGTAGGCTGGAGTGTGTGTGGGGAGGTGCTAACAGCCAACCTCGTGACCCCTCACCCTCCCCTCATCTCAGTGCAGCTGCTCGTGTGTAAGACGAGTGGTCACAGTGCCAGTTATCACAGTAGGGGGCAGGGGAGTGTGCGCCTGATTGATTGAGCTTCTCCTCCTTTTGTCCAGCATGGGCCGGCCACAATGGCGAACAGAAGGACTGAATGAGAGCAGCTCTCTTAACTCATGTTTATTGAGTGTCTCTGTTGCCAGGTAAAATACTTATTAGACAGTCTGAATTCAGCTTTGTGAATGTGATCCCAGATCAGAGTGCCACTGCTTTCTCTCAAATGATCAAATGCTGAATGGCTATTGCCGCTTTGTAATAATAATAAAAAAATTTAAAAAATCATTTTGGGTGAGTTGAGTCAAATGACTTGTGAGTATCCAGTGGCACATGCATACTAACAAGTCTAAATGGATTAGCATATACAGTACACACATACACACACACACACACACACACGTCTGCACCAACCCCTCTACCAAAAATATGAGGCGCACCTGCTATCACCCCTCACCGGGCCTCTGTGCTGCTCCCTTTTTTTCCCCCTACTCTCTAGTGTTCCCCCTGACCTGATGTCTCACACACCATCTCCAGATAAAGTACTGAATGTTCCAATATGGCGGATCATTGACCGACCAACCCTTCTCTCTCTCTCTCTCTCTCTCTCTCTCATCAGGCCAGGATCAAGCAGGGACAGGACGGGATTCTGACATGGCAGCTCCCCCCGAGATGCCCATCGTCATTGACCACGTTGCCCTCAAAGACATTTTAGGGCCTCAGCTCTTTGAGATGGAGGTTAGCCCACAGCCGAATCAGTTCAAAACTTTCTCCTTGGCCAAATGTTTGATTTCCCTAAGCCCTTGCTGAGAGCAGATGTCACTGCTGGTCCGAGGTTCAGCATTCCAGACCTTTGTGTGGGATGTCTAAGATCCTTTGATCTGTCTAAATTCTCACCAGGAGTTTCTATCATAGAATGCAAAAACTTTAAGACCTTAGGAACTTTATGAAGGTTTAAATCTATGCTGCATTTGAGTACAACTCAAAATTCAGAAATTCTAACCTCCAGCTAAGAAAATGCTGAGGAAATGTCACCTCAGCTCAGAATTTCTACTCGACACAAGTCTCCTAAACGTGAGTTTTGACAACAATTTAACACCGCTGCTCACAGCATTATCAGTAAACAAAAGCCATCTCTTACCTTTTGAATATTCTATTCTGTATTTAGGTATTTGTTTTAGATTGGTCAACATCTAAGACATATTAGCTTGTTAAATCTGTAACACTGACTTTTCTGTTTGCTCTTTTGGGGAGATGAATACAGTATGCATTGCTTATTACAGTTAGTGGTCCAGCTTGTTGCAGAAAAGATGAAGCTACGTTTTACACATTTTAAAATCTGACTTTATCATGTGATAGTTTTAGTAGAATTTGGAAGAACATGGACGTAGGGCATATCTAGCCCTCTTTTCAGACTCGGAATTAAAAAGATGTAACAGGATGTGTATAGACTTGCATTTTTTGGAACTACGAGCATTTCTTTTTAATTTAACACTGTTTAAAGTTAATGCATATGTACTGCATGTGACCCCTCTATAAGAATGTTCCAGAAGCACATGCAGTATTAACTGGTGTTTGATATAATGATTGACTCCGAATACTGATCTACATCTCCTTGCATAGTGACCTAACTTCTGAGAGTCAGATTCTGTTTCTCCTCACTTTTCCTCTTTATTATTACATAATAATTATTAAACTTAATCGATGTCTTCAAACAAGAAGACGTTTGGCAAAAGAATTATACCTAATGGTCCACATACAGTACTGTATGATGATCATATAGTACAAGCATATATTAACAAGTAGTTGGGAGAAAAAGTGATTTTCTCATATGAGGACATGTGGGTCTCAAGAGGTTAAAAAGAAGATGGAGCAAGTGTAGAAAAGGGCATGAGCAGTGAAGAATAATTTCTGATGTACTGATCTAGTCAATAAGCTGTGGTAATACAATGTATACATTTCTTTTCCCCTGGCATAGATTGATTAAATATGGATCAAAAATGTATCAAAATCATTTTCTGCATAGTCTCTTTTTTCCTTTTTACAATTTAAATGTCTTGTGTAACTCTGTGTGTGGTTGTAGGTGTCAGAGCGTCTGACTCTGCCAGGTGTAGCCATAGGCCTGGCCTGGACTCCACTTGGTGGAGAGATCATGTTTGTGGAAGCCAGTCGTATGGAGGGTGAAGGTCAGCTCACGCTAACTGGTCAGTTGGGTGATGTGATGAAGGAGTCAGCACATCTGGCTATCAGCTGGCTCCGCAGCAATGCCAAGATCTACCAATTAACAAACAGTGAGTCACACACACACACACACACACACACACAATAATATCATATCATATTGAGGTGTGTTTGTGCAAATCCAATAATTTATTGTGATAATATACTGGTTTAAACATCAGCTGACACTTAGTTCATTCATCATACGAAGGAAAGAAACATTATTTTGTTTGTAATTAACTGAAAAACCTGATTTCTCATTTCCTTTCTGTTCTCATTGTGACACTGATGTCACGTTTCATTTAACATTCTTTTAGCAGTAAGCGTGTGTGTGTGTTTGTGTTTGTGTGTGTTTGTGTAGTTGCTGGCTGCGCTGACCCTCTTGAAGGAACCGACATCCACTTGCACTTCCCAGCGGGCGCAGTCACCAAAGACGGCCCCTCTGCTGGAGTTACTATTGTGACATGTCTAGCCTCTCTGTTCAGCGGTCGTCTAGTGCACTCTGATGTGGCCATGACAGGAGAAATCACTTTGAGAGGCCTGGTGCTTCCGGTAAGGAATACCTAGAAAAACTGTGAGGCTTATAAATACTACAGGGTGGCTCAAAGGTCTGGATCCATTCCCGTTTTTCTTTATATAAAATTGGATATTTTTTGTTTTCAGACATCAGACAACTTCTAAACTAATCAAATGTGGAAGGCAATCAGTCCTAACAACAATCGCCTTTTTTGTATCTGCATGCAACATTATCAGTTCTGTTACTTTGAGAAATCTTATATATACTGTATATGTGTGTATACAAGTGCTATGAATTCAGAGGCCATAAATTTGAGCCGTTGCTGTAATTCATACTTTTAAATATGGATCCAGACTTTTGAGTCTCCCTGTACACGTGGTCACAGTGTTATAGTAAACAGTACACGTGTGCACGGATGTTGATTATACCAGTAAGAGACGCGCACTAAGACCCAGCAGGGGAGACGATTACCCACAATTCCACAGCGCAAGAGAAAGAAAAACCGTTGGCTTAGTTGTGATCACGTGACGCTCGGCATCAAGAAGTGCATGCGTGATACATGGTACTTGGTACTCGTAAACCAAGACTTGTTTTTCAAGTCAAAATTTATTAAAAATCTTTGCTCGTCTTGCGTAACAAAGATTCGCAGTCCGAGGTTTTTCTGTATTTTATGCACAGAGAGAATGCAACAGCGCTTCTCTAAATGTAGCAACCTCAGTCTACCTCAGTAACCAGAACATAAGGCTCTCTAATTGATTTATGATATTTTTCACCCCTGCATATTTAATGCAGTTGTGTAGAATTTAACATTAGCTGTAGAATGTATTTATTTGTAGAATTTGACAGCTGTAAGTTATTTAGGTAAGTCTGACTACTGGTATTTGTATTATAGTAAGTTTATGCTCTGTACCTGCTCCCTTTTTTAGGTGGGTGGTATCAAGGATAAAGTCCTGGCGGCTCACCGTGCTGGTCTTAAGCGCGTCATCCTTCCTAAACGTAATGAAAAGGACCTAGAGGAGATTCCAGCACACATCCGTGCTGAACTCGACTTCATCCCAGCTAGTACTTTAGACGAGGTCCTTAATGCTGCCTTTGATGGCGGATTCCCTGCTGCCCCTGTAGCACACCCACGGGTTAGCAGCAAGCTCTGAAACAGCAAATACCCTCACACACATGCACACTCTCTCTCTCTCTCTCTCTCTCTCTCATGCTCACACGACATACATACACACAAACAAAACAACCCTGTGTGGTTCTTTAAACTAATGGAGTTCTGATGAAGTTTGGTTTTATTAAAACCTGTGTGACAATCCTACAGTTTGTTAAAATTAAATTTGAACAGAAAATTAATGTTTGACAACCGACTGATATCAGAAATACAATTATTTGATACAAAGAAGTATTTCATATTGTGATCCTCTTGTGAACACAGGACATAGTGTCTAATTATCGCTCAT
Organism: Leiocassis micropogon; assembly: GCA_028565275.1. NCBI lineage: Eukaryota > Metazoa > Chordata > Actinopteri > Siluriformes > Bagridae > Leiocassis > Leiocassis micropogon. The sequence goes on from JAOVVA010000037.1 coordinate 24,898,014, forward strand.
TTCACTCTGTTACTTTGAGGATGTCTGTACTAATTGTCCACTGTACCGTGGATGTGCTTAGATTTACTTTATTGTATTAAAATAATAATACTGCTGGCTCTACACTAATTGTATTTTTATCAATGATGTTAAAGTATTTCTGTTACTACTAAAATATATTTTACATTTAGTTTGAGGGCACAAGTCACTGAACTGGTTATAATTTCAAATCTAGAGAAATATGATGTCCAGTTGCTTGTTATTAAATTACTAGACTTTTGAAATGTGTAATGAAGCCGTAGAAACAAAAGAGTTTATTTGTAATATTAAAATTACAAGATGACTATATTTTTTCTGGAAGTATTTGCTGTTGCAATTTCTCACATGCAGTAAATAAAAGTAAAGAGTTGGATTGGTTGGATGATGTAAAGAAACTCTGTAAATTCCACTTGTTCATGCACTTGTGCTGTTTGACCCACTAGGCGAGAATTATGTGTATGTGAAACACGTTCCCCTTCTTCACAAAGGACAGCTGCTTCGACAGCCATGTTTGTCCAGTTTAAGCTGCCTGTAAATGTCAAGTGTTTGAGTTTTGCTCGCCATCAGTCCTTACTGTCAAGCACAATAAACTGAGAAATGAAAAACAAATTGCTGGAAAGTGTGCAGGATTAGTGCGAGATGTATCGATCAATACTCAAAAAAATCCACTGTACTTTCCTTGTGCAACAGCAATTTGCTATTGAATTGATTGGAAGTAAAAAAAATAAATAAAAAAAAGTCTCATCTTACCAGTACTTCAATCTATAACCCCTGACAATGACGGAATCAACACATTTAGAGGATGCTCAGGCAACTTCTTTGCTTCATAGCAAATGAATAAATAAACTGCAGCTTAATGAGCTGCTCGATGTGGTTAACTGAAGGGAAACTCTATCCAGTAAGTGAGCTGTCAGGTAAAACAGTTGAAATGATTCTAAAATTCATTCAAGAACTAAATCCAAGATGGAGTGTGTCAAAGGTTCCCGGTCCTTTTTCTGTTTCTAAAATTCTGTGCAAGTATCAAAAATCTATGATCAGTATAAATGAAAAAAGCGTCAGGATAGAAAACTCAAAGCAATATGTCTTAAAAATAGAAAATGCACAAAAATAAAGTGTATAAACAGTGGCAGAGCTGTAAGCAATAAAGGAAAAAAAAAAGAAAAAAAGCACACTCAAACAGATAAGAGGTAGCTTACAGTGGGCTAAAGAAAAGCAATCATGCAGCACAGCTGACTGGATGAAAGTGATCGGTGATGAATCAGGAATCTGTTTTGGACGTAGAGATGATGCAGGAACTTTCATTCACAGAGAAAGGACCAGGAGAGATCGGTCACTGCCTCGAGCCAGCCCAGGTGTACATTGAGATTTTGGATACTTTTTTTTTTCCATCAATAGAAAATAGGGCTGCTGATGAAAAAAATTTTCGGAATGATGATGCATCTTACTGGAGAAAGTTGGAACCAGCTTGATGTGGAATATTGGTTCTCATTTGTGATGTCCTTGGCTCAAAGAATTTAGTACTAGAAATCAATTTTTTAATGATTTCATAGATTTTATTTGCTTGAGGTATGTTGGATGAAATCAGAATGTTTAGTTATTAAACAAATTTTTTTTTTTATTTGTTAATTTTGCTATGAAGGATGCAGAAGCCTCACTCATCATCTACACCGCTTTATCCTGTATACAGGGTCATGGGAGGGCCTGGAGTCTACCCCAGGAGACTTGGGGCACAAGACGGGGCACACCCTGGACAGGGTGCCAATCCATCACAGAACCTTTTGGCCAGTTAGGCTAATCTGGATGTTTTTGGACTATGGGAGGAAACTGGATTACCTGGAGTTAACCCATCAAGCACTGGGAGAACATGCAAACTCCATGCACACAGAGGTGGGAATCGAACCCGGACCCTGGAGGTGCAAGGCGACAGAAAACAGTTCAGCTTTTAAAATTATTCACTGATAAATATGAATATGACCTCTATATCATATTATAATGTTTTATTAAAACCCTGCAAATCACTAGTGCAGCATTCCTTTTTTTTTTGGCTCACACCACAGTTACAAATTAACTGATGCAACACGTTCACACCCACAGCAGTGACTCGAGATACCTCACTGGCCTTAAACTGTAAGGGCAAAGACAAGAAGTTTTAATATGATCAGCATTTATTTTTTACTGTGCCTTCTCGTTTCCTTACTTCCCTATGACGTGAAGAAAGAATACAAATAATGGAAATGAGGACGGGAATCAAGGATGTTTATGAAATGTGACTTTTTTTGTTCACTGAGGCATCCCCAAGACATTTTGGGAATTTACTTACTGAGGACATAATTTAACATGTACATAACTCGCTTCAACATTAATATTTTAGCTCATCAAGAAACTCATCGCCTGACTTTTCATACCCATCGTTTAATTCAGGTTATACATTTTTCTGGTTACTGTAATTACTATGAATTTTCTTGGGGAAATGTTTAACACCTCCAAACAAACATATGCATATATATTTATGTACATACCTACATAATGAGAAGCGCTTGTCTCATTGCTTTAAAAACTCCTCTCCTTTGTTATTTGATTCCCCTGAGTGCATTATAAGAACAGTACTGGCTTAAACATGACAGACTTCAATAAATCGCTGAGTCATGATCCAGAGGTTGAGTCTCACTTACTGTGAGTGAGGCCAGGCTGGAAAATCACTTTATCCTGGCTACAATTGCCACAGTAAAGAGCACTGAACTCCTGAGCCAAAAATATTCATGGCAAGATATTCATATAACCCGGTATCACAGTATAGACCAACACACTGCACTAAACTCATTTTCTTAAGACAATGTAATTATTAATCATTAGCCAAAGCTTTAACGGGGTAAGTCAAAAATTATCCGGTTATATTAAAACTTCTTGTCTTTGCCCTTACAGTTTAAGGCCAGTGAGGCATCTCCAGTTGCATCAGTTAATTTGTAACTGTGGTGTGAGGGGGAAAAAAAAAAAAAAAAAAAAAAGAAATGCTGCACTAGTGATTTGAAAAAAAAAAAAAAAAAAAAAAACATCAGCGTGCTGCAATTCCTTTTTTTTTGGTGGTCTAAGGGTGAACCTGGTGTTGAATCAAAATTTGGACTGATACTCTAAGGAAGGTAAGAGTCTCTTAAAGAGAATCATTGGGGATGAGACATGGATTTAATCACTACGAGCCTGAGAGCATGGAACAGAAACGTCCTCAATCACCGACCAAGAAAAAGTTCAAACTTCAACTATCAGCTGGAAAATTAATGCGCACAGTTTTCTGAGATTCTTAAAGGCCAATATTGGAACATTATCAGGAAAAAGGTTCATCAATCAACGGTGCTTGTTACAGTCAGATGCTTATTGAAGAGCTGAAGCCTAAACTTGGGATTAAATGCAGAGAAATGCTATCCAAGTGTGTTGTGATCTTGCATGGCATGACACCTATAGTCCTGATCTTGCTCCAATGGACATTCACCTGTTTGGTCCCCTGAAAGCAGCCCTACAACGACGAAGATTCACTTGTGATGAAGTGAAGACAGCGGTGCATTCGTTGCTTGCAGCTCAGCCTAAAACGTTCTTTAATTACAAAAGCTTGTTGACGGATGGTCAAAGTGTAAAAGCAAGGAGATTATGTTGAAAATGATACATTTGTCTTTTCTAAAAATTTATTTAAATAAATGCTACAGCCAGAGTGTGGATAATTGTTGACTAACCCATACATACATGCTTGTTTCTATGACCGGACCAGAGAACCTTGACGAATCCCCCACACAGACACCGTAACCCGTGGCTGTGCGGCACTAACACTACCCTCTGTGCTACTGCACCACCAGAGATTACAGTATAGAAACCATGAAACCAACAGGTATGAAAAAGATAGATTTATTTAATGGCAAAATAGACCAAAACAAACAAAAACAAACATTAAAACAAAAATAAAAACAGACCAGGACCAGCAACAGTACAATGTATCCACAGAGATGTTTTGGCGTTTTCTTCACCCACTCCTCACAAAAACAGACACAAACATACGAAAAAAAAAAACCTGCATTTACAAAAAGAGAACAAAAAGACATGAGGTCTTCTGAAGAACAACACTATATACAAACACTGAAGATTAGCAACAATGTTACAACAGCCTTTTCCATTCCTTTTCTTAAGTCATTACAAAATGATAATAATCTCAATAATAACGGTATAAATCGCGCTCACTTCTAGCATGATATTCAGATTCATATTTCAGAGCCTCGCATGAAGAGATGACCATTTCCACATGACCGAGACGAGCATGTTTACATCTGTCAAACTAAGCATGATGCATTTCAATGACTTGACATTCACAGGCACAGGACTCCTGTCAATCGCGCCTGGTCAGAAAAAGTAGGCTATTGCAGGGAGAAGCGTTTGACATTTAAGAGGGAAAAGTGGCTCTGAGGACTTCAAACCTGATGTACGTACATCAAGTCCATATAGAAACTTCTCATAACTTCTCATACCCCCCCCCCCACCCCGCTTCTTATGAGGAACACCAGGAGAAACTCTACAACGATTCAGGGAGAAACTACTAAAATGTTTAGATGAAATCTGAACTCACCAAGCCTCACAGCCAGTGGTCATGCAAATATCTCCATCACCTTTCTTAGGGGAGAGGGGATCAGACAAGACCGAACAATGCTTGATTAAAACCTAAAACTGTGGAACTTCAACTTAAAAATTTGTTAGTGTTGTTTTTTTGAACTAACAATGCAATCTGTCGGAGAAAAGAAAAAGGAAACAATAAATCAGGACAATTCTAGTGTATCTTTTAGAGTTCACTCCAACCCTCAACTCTACTGTGCCATTCCTTCACCCATTTTCACAAACAAGCCGTGTGTGAGAAAGTTCATTTCACAAGGCTCATCTTTGCGGGCATTTGCTTTCAAAAAAATGTAGAATACATTAGTTTAATTATTTAACTTATTATAATATTGTAGCATAAAACTGATGACCTGGGAAAATGTCCAGTTGCTGGACGTGCCAAGCGTTGGTAAAGGTCAGTTCTGTACTTGGAACGTACAACAGCAAAAAGCTCCTAGGTTAGATACCCCACCCCCTTCCTAGTGTCCACCTCTGGGTGTCTCGTGGTTGTGAAATGTTTTAGTGTATTCCTATGTGGGTATGTGCGTGTGAATGCGATTCTGACGGTCCTCAGCACATGGATATGGTGACATTGATGCCCAAGTTGCCATTTTCAGCAAACAGCTGGGCGATGGAGGTGTCAAATACTAGACAGTCACTGTTCATGATGGCTGTGGCAATGCCCTCATGGATGGATCGTGGCGTGGCTTCCCAGGTGAGGCGCCGCCGGTGGCCGTTCAGCTCCAGCCGGTAGGCAAAGTTCTCTGCCTGCTTGCGTGTGCCAATCAACTGAACAATGGCAAAGAACTGTTGGTGCCCATCATACTTCTCCTGCTTTTCCAGCACCAGCATGAAGTGGAAACCGAAGCAGGACTGCATCATGACCCAGTCGACCGCACCAGGCAGGTTGATGTCCGTGGCCAGGAAGACTATGTCCTCGCCCTGCAGCGTGGTGATGGACTTGTGCTGGTGCAGCAAATGTGGCATGACGGCGTCCAGAGAGCCCTGCCATTTGCACGAAGCACCTGGACATGGGCACGAGTACGGCCGAAACTCGCATAGCTCCTCGTGCTCGGCCTTGTCTGTGTGCGGCAGCGTCACTTCGCAGCCCGACGAGGCGTATTTGCATGGGAAGAGCACCGAGTTGGCCACTTTTTCCATAGCCAGGTTACGGATGGAGCCCAATGGGCCGCGGCACGTCGGACAGCACGTCAGTTTGGGCCGGCAGTTGCTGCACACCAGATGGCCGCTCTGGCATTGCAGGATTGGAGGCAGCACATAGTCAAAACACACCGGGCACTCGAACAGGCTGGCTAGGTCACTGTTGGAGGCAGTAGTGTTCACACGCTGGGAGGGGGCGCACTTTGAGGTTCCTGTGGGCAGCGCGGTGGCAGTCTGGCGACTCATTTCTGAAAAACGGACAGGTAGAAATGAGAACAGTGAGAAAAGGAGGCAGGGTGTAAGGGGCAGAAGAGGAAGTGGGTGATAGCAAAGAGGAAAATGAAAAGGGGAGACAAAGGAGAAGACAGAATTACACACCATAAAGACAAAAAAAAACAAAAAAACAGATTTGTCAAAAACAAATAATGGTGAGTAAGACACATGGCAGCATCATCAGTCTGGGATTACAATTACACTGACAAATTTATCCTAATAAATCCAACACACAAATCAAATTCTGCCTTTCAACAGACTGTTTACCTGCTTATTTATTACAAATTAAGGACAACATAGCAGGGCTATTTATTGTCTAGATAACGCACAGCATATTTTTTTATTTGAACTCAGCAGTTGCCGTATATTGTGGTCTACTTTCTATGGTAAAGTCAGACATAGGCCTTGGGGATATGTTTGAGGTGTCTATTTTTGGTACAAACAATTTCTACACTTTTGTAAAAAGACAGAAATAGAGAATGCAGACATGGGCAGCCTCTAAAGCGCATGCCTGCTAAAGGAGTGTTCCTATGGCAACAGGCTGCGGTGTGTGTGCGTGTGCGTGGAGAGGAGGCCCGAGATTATGGCTGGATTTTTCCCTGCTGCATGGCAAAAGCAGGGTGTGACCCAGTGTTCACACTGTGCTGCTTTATGTAATCTACACGCATTTGCCTCTAGCACAACCCAGTTCACGGGAGCATGGTGTGCTGAGGATAAACATCTTGCTCCCTTTCTTTTTGGCTATCCATCTTAGAAACAACACTGTTATGCCAAAGAGAATGAGCTGATATCATGGAAGAAAATTCAATTCAGTTCAATTTTATTTGTATAGTCCTTTTAACAATTGACATTGTTGCAAAGCAGCTTTACACAATCAAAAGAATTATTTAAGTTTGTATGAAATGTAAATGTGTATGAATCAAAATTATAAGATTGTCCCTGATGAGCAAGCCGAGGACGACGGCGACAATGGAAAGGAAAAACTCCCGGAGATGGTAATAGGAAGAAACCTTGAGAGGAACCAAACTAAACAGGGAACCCATCCTCATTTGGGTGAAATGGATAGCAGGGATTGATCTGCATCATACTGTGCGAGACTGGAAGTTTAGTATAACAGATGTGTTTAAGTTAATCCAGTTCGTCCCTGGAGGCTCAGGTAGACTGTATGAAACTCCAGTCCTGAACTATTGAGCGACTGAAGTCACAAGTCCTCAGAGAACAGCTGTCTGCATCAGCCAAGGACAGGACTGTCTTCATGGAAAAGTGGAACCGTCCCCAGTCGCCATACGCATCCCAGGCAGACCACACGGGGCATCATGCAACAAGATCTCTGGCTTTAGAAAGAGTGAAAGGATGATGCCACAGTACAGAGTAGATGACCACATGGCAGCTTCAATTGCAATCTCCAGCTATCTGTAGACATCTTACCTGTACTGTGGCATCGTCCTTTCACCCTTTCTAAAGCCAATAAACCTGTGGAATAGCATCTAATGTCTTCAGAGTCATGGTTAAAGGAAGGATGTTTATCTGGCTGTCTTAGCGCTCTATTTACAGTATGAACAGGGGACAGTACAGAGAGCAGAGAATCAGAGAGCAGAGTCGAGATAAAGGATTGTGTGTGTCTGTGGTGCGCGTGTGTGTGCGAGAGAGAGGGAGAGCAAACGTACATGTCTTATAGGCAGCTTGTAAACATATCTACTGTGATAAAGCCCTGTGTATTTTTATCCCTCTCACTGAGCTGCTCAGTCTCTTGCCAAAATTAGCACAGAGCACATGAGGCCTTTAGCCAGCACTAAATACACAGCCTGAAGCTTGGAGAAGAAGCCTAATTGGTAAGCACTGGCTACACAGGAACTCCAGGTTGTTTTTCTACCCCTAACAGCTCATTTGTTTCGAATTTTCCATTATGAATAAACGGTCCAGTGTGTACGCATTTTCAAATGAAGCATACGAATTGTCAAAAGGATTTGAAAACATATTGCCATTCCCGCCCCGAATCCAAAAACCCACCAATAAGCCAGAAAACAACACAATTTGTCTATGACATGTGAAGAGCTGCTGGCAAGTGAGGTGCTGCTGAAATACTGAAAACAGTACAGAGTGTCCGCCTTCTGTTAAATGACACCAGCGCTCGGTGAGTGCCAGCTCCTGAGAAAGACTGCAGCAGACAGTGCTGATAAGCAAAATCCACCTCTTTAGAGTAGATGTAGTGAACAAGTCTAAATGATATAGGTTGAGGATGTGAGAGTGAGTGAAGTATGCACTGTTGAAGCCCAGCTTGGTGATGGTGTCGGGGAGGAAAATCCATAAATTAACAGTTATTTATGGATATTATTTTTCCTTTTCCTTGGCTGTCTCAGTATAGAAGATGACGCCAATACGCAACTGTACGCCAAACAATCCAGTGATCAAACAGTTTCTGCTGAGTCACTGCTGCTTAATCACTGAAATGAAGTAAGACAAAAATACGCCTGCAGTCTGGGCTGCTTTCTGGAGGAGTCTGAATTATTACTGCATAGCTCAAAGCCATATAATTTCTGTCTGGAATTAGTGTACTTTGTAGATCCATCACTGTTCTGCATATAATCTACTGTTCAGTCGTTTTCCCCATGTACTTGTCAGACACCTCTGTGCACATTTTTTGAATTTAAAGACATTAGTGTTACTAAATAGCAAAATCTAAAAATACCTCAGTAGTAGAAACACTCAGCATGCATAATCGTACAAACACCCTTTAATCCCCCTCTCACTGAAAACAAAAAAACAGAAAAAATATTTAAGTGTTTTTTTACAAATGCATCTCTGGGACTTTACTCAGATCCCTGCGTCTGTCAAGTTGTCTTTTTTTTTTATGCATCTGGAAAAACATGCTTACTTTTCCATGCTACAAAACATTCAGCAAAAACAACTGCAGCTAATATATAGTATAATCCTGCCTTTATGATCATATTGGTAAGGATTCATTTATATGACATTGGAGAAGTGTTTTTTTTACTTTTTCTTCAGTATGGAGAAAATCCAGAAAACACGATTCTCTACGATCCCTAAAACCAAATTACAGCCAGAGAACATAGAAAAGATGTTACAACTATTTAACGCTACAAAGAAGCAATGCTTCTAAATCTTTTGTGTAGGTTGTTAAATTACTAGCACACGTACAGATCATATACATGTTACAAGTGCAACTTTTATGTCAAAATAAATGGGTCAAAACTAGTAGTTTGCATCAGTATGAGGTGTACGTAATATACAAGAAACCATCTGAGGGCCTTGTAATCACATGCAAATCAATCATAATTACACTACAGGCTTTCTCCACCGAAATACAAGTGTGTCTGGGATTGTTATCCAGTCTAAACAGAACATATTAGTTTCTGGTTACAGACACATGCTGGAAATATTATTGTTGTATCTCTTTCCAAGACCCAGAGCGCTTGCAGATGTTTCACGATACTAATGAGGAGCCGAAATTACAATCAATCAACTTCAACCACAATGAAAAACATGACCAAAAGATGACCTTTTCCTCCAAATGTCTGTTGTTGAGTTTTTGTTTTGAGCTCCGTATGGTAAAATCTGATATTTCATATTAATCCATTTAAAACATTGGTTTGTTCCAACTAAGATGATGTAGACTATGGTTATACTGTAGGTTCTGATTGGTGATCATTGAAAACAGTAATTCTAAGAACATTAAAAATATCCCTCTACAATCTCTGGATGTTTTGGTGTCCAAGTTTTTAGAAATGCTCCTGCAGCATACTGACTGACTGGGAAAAAAAATAAAAAATAAAAATTAAATTAAAACATGACTCAGACTTTTAACACAGCCAAAATAATTCACAATATACCACTTTAATGCATGTTTTCATAAATACAAAGGGCATTCCAAAAAAGTTGGAACAGTAAGGAAATAAAAAATCAATTAAAACCAAAAAGGAGCCACCAGTAAAGTCACCTTGTACTATATTGAAACATCTACAACTATTTGATAATTTAATATATTAAATGAATCGTTTGGTTTAAAAAAAAAATAAATAAAAAATAAAAAAAGCAATAATTTTAAATCGGGTGGCTGGAACATCCTTTAAAAACGTTGGGACAGTTGACTGTTTATTGATTTGTAACATTTTTAGTAAGACTTTAAGCACTTGGACACTGAAAACGCCAGTTGATCAAGTTTAGCTCGCGTGTTTCTCCCATTTTTACATTATGCAGGTCTAACAGCTGTGCAATTGTACAGGGCCTTTGTTGCCATATTTTGCACTTCTTAGTGCACCACACATTCTTAATTGCAGCAGGTAGGCCAGTCTAGCACCTGTACCATGTGTTTAGCAGTCATGCACATGTAATCCAAGCAGAATGCGGTTTAGTGTTGTAATGCTGGAATATACAGGGATGTCTCTAAAAAGAGATGGTGTTTGGATGGCAGCATATGTTGCTTTAAAAGGAACATATTTTTCTGCATTACTGGTGTCTTCACAGATAGGCAGTTTACCCATGCCACGGGCACTGGCACACCCCATACCGTGACTGAGGCTGGCTTTTGGACCTGATGGTGATAACAGCTTGGATGGTCCTTTTCCTCTTTCCCAGAAAACACGACAGCTGTTGTTTCTAAAAACTACTTTAAAAGGTGACTTGTTCGACTACAAAACATATTTCCAGTGTGCCAATGTCCTTCCCAGATGAGACAAAGCGAAAGTCTTTAACACTCCTGGAGAGTACTGATGTATTCCTTAAGCTTTTAGATGATTTTTTTTTTTAACAAGTGACAAATGGTATTAATAGACAATGTTTTACCAAAGTGATCCCTCATAATGTAGAAGCATGTAGTTTTTTAAGACAATGACGCCAGACGGATCGGAGATCACACACATTCAGAAATGGGTTTTGTTCCTGGATTAAGGATTAAGATTTGACTGGTTTACTTAAATTTCTTGATAATGTATTGTAATGACATTGGGGAAGGTTATCCTTAAAGTATTGGATATATTGCTGGTGAATCTGTTCGATGAGATCCTTGCTCCAGAAGAACTAGGCCTTTCTTTAAAACTTCTGGTTACCCCCCACATATTGTCCAAACCTTTTTGTAATTTGGGTTGAATTTCTCCGAAATATAACCTGGATTATCCCATTATGCCAATATAAACTTACTAGCAAGTTAATAAAGAAACATCCTACATTGTGTTACATGTGATTTTTGAGGAACACAAAAGAATAATGCACTGGAGATTCCAGGTAGTTTAGTAGGTTATTAACATGAATTAAAAACACAGCAGTTATATTGTTGTCAGTTCAACTATGTAAAAGAAGAAAAAAAAAGAGAGATTTGGCGAACCTCTGGTTAGTGTGGGAGGTTTATTTTCCCTTGAATTACCATCTTTTTTAAAAGTCCAATTTGAGAATCTGTCCTGCGGAATTCCCGGTTCTCTTTGTAATAAAAACAGCTGTCTGAGACCCAGAAGTCCCGTCACACCCTTTATTCCAGGAAAGTGCTGAACTGAACTGCTGTGCAAGTGGAAAGTCTGTAGCCCATCACACAACACAGGAAATCTTGTATCCTCAGAGGAAGCCACTTCAGCAACAGTAATGAATGTCTGTATGACAAGGCTTGTTAAAAACATGATTACAAACTATACAGACAGTAGTGGTCAAGACAGTTTGTGCCGTACTCTACCATCATCAACTATCTAAATAATAACCACAAATTAATGACCTGTCATAAAAAACGGAACTACAATTAATTTGTTAGACAGTGTTTTGAATAGTTAATGTAAAAGTGAATAGAGCGAGCCTTCACACCTGAAAGAATTTATCTTGTTCTTTTTTATTACACCTCATTTTTATAGTATGCACACAGAATATTAATTCATTTTCTCGCTGTGTCTTGAATTTACTGATGAAAAAGTCATATTTCCGTGATATCCTTACCTGGCTGGTGTCCACAGGAGTGGGGATGAAGGAGGCCTGCGAGAGGAACTTGGTGGTTCCCAGCAGGTCACGGACCCCGTCATGGTCCCTCTTGTAGTCCTTCACAGGCTCTACATGCATCTTCTCTTTGGGCAGCAGCGCCTCGTAGCACGGGGAGTAACCCGCGGGTGGCAGGAACTTGAAATCTCCGTGGCGTCCGCCCAACAGGAAACGGGCCCTGAGATGAGAAGTTACATAACATTGCAGGACGTTATGTAATAATATTCTAGTCTCTTAAAAGACACTAAAGGGTGCCTGGTATCAGATGCCGAGGGCCGCAGTCTTGTTATGCACATTTTCCCGAGTGCTGTTTTAAGTCAAATAAAAGCATTACCTATAAGGATTGCAAGGTATCTGTAATGGAGTATGTAAGTAAGATAAAACAAAATTACCTGTCTCTGTTCTTTTAAAGTTATCTTGCTGTGTAGCCTTTACTCACATGAAAAGGAATATATTAAAGATTTGTTTGTGGGATAAAGTAATCCATCAGATCCGACTTACAGAAGTGTGGATGCATGTTAAGTTTGTCCAGGCACAAATCTTGCCCGAACAGCAGCAGCATACCATTAGCATGAATCAGCTCTGAAAGATGATTTATTGCACAGCTGCACAACAACAGTTGTGTGTTGGAAACAAAGCAGTTTCCGCTAAATTATTCATGAGATATAATAAGAGGATAGTTGCCATACAGGGTGTTTGTCGATGAGGATCGGACTTGGAGAAGATAGAGCTGAGAAGTGCAAAGTGAACATCTTTCAGTGAGATGGAAATGGGCAGTTAAAGAGTACGTTTACCGTGTTGCCCACAGAGCTGAACACTTTCGGCACGGAGAAAGATTTTCGCTTGCTCCAGGG
>JAOVVA010000037.1:24917517-24941417 GCA_028565275.1 Leiocassis micropogon
CACACACACACACACACACACACACACACACACACACACACACACACACACACACACACACACACACACACAAAACAGTAGTCGTGTTTCAGAGATGACAGGAATCTTACAGCAAACCAGGAAAAAGCAAATTACAGCACACAAGGAAATGCTCCTGCTTTGTCTTTCAAAATCTCAGGCTACTGTAGGCACAGACACCCACACACAACAACAGAGGCGACCTTTCTGAAATTTTCTTTAGAGGTCAGGTCCAGATGAGGCCTGCTAGTAAGATTTCATTCCATTCCCATATGAACATAAAGCACATTAAAAGCATATAGGATGGTGTCTGAAAAGGACCTAAACAAACAACATTCCATACAGGCTGCCAACAGCGGGAGCGAAAACAAGACAAGACAGCGAGCATGCACTAGGCTGTGTTACCTTTAGACTTGCTGGCCGCTCGGGCAGCAACGCACGTGAAGAGCTTGAACACCCCCTTCCATGAGTAGACAGGCTGTAGCCTAGCGGTGGGAGACATGGGGATCGCAGTGACTCTTCATTGCGCTCTTTCCATAGAAACAAAACAGCCCATAACAGAGGGCCCCCAACAAGTCCAATATCCAATATGCTCACTTAGTGCTGGCTCAGATAAAAAAAAATATATTGCTCCACTAGCTGTCTCAGGTCCACTGCCAGATACTCCAGGGACACTTCAGGCAGGGTGAGGCCGGGCCAATTACATGCACACATGCAAAACCCTCCAAGCTATTCAAAAGGATGACCACAAAAAAAAAAAAAGAAGAAGAAGAATAGCCCTGGAAAAGCACAATGAGTAGTGGAGAACCCCTACAGGGAAAAAAGGGGGAATCCAGAAGTAATCCAAAAATGTATACTGTACTAAGCTCTGAGTGCCTGGCAGGAAGCTTATGAGGGAGCCCAAGGAGATTGGGAGCGAGAGGGAGAGCTGAGCAAGAGAGGAAACCAACAGCAGCAAAGCGAGTTTCCCCACTCGTCTAAAGGCGCATTCCAGCGGCAGACTGAGGGGCCACTCCCAGGCAGGCCCAAGTATCCTGCGTGAACTTCAAATGAGACACGGGAAGAGAAGAGTATACTCTCTGGGTCAGGAGTTAAAAAAAAAAAATCTAAGCAAAGTGCTACAGAGAAGAAGAAGAGAGTCCAGCCTGCGTGCACTTTCGCCAGTGCAGTATGTAGGCTGAGGAGTCGAATGTCAAGCCAGAGCCGGAATGCGCCCCCCCCCACTCTCTCACTGTGTCGGAGCTGTACTTTGGGCCTGGCTCGTGTCAGATTACACAGCTCCACCTCCTCCCTTAACCATGTGCCTCAGACAAAGAGACGTTAAATTATAGCAGCAATACACTGAAACCCACAGAAGAGGGCACAGCAGGAAAAGAGCTAGAAATTAATTGTAATATCTAGGCTACTTATTATAAGCATTTAATTAAACAACACCACAACTCTCAAAAGGGCTCAACTACCCATCAAGTGCTCTTAAAAACAAACCAATATTAAGTTCATCTTTGGTGAACTCAAATTTAAAACAAATCTGCTTTGACAAGACGTGATCTTTCCGCTTGAGAAGCTCAAGTTAACGTCACTGATGACTTGTGGGTTAAAAACGGCGAACAATACGAGATACCTGGTCTCATAACCTTTATGATGAATGATCAAATCAAAACCCAAGAGAATTCTACACCTTATACTTATACTACATCTGGAAACACCAGTTTAATTTTTTTTAATTTTTTTTTTTACTAAACCTCAGATTCAAACCATACATTATTAAAAAAAAAAAAAAGTATTTAAGTACTTGATGGGTATTTTAGAAAGGTAAGAGATTTTTCAAGTCAGAATGGTGATGATAATGACACTTCAGCAATATCAATGACTCTACATAGTAGTTTTGATACTACAAAAATGAAAACTTTTAGCACACTCTTAAAAAGCCATTGACCAACTGATCACAGTTTCTGTTTCAAGTTTCACCTTTTCAAAAGGGCAAATGCAAAGGCGCGAGTCACGCAAGCCTCTTTCTCACTTTAGGACTGGATAGTCACAGCTGCCATGGTGGCATGGACTCTGGGGCATGGTTACGGTTTGCCCGTGTTCAAAATAATTATATAGCAGTTGTTAAAACATCCAACACATTATGCTGGCACACACCTATAAAAAGATCAAACTAACCTCAAACAATCAGTTGGTTAGAAAGCTTTAACAAATAAGTCTTGCTATTGGCTTGGTACTGTTATTAGTTATGTATTTTTAAACTAGTCAACATTTATATATATACACGCCAATCAGCTACAACATTAAAAACATTTACATTGAAAACACCTAGATTTCAGGTTCCCCCTTTGCCACTGGAGTGGCTCTGGCCCCTCGAGGCATGGCTTTCTGGTGGTGTGCGTCATCTCTGGCACAGGATGCTGAAAACCGATCCTTTGGGTGCTCTGGGTTGCAGGGTGGGGCCTCTGTGGATCAGATTTGTTTGTTTGGTGCCTCTCATGGGCTTGATTGGAATCTGGAGAGTTCAAAGGCCGAGTTATCCTTGGGCTCATTACCTGCTGGGCCCAGTTTATGGCAGGCTGAGATGCACTGGATGTTCTGTTGCCTTTATATCATGGCCAGCACTGACATGGTGATTTGTGCTGCATTGGTTTTGCCTGTGGGATCAGGCCTACAGGTTGGCTTTTAGACCACATGGCCATGGGTGAGCCTTGGGTTCCAATGATTGTGTCACAGATTTACTGGTATATAACTGATAAATTTAATGTGTTAATGGTATGGCTGATCAGTGTATTCAGTTACAGGCTTGATTATATCTGTCCAATTTAAAAGGCACCATAATAATGTGATGCATTTACACAAAAATTGGGTATAGAGTAAAGGCAGCATAATTCCTTAAACACCTAGAAACGCCAGAGGTTTTTAGACGTACTAAATCCACCAGGCTCTACACCAAACGGCGTCTGCAGTTCTTTTTGTTCTCTCAAATCGAGCATAATGTTCCCCAATCACTAATCTAATGGGACATTAAATGCTCGTCACAACTGTGCAGGCGCCAAACAGCTGTAAAGTCCCCAATATAGAGACTGGCTTGTAGAGGAGAGATAAAACACATTTTCATGTTCTCTGAAAGATCAGTGGAATTAATTAGTGTGACTGATCAGTGCGGGTTTCAGCAGAGGCAAAGTAATTCCCAACAGACATTCACTTTTGAAACATAAAAAAAGGATTGGAAACAATCACTACACAAAGCTTAGGTGAGAGAGGGGTGTAAGGAGCACATGCTCCGTCAAATTGTTCAGATTAGATGGGTGTAGAAAATGTAAAATTTTTTAGTAGTAACTGTTTAATTAACCTAATATTACTTTGAAGCCAAATAAGCTTTTCTGTATGTTTATATTCTCATTTGGAGTCAGAATAGTGCATGCAGACACTCTTTTTAGGGTATTTGGTTCATTCCAACTGGAGAAGGTTGTGTAGTATCGGCTAGGAGACCACTCACCAGCAGGGCTGTCAGAGCCAAGAAGAGACATTATGAGCTGATGCAAAACAGCAATTATGTTAGCCGCAGTGTGAGGTATGAATCGCCAAGATTAGCTTGTAACATTACTTTAATAAATGTAGAAATTATTACTAGCTTCAGAATTTCCATTTGTAAAGAATCCTTTAAAAAAAACTTATAATCACAAATTAACTCATAAGTGATTAAGATTAGTGTTAATGTTAGCTTGTTGTCCTCTGCTATATAAATTATATTACAATTAATATATCATATAATACATGTTATATAAATTTTGGCTAAATTGTGTGTACATTTTGCGTTGTCAAAAAAAACAAACAAAAAAAAACTTGATGCTGGTCTAATACTTTCTAATTACACTAAACGCTGGTCTTGATGTTGTGCTGTTGCACAGCTGTAATACCTACGACTGCATTACAAACATGCTTATATTCAGGACAACAGTACAAAGAGAGTGGAAAATGATGACTCTAGTGTTAAGAATGCTGCAAACTAGACATGCAGTAATCACTTATGGTCAGTGACTGGAATTAGTCCTTTATTTATTTTTTAGCCTGATCAGCCATGACCGGTGATCCGCAGGTATAACTGATTCCATACAGATGGTGCACAGGCTCCCACGTGGCACAAAAGAAAGCAAAGCGTTCACAGAGACATTATGAGATTGCAAGTTTAAATCGGGGTAGATGCATCTGTATCCTGCAGTCTAGGGAGCAGGGTGGCTGTGCGCTCAGGGGAAATAGTGCACATCAATCATAGTGGCACTAGCCAATCGTGGGCATCTGTGCTTTATTCCTGCCGTCTAAGGCTACATTTCAAAAAGACGTAATTATCATGTACTTGCATCATATATTTTAAAGGTCATAATATAGTCTACGCTCTCCCTATTGAAATGCCATTTTCATCTTATTTGCACAAAAAAAAGCTGACTGTTAACCCAGAGAAAGTTCTGTAAACTTGTGCTATTTGTAACGGTCTGTTTTAAATTAAAGTTAAAATTAAATAAAGTTACAAAAATGTAGTTCTTAGAAAGAAGAAAACAGAATCTATCGTGATTAGGGTCAACACAGGCCAGTGTGAGACATGAAGTCTAAAATACACAATTTTGCTTTTCTCTCTTCTAGTGATTTATTTATTTTTTGCTAAAAAAAGACGGACTATGGATCTGTACTAAATTATGCTCATGGAGATCATTTTTTGAACTACCGGCAGTGCACCCAATAGTTGTATAACAGATGAAAGAACAGCTGTAGCTGCTGCTGCTAATATTTTTTTGATTGTTGTTTATTTAGGTCTGCATAATGATAGTTATTATTTACACGACTGTCATTCAGCTAAAATAAAGTGCAGTCTATTAAATGTCATACCAGCCTAATTATAAGCTGATTAGCATAGTTCACCTTAAACAGCCAACATTATTATACAGGCATCCTTTTGTGGGTTCATCGGAATGACTGGAACTCTCATGCCTGTATTTTGATTTGAGATCGTTTTTTTTTTTTTTTGTCAGAGGTAAGGAATTACAATTTGAAACGTCTAATTGAACACAGAACTGGATCAAGTCACCCACCTAAACAGGGTACAGTTAACTAAACGTTCTACCCAATAAAAAAAACAATGGTTTGGAAACATTTAGGCCTTAAAGCTGCTTGTGTGGATACGCCATCAATAGTTTCTCTCCTTGCTCAGAACCATTTAACCCCATATTGGAAAAATCTCAATACAAAGCTCAATAATGCTACTAATAATCTAAAAGCATGGACAGGAGGTATCAGAAACCTCACAGTAGCTTACATGGTTAAAAATTATTTAGGTTACAACCACCTTTGTTTTCCTAATGGGTTAAAAGATCCCGGCATAAATATATCTTGAAACATGTACATGCTATACTACTAAATACACACTCACTGGTCATTTCATTAGGTACACCTGTTCAACCGCTCTTTAACGCAAATATCTAATCAACCAATCATATGGCAGCAGCTCAACTCATTTGGACATGTAGACATGATCAAGACTATTTGCTGAAGTTCAAACCAAGAATAAGAATGGGGAGAAAAAAGGTAATTTAGGGCATTTTCAAATTAGGGATTGTTACAGAGTACACTTGACCCCAAAGTCTGGTTTGTTTTGATCTGTGAGAACACAATAGTTCCAGGCTCAGAAAGAAGCCAATCGTACTGAGCACGAAAGTAGATCGCTGTTTAGACGCGAGGTCTTCAGTGTCATTGGTCTCCTCCAAAATCTCTGTGCTTGTAGCATGTGCCAGTCTCAACCTCTGACCTACACAGCCATAGCCGATAAAGTAGGAAAATAAGGGAGTGCGCTGCTCGACATTGTTTTTTGAAATATTAATATTAGGCCGTTCTTTGGGCAAAAATGCCTTGTTGATCCCAGAGGTCAGAGGAGTCTGAATGGGTAGACTGGTTTGAGCCGATAGAATGGCAAATTTAACTCAAACAACATCTCGTCCCTAACGAGGTATCCCAAGAGCATCTTTGAATGCACAACATGTCGAACCTTAAAGCACACGGGCTACAACAGCCACTCCTGTCAGCTTTGAACAGGAAACTGATGTAACTATTTGAATGGACTCACCAAAATTGGACAATATAAGACTGAAAGAAAATCGTTGCCTGGTTTGAGGAGTCTGCATTTTGGTCCAACATTTGGATGGTAGGATCAGAATTTGGTGATTAACGCATGGATCCATCCTGCTTTTTATCAACTATTCATGCTGCTGGCGGTGGTGATGATGTAATGGTGTGAGGGATATCTTCTTGGCACATTTTGGGCCTTTTAGTACCGACTCAGGAATGTGGGAGTACCAATTGACTCTGAAAAAACGGCAAGACATCGCTTTAAACCATGCAAATCTTACATAGCTACACTTTGGGAGCGATAATAAAGTTAGAGTGCATAAATACCATTCTCTTTTCTTTTGGCCTCCAAGTGGCGCAGTGGTAAAGTACTCGCCCTATCATCCGGAGATCGCAAGTTCAATTCCCGGGTGATGCTGTAACCTCTCGTAGCTGGAGGTCTAGAGAGAGCTGATTGGCTGAGCTCTCTCAGAGAGGAGGAATGAGAGGTACTTAGTGCATTTTAGCACATTAATCACGGCTCTACAGCAAATCAGGGACGTCTGTGAGCTCACGCAAGCGTAAGGAGCAGATAGAGCTGTCCTCCAAGTGTGTTACGCCGTGGAACAGATCCACTGCATTGAGAGAGCGCCCATTAGTGCCCCGCCTGGTAATGTGATATGTATGGAGAGCACAGCACTCGGTTTGCTAAGGTAACATGCAGCTGAAACCATTAGAAGACTAATGCAGTATACCATATGATCTTGCAGGGTGTTCATCTCCCACCCTCCTTTTCCATTTCAGATCCATATCATCTCTCTATGGCAGATGATAAACCAAGTAAAAACAGACCCAGATCTTTTAGTGAAAAAATCTTTTAACATTTAGGTTTGGAGAGTACAAAAAAGAAGAAAGAAAAAAAAACAAGCCGGACAGGATGACAGCAGAAAGGCACCTGAGGCACACAACAGGCACAGAGCTGGATGAGAGTAAATGACTCTGCCTGACTGCTTACCAATAAATATATATGGAAGTGACATTCTCGTAAGAATAGGCCTTATGAGATTTACAAACATTTATAGTTAAAAAAGGATAGAAAACCAATATGAAAATTACTGCTCTGCTTTAAAGAGCATTAACACTAACCAGCATGTGGCAACAAAACAAAAACACAATGATTAGATGCTGACAGAACCAGGGGTATTAGCTAGCTAGCATCTAACAAAGTCACGACATGAGATAGTCAGACAGACATGAGCCTCCACAGCAGTGCAATAATATTAAACCCACTAGGTTTGCCAAATGTTTTGATCTTTCACCTTATGAAATGAAAAAGATGAGAACTACATCCTTATCAAAATTTTCACCATAGTTTGGCATTATAATATGTAGACCTACTACAGCAGCAGTAAAAGGTTTGGACACACCTTCTAATTACATGTTCTATCCTGATTTTTATTTCTTTCCACATGCAACAACGTCCTCTAAACAGTTGCTATTGAGATGTGTCCATCATGGTGCTTGATGGGTTTTGCAAATGCACTTGACAATACTGTTCTTGCAAGAACTATTCCACTCAGCTGACCTTCATGTCTTACAATATCAACTGACTGGTAATTAATCACCTAATGCCATATGCTACTTCATAGGTTTGAAAAAAATTCCAGTATTGCTCTACCATGTCGAAAATAAATCCAAACTTTTGACCAGTATTGCACAGCTACTTAGCAAACTTCTTATGTTCATCCAGATTGGGATGTGGACCTGCTTTAATCCGAAGGTGAAGGTGCATTAATCCGAGCAGTGGAGAAGGGCAGAATCAGCGTTTAATGTAAAAACTGTCAACTGTAAGGAACATGCGTGGCCTATATATTGTGTCCCAGTATTTTTCAAGGGCTTTAAGGTGCACACTGACACGACATTGTTGCTATTAAGAGAAAAAAATCATGCCTAGGAAAAACAATAAAAAAATAAATACTACTACTAATATACAATCTTGTATATTATTATTTGCCATTGGATTATCCTAAGCTGTTCAGTTTAGGTTTAATGACTTTCTGTACAAGATACCAAGAAGGCTAAGAAACAGTTAATATAGGCTAATTCTCATACACCTAAAGGTCATTAACAGGTCATGATCAAATTATATCGGTATTATGAGACGGAAAACGCCAACCTAGAAGTGAGAAATTATGTAACGATACACTATAAATAAATGAGAACAATGCATATTTCTGCAACCATGGCTATTCTAAAAGATATTTTTATAACACTGCAGTTTTAAAAAAATAAAATAAAACTAACAGTCAAATTAGCGGAGTTTGTATAGATTTTATTAACTCATCATCATTTTCTATGCTTAATATATATTTTTTTTAGAAAATAGAAAACTAAACTGAAGCTATAGTTTTATAGCTTGTGTTGCTATTTGGTGCGACTTTAATAGTGAGCCCAAGTGTCATGATACACGTGATAAATCAGGAATATGATTTCAAGAATAGTAATCTGGTATAATGTCTAACAAGCAATTTCTCATCTAAATGAGAAAACCACATTCTCTTTAATCAGAACTAATCTACAATGTTTTATAAAAAGCTAAAATCCTTACACCTTCAAGGCATACAATATTACAGTTCTTATTTGTTACAGATGAACAGATGGGCATAGAGTATTATGATCATCTAGTGATTATCTAGTGGATACACTTGTTACACATGGAAGGAAAAGAAATGGTATTTAGCATGTGTGGACAGCTCCTTCTGATATGCAACTTAAAGATTAAACAATACAACAGACAGAGAGAAGCAAAAGGTCTCAGGACACAAGAGTTGTAAAAGGACTCAAAAGAACCAGCTGTCATTTTGATGAGAGGTTGCCAACTGTGTGCGGCTCAGCTTGTACAGCTGCTAGTGAGGATGCTCAAAACCATGGGGCAGGCGAATACTAAACCACGCAAACTAGTTAACCAGTGATATAAAATGTCTCTACCGAGCCTAGTACACAAAATCATCAAATTTTATTTCAAAGTAATCATATGCAAGGTTAAAAGCTGGCGTCACACAATCAATACAATGCAATCACTTGCTCTATGAGGGCAGCAGATGCTACCCAAAGAGAACAAGTCAACAGCCTTTCCCTAAATGCTCCATCTGCCACCAAAGATGAAAATATGTGAGGGTCCAGTTACATAAAAGTTTTTGCTTACAAAAATCTGGATAACAGTTGTTGCCAGTTGTTAATGATTTATTTATCTCTATAAATAAGACAATCTGGAGTGGTTAGGATTCGTTTGTGAGAGGCGCCTCATGTTCCCTTTTTTGAACATTCCGTTCTATTCACAGCTTCAATATCTATTTAAAAAAAACATTACAGACTTTAAACAAATTTCTGTTTTGTTTTTTACTATTTCTTTGCGCCATAATCTTTAAACATCCCATTATTTTCTTTAAATATTCAGTGTCATTTAGGAAAAAAAAAAAAAAAACAACTCAGCCCTGACAGGGGAAAAAAATCATCTTTTTGTTAGCCATGTAGCAAGTCTCTGATTCAATGAGCTGCTTTCAGCGAAGTAATCTACACTAGCGCATGTGATTGGTTAATCCTTTAAGGCTGACCAATGTTCAATAGGAAGAATCTAGAGTTGTTAAAGCACCAGTTCATCAAACAAAATAATAAACTTGATCCACATGTCAGTTACCAAACACTGTGCTATACCACTTTGGTTAGATAATGAGCTTTTACAAGTTGTCGGACACCACAGTGACCATTACACCGTGACCACACTTACAAAGCTCATTAACCTGACGTGCCCTGGGAAAGAAGTTCAAAACAAATGCCTTATCCAATTATCCACTCTGATAGAGGTGTCTGAGCCGTTTTTAAAGGTTGCTGTCATCAGGAAATGAACATGAACTTGAACACAAACAGTCCCATAGATGCTGAATGTCGCAGCAAAACACATCCTTGCACAGACTGGGTAGTTTGTTAGGGATACTCTCCCTGCGCCATCTTATCCCTGATTATCCATCGCTAGGCAATGTCTAAACTGGATTAATATAACAGTACACCTTATAGAAGCATTAAATTCATCGCTTTAATATGGAGCGCGCGAGAGAGAGAGAGAGAGCAAGAATACAAGCAGGGCATCGGATTAAATCGCAGCTGCTGTGTAAACAAAACAATCGATCACACTGGCAACACGAAGACCAAGACGCAAATAATGTATCCAAGCAGCACGATGCTGTATTAAATCCAGGAGGTTGTTAACCGTGGTCTCGGTCAGTTAACACTCACACGACTGTCAGCATAATGATACAGATGATGCGTGTAGGTTACAAGCCTTCAGATATTGTGTCGTGTGCTGCATTAGAGTAAGTGTACAGAACCCGAGCCCACTTAACTGCATGTCAAAATCGCAGGCAAGCCTCTCGCGGCTTTCATTACAACCTATTCACGCATCCTCAGACTGCTCCTGACTCGGTATTATTCTGGGTCAGAGGGTCGTGTGCTGGCAGGGAATATAGCTAGCTAGCTAGCTAGCAAAAGTATCAAGGCCGCTGCCCAAGGAGACATAGTCATCATTAGAATAATAACTATTATGATGAAGACCATCTTTTAGTTTGGTTTCAGAGCTGTAAGAGAAGGAGGTCAACTGCTAGACAAGGCTAAACAAAACCATACCTAGCTCTCACAGCTTGCTAGCGAGCTTAAGTAACCCTTCATTTAGCAAACTTAAATAAGCAAGGTAGAAAAAAAATAATATCCAGACCCAGGTTTGTACAAAAACATCTTACTTATCTGTACAGGTTCTGTGTAGATCTGTGACACTGAGCTAGCCAGCCTCACGGATGCTATAGTGACAAACTAATCTGCCATGTTTACAAGCTATCGCGATTAGCCTGGAAGCTAACTAGCCTTAGCCAGCCGTTGTTCGGAACATAAAGGTAGCCCCGTTAGCTCATACCCAGCACGTTACACAGACAGTTTATCCAGAACTTACCTCTAGATAAAAATCCTTGTATCTGTACCATAAAACCCAAACGGATAATCCGCCCACAGTTTACGGTTTGGCCGTTTCAATGTCCACATTCGCAGCTGAGCTACAATGAAGACGCTGTGGCTGCCGGCAGCCTCGGGCTCGCGCACGCACAGACTCAAATAGTTTCCTGACGCGGCCGCGGGCGGCGCTGTGCTCCCGGTTCTCAGCAAACTGCAGCGGTGTGAATCTATATCCGATTACAAATGCGTTAGAGTCACGCTCTGGGGACTGAACGTGGGCTTTCTGACTTCTGCTCAG
The DNA here is from genome assembly GCA_028565275.1 of Leiocassis micropogon. Classification (NCBI taxonomy): domain Eukaryota; kingdom Metazoa; phylum Chordata; class Actinopteri; order Siluriformes; family Bagridae; genus Leiocassis; species Leiocassis micropogon. The sequence goes on from JAOVVA010000037.1 coordinate 24,928,919, forward strand.
GACAAAAGCAAGACTCACGATTTCATTGCGTGTGAGGGCAGCTCGTTTCAGAGCTAGATGACGTAAGGCTACTTTGAATATTGTTCGAATATCGTGCTCATTTGCACATCAAAACATTTTCCAAAGTCACTTAAAATAGATTTTTTTTAATGGGATTTTTCTTGCAAGGAAAAAGAGACACTGTCAACCAACATGCTTTCAAGTACCCACTCTTCAGTAACCCTGAGCTCAGCATGTGGCATCAAATCAACATGTTTGCTCACAACATCAATAGTGCGTGCCATTTTTTGGTGCCATTTTGTAGCCCAAACACACTTAAGTAAAAAAAAATATATAAAATACATAATTCCAAGTTTCTATGACTTAGTTCAATCAAACATAAACCTGTCTTATCACAGGTTTATCTTTTACAAGCACGTTTTTGGAAGATGTGAGGGAAGCGGAAAACCTTGAGGAAACCCATACACACCCAAGGAGAGCATCCAAGAACATCACACAGAAAATAAGCCTGGGATCGAACCAGAATCAAACCAGAAAACCTGGAGCTGTGAGGTGGCAATGTGACCATCTGCTCCACTGTTTCATTTACACACTAACTATTTACAGAGACACTCAACAGATTGTGTTATTGAACAGAAGATCAGGGTTCAAATCCCAGCACCATGAAGCTGCCAGTATCAGGCTCTTGAGCAGAGCTTGACCCTGTGCTCTAACCCCAGCTTCTTAACAAGTTTTTCATTGTGTTTTGAAGGACACTGATAAGCCATAACAATAAAATCTGTTTAATATAATGTCACTCTCTCTTGTGTCACCAAAACAACTTTGAAACATCAGTTCATGGACTCTGAAAGACCTCTGAAGATGTGGTGCTTGGCACCAAGGTGTTATCAGCCGATCTTTTTAAGAGATCAGCAGATCCAAGGTGTAAGGTGGGGCATTGATGGATCAGACTTATTAGTCCAGCACTTCTCACAGATGCTCAATCAGATTGAGATCTGGGGAATTAATTTCTGGGGGAAACTCCTTCTCATGTTCCTCAAACCTTTCCTAAATGATTTTGCAGTGTAGCAGGGCACATTATCCTGCCCAAAGAGGCCACTGCTGTCAGGGAATACTTGGTCTGCAACAATTTTAGATAGGATTTACATGTCAAAGTAACATCCATGTGAATATCAGGACCCAAGTTTTTTCAACAGAACATTCAGAGCACAGCCAGCCATCCACATGATGTAAAAGAAACCCATCCATTAAACCATCCACTTTTTTCCCCATTGCTCCAGGCTAGCCTTTGCATCCTATGTGGATTAATGGACCTTGGACGTCCTTTCTTGGAATACTCTTTGTACTAAACACTGTGTATTTAGCACAATAATTATAAATATACTATAATTTCTGTTCAGAAAGCAGGCAAATACGGCAATGGTAGTGAGAAGTCTGGAAACAGACATGAAGAAATGCTTAAGAATGGAATAACTTGCCTTACTGCTTGTAAATGTAGCGATTAAAGAAAACAACGCGTATAAAATGAAGAGGGTTTAAGTGTAAACTAAATAGTCAGTTCCTAAAAGTGATGTTTTGGTAGCAGGAAAAAAATGGGCAAACGTAAGGATCTTTGTGACTTTGCGAGGGGCTAAATTGTGATGGCTAGATGCTTGGGTCTAAGCATCTCCAAAACCTGGGGTGTTCCTGGTACGCAGATGTTAGCACACACAAAAAGTGGTCCATGGAAAGCAACCCAGTGAACCACCCAAGGCTCACTGCTGTGCGTGGGGAGCAAGTGCTAGCTCATGTGGTCTGATCCCACAAAAGAGCTACTGTAGCACAAGAGGTTTTGGCAGCATAAGGGTGAGTTACACAATATTAGGCGGCTGGATTGGTGTATTGTATTGCTGTTCACACCATGAATAAGGAAAACCTTATTTCTGTATTTTCAAACACACAAACGGTATTTGAAGACAATGAATTTAATGAGAATTATAATTAGAGCTTTATTGTCTGAGATTCCATTCTAAATGTAATGTAATTTGGTACTGAATCAGATCTAGATCAAAATCTGGAAAGAATCAAGCAAATATTTTTTGGTGAAGAGGGTTTAAGTGTGCACACTAGGACATGTGTGATCAGTGATTGGTTATTTAGAGCAGTGATGATCAATGATTGGTTGCTGAGAGCATATGCTCATGAAAGTGCGACTCAGTCAGGCTTTACATACTGGTGTGAGCTGACCAAACCTGCTCATGTTACTCGTATAACTAAGAGCTGTGATGTGAGCTGAAGAACTTGTATCATGTGTAGGACAGTTGCTAACATGTGCTTAAAAAGTCACTAAAGAGGTAGCAACAAAATCATTAAGTTGGCAACACTGCGTGTGTTAGTGAGTAGTTGGTAAAGAACAGTAAAGGCACTATAGAAGCATGAACCAGTCTGGTTGACTTTGTAACTGAACATGTACTATTAGTTAACAGTCTATTATGTGGTGTGATTAACCTTCCATATCCAGTTGCACGTCCAGCACCAGTCCATTCCTTATGTTTATCAATAATTTACTTTCTCAGTCACACCGCGGCTAGACTATCTAGGAGTAACACTCAGATACCTTTCACTTCATTCCAACCTATAGTATTACTAATCAAGGTAATTTACACAGCAATGCACTGGTACAGGATTAGGATGTATTCCCAATATCAATTTAAATAAGAAAGATGATTTGACAGACAAACTTTTGCTGGTTTCTGCCCACATTTAAAGTTGGACAATCTAATGCTAAAATCTGTAGGAGAAGCTATAATGCAAGCTGTTGTCCTACACACGCAAAATACATACAGTATATGTCACAAAAAGTCTCTCTGCCCACAAATACACCTACCAGTCTGGTTGACTTTGTAACTGAACATGTACTATTAGTTAACAGTCTATTTAACAGTCTATTATGTGGTGTGATTAACCTTTCATATCCAGTTGCACTTCCAGCACCAGTCCATTCCTTATGTCTAGGGGCAGTGGTGGCTCAGAGAGCTAAGGCACTGAGTTACTGATCAGAAGATTGGCGGTTCGATCCCCAGCTCCACCAGGCCCCTAACCCTATCTGCTCCAGGGGCACTGTATCATGGCTGACCCTGCGCTCTGACCCCAGTTACGCTGGGATATGTGAAGAACAGATTTCACTGTCCAGTAATGTATATGTGACAAATAAAGTCTTAACTTAACTTACTATGTCCCAGTAATGTATATGAAAGTGTAAATACCAAAATGTCCTTGTAAACGTTGTAGGGTCAGGTTGAGAATCTTGTTAAATTAGAGAAAAGTAACTGAACATCAAAATCTGGCCTGTGTTCTTGGGATAAATCTGTCCGAACCAAGATATAGCGAATACTAAGGGTGAAGGAGTTCTGGAGAGGCATGTGGCAAAGTAATGAGAGAGGAAAGAGAAGGTGAGGAGATGAAACAAGAAAAAGAGATAAGAATAAAGACGGAACTTGCCGTGAGAAAAGGTAACAGGATATATAAACAAGATAAGCATTAGCATTATTAGCATTAGGATAATTAGCATTTTTGTTATGTCTGCACATAAAAGGTATGATTTTTCAATATGAATATTATATTTTAAATGATGTTTCGGGTATAATTGTTTAAGCCACACAAAAAGGTTGATGTCTTCCAGAAAATGATGAATAAAGATTTTTGTTCTGTACAAAAACACACAAGTCTTGTAGACTCTCTCACAGGACCAATTACAAACATAGCTTTCTGTCAGGCGTGGTTCCCTTGCAGTTTAAAAACTCACATTTTTCCACCTCTGCCCCTGCTGTCAGACTGCAATGCATGCAAATAGTGTTTAACCAGTCTGATTCTCAGTTGAAATGGATAGGTGCATTCGAAAGACACAAACTGTATATGCAGCATGCCAGCATTTAATATCAGCCAAATTGGAACTCATCATCCACCATGAGTCATAGGTTCACAAAGTTAAAAATCCTCTTCTTGTAATAATAATATTCTCTCCTTCTAAGTGAACTATATGCAAATGTTTGGAGGGTGCAGCACTTTGTTTAGGCTTGTTCCAGCAGATCTATGCATGAGTGAATGAGGCGAGTGTCTGGATTATACAGCCACAGAAATGAGCAGCTTTTCAAGGCAAATCAGTCCTGCTTTCTTTCCAGCTCCCAAAGTTGCCAGCTCAGCCCTGGTGAGGAAATGACATCATTGTTTGCGGCTCTACAGCAGATGGAGGGAAGGAGTGGCCCCTCCCTAAGTCAAGCCAGTATGCCACATAATGGAGTTAAAACAGTGTGTTAATTTAACACGCGGTCTAGTCTGTGTTCGCCTTGCACAGCATGCAGAAAAGTCACAGGAGCTCCCTACTCTCAGTGACGGCTGTCTCTACTGTAGCTATTGCTTCATCAGGAGACCCATGAATGCACCCATTCACTCGTCTAAATGATCTAAATAATGCCTCAGTATTAGCGTGTATGTGTAAGGACATAGAATGGGGACATTCATATGCACAAAATTGTACTGTTTTTTTCTAGTGAAAAGAAGATACTTCTTCTCTTATTCCTTTACAGATGTAAGATGAATTGGCAAAAACCACGCTGCAACATATACTTTCTGTGCTCTTATACACGCTAGGGAACTAATTTTATTCACAAAGCCTGCATTCCACCAGTCCTGTTTATATAATATGTGCAAACAGTAAGCCTATTCACTACATTCTACACAATAACATGCTTGCATGTGAAGCCATGTGTCTGATTAGTCACAGCGCTTTCTGTATAGACTTTAAACCACTCGTGGTTCAGTCTCGCCTGCAAAATAATGCGTCTCCACAGGAATGGTCTTGATTAAAGAATAAAGGTGGCTATTATGTCCACACTTCTTAATGTCAGTAGATGTAAGTGTTCCATTACAGCTGGTTTTTGAAAAATAGAACCTGTTTGAGAAACGGTGTTTGATTACTATGAGAAAAAGTAAAAGAAATGCAGACGGTCATTAAAAAAGGACATCACTCGATCCTTAAGTATGTAACCTGTTGTATGCCTGTTGTGTTGGGTATACATCTCAGTTTATTTCTGAGTGCACACACCAGTCGGCTACAACACTAACAGGCAACATTAATAACATCAATTACAGTACTTTGTTACAATGGCACCTGTCATGGGATACATTAGACAGCAACTAAATAGTCAGTTCCTAAAAGTGATGTTTTGGTAGCAGGAAAAAAATGGGCAAACGTAAGGATCTTTGTGACTTTGCGAGGGGCTAAATTGTGATGGCTAGATGCTTGGGTCTAAGCATCTCCAAAACCTGGGGTGTTCCTGGTACGCAGATGTTAGCACACACAAAAAGTGGTCCATGGAAAGCAACCCAGTGAACCACCCAAGGCTCACTGCTGTGCGTGGGGAGCAAGTGCTAGCTCATGTGGTCTGATCCCACAAAAGAGCTACTGTAGCACAAGAGGTTTTGGCAGCATAAGGGTGAGTTACACAATATTAGGCGGCTGGATTGGTGTATTGTATTGCTGTTCACACCATGAATAAGGAAAACCTTATTTCTGTATTTTCAAACACACAAACGGTATTTGAAGACAATGAATTTAATGAGAATTATAATTAGAGCTTTATTGTCTGAGATTCCATTCTAAATGTAATGTAATTTGGTACTGAATCAGATCTAGATCAAAATCTGGAAAGAATCAAGCAAATATTTTTTGAAACTTTAAAAGAGAAAAGAATTCCCTGGGAAAGGACAAACAGAACAAAAGGAATGAAAAACTTGTTATTTAAACTGGAGGGCCATACTATAAACTACTACACTTAAGTTGCGACTTAAAAGCCGTTAAAAATGTATTAATCATGAAACATGAAGCAAGGAAATGCATTCTGGACATTATGCCAGGTCAGTACTACCACACAAGGGCTAGTACAGTATATGGTTCTTATTTCATAGGACATACCAGATGTTTTACATCTCACTCACTCATTGTCTATACCGCTTAATCCTGCATACAGGGTCGTGGGGGGCCTGGAGCTTATCCTGGGAAACTTAGGGAATGAGGCGGGGTACACCTTCAATAAGGTGCCAATCCATCGCAGGGCACACACACATATACACACTCATTCACACTTTACAGGGAATTTGGAAATGCCAATTAGGCTAATCTGCAGGTCTTTGGACTGTGGGAGGAAACCAGAGTACCCGGAGGAAACCCACCAAGCACGGGGAGAACATGCAAACTCCATGCGCACAGAGACGGGAATCGAACCCGGACGTTGGAGGTGCAGGGCGACAGTGCTAACCACTAAGCCACCTGTTTTACATTTCAGGGATAATATTTTATACATCAAAATATTATTACAAAATTATACAAAGTATAGCTGTTCTATATCTGTGAGGAAAATATTTGCTATCAAATCATGGTAGATTTTATTTCTGCAGTAGAGAAATAAATGAGGAGGCAGTGTGTGTCATTGTGTAGTGTATATGGGTTTTTTAGACACCTCTGCAACTACCAACCATTATTACTTCTCTTTTATTTTTCTTTATAAATTCTTTAATATCTTATAGACAACCAGGTGTCTTTCTTTGTTATCCAGAACAACAGTGAGATCCTAAACTGTCTGGCAGACAAACTATTGTTGTTCCTCATTGCCTTCATCTCTCGGCAGCCTTGACAAAGTCAATTACAAGACTCTACTGGTCAGACTAACAAGCCTTGGCAGTGCCCATATAACAGCAGTGTTTGTTTCATACCTAGAGGATTGGTCATATCAGGTGACATAAGGAGATCCACATTTGCTCTACTGGTGTGTCATGAAGCTCGGTTCCGGATCATCTTCTATTCTTCTTCACTTTACTCTTCTTCTTTTCTATTTGCATGCTCACTTTGTGATGTAAAATTTAAAAAACTTTTTCATACCTCTGCTACTGATAACACTTAACTCATTCTCATCCTCTCCATCCCTTAGACAGTTATATTGCTGTACAGTTCTTAAAATGTCATGACATATCATCATGAATGGCAGCTTATTACCAAATCTAAGCATGACTGAGGGTTGACATTGGGGTAATTCTGGGCAACCAGATATTCATCTATCTTCCTATGACTAACCTGTCTTTTCACAACACCAGGACCACCTGAACATTTTTCTCCATAGAGGCCAATCAGGCATTTGTTAAGTCTGTTGTAATCTAAATAAAGCTACTTGCTCCTGACAGGTAATCACCTGTTTGCCATTCACCGCTAACCTGATCCAGAATGCAGCTGCCTGACTGATGTTCATACCATACACGCTCTCTCATCACCCAATTGTTGCGTTTCATCCACTGGCTTCCTTTAGCTGTCACGTCAGATTTAAAACAATATGCTTTCCTCTAAAAAAAAAAGAAAAGAAAAAAGGGGACCCGCACCCAATTTGTTAAGGGTGCTTATTAAATGTGGCTATGCACCATGCTTCCAAGGCTCAACCTGATGATACGAGAAACACATGTTACATGATACACTGTAATAACTCATACTTACTCCTTCCTAACAGGTTGTTAGTTTGACAGTCTTCTATAGACGCTCCTCTAATGGTTCTAGCATGACAGTTTCAGTACTTCACTGTACATAAGCGTGTCTGGCAAATGCTGTAAATGTAAAAGATAAATCCTTTGTCTTCATATAGTCCTGAAGGTGCTGTTCTAAGAGGGCTTTATGCAAGTCATTCACTTCTAAGCCAAGGTCAGCTGAGACCAATAAAAACAGCAATGTCGCCCCCTGCTGATGAGAAACACACATTGCGATTATGAGCAGAAACATCCATCCAAACGTGATTTTAAAGTCATATTAGACATCAAACTTCACTGAACCAGGACCTGCTTTTCTTCAATATTTATGTACAAAAGCAACAGGGGGGAAGAAAACTCAGCACTCAAATGTACTTTTTGTGATGAAAACATAAATGACTTTTATTAACACTGCTTTCAAATGCACTGTGAGATACCCACAGTTCACCTATATAATGGGCTGTTTTTTAAAGTTTTTTTTACAGGTCTTCTGCTTTGTAATTTTAGACAATTTTCAGAAGTCCCAAGATCATATACAAATCCACATATTATAACCCACTGTCGCACATAATCAACACAGCATGGAAGAGAAGTCACTGATGATGTGCAACATTTCCAATTTATGTAAAAGTCTAAAAGTTATGTTTTTCTTTTTTCTAAATCTGTACAGGACCTTACTCTTGGAGAGTGTAGAAAAGCTGGTTATTCAACCAGTTATTCACTGGTCAGCCACATAGTTTCACGTTTTTAATTCACCCCATGTAGAACGCCTGCATTACATCATCAAGAAATGGCAAGGCACTGCCAAGGAATTAAGTAATGTGAATTTAGCTAGGACATCAGTACAGACTTTATAACAGATTGTAATTTAAGTCTGTGAGTCCAGACAGATTTTCAACTGAATGAAAATAAGTGATGGTTAAATACCATAATATACAGGACAACCTGAAAGTTTGGAACCATAAACAGCGAATGGTTAAATTGGTAGCCTCTGAATACACTGAATACAAGAATGTTAAACATTTCTTAATGTATCAGAACTGATGTTACATGCAGAGGTGAATGCCTCCATTAGTGCCTGATTGTTCTGGGCCTATTACAAAAATGTTCTTTTGTTTATTTTAAAGCCATACAAGGTCTGAAATGGATCCAGATTTTGGGCCACCCTGCAGCTGTAGATCACTGTAATTTAAGACAATCTTACATTTTACACTGCCAAATTCTCTCCTCCAAAATGTTTTATTCATGCTCCAAAGATTAATAGTAATAATTTGTTAAACTCCCATAATCAACTGATTAGTGGCAAAGTAGACACTTTATTGCATCTTCTGTTTGACTCAAATGGGCCAACGCCCAAAATCATTGTTAACAAAACTGAAAACAAAAACAAGCATCTGTCCTTCAGCAGCAATTGTTGCAAAGCCCGTTTAAAACACAACTGTGTGACTAAAACACCTTTTAGAACAAAGATTTTTTTTTCCATTGATAAATTATGACAGAAATACTTGTAATAAATATGTACATCAAATATATATCACTTGGACTTTACATCTTTCAACCTTTGTTTAAAGCATATCAAAACTGACAGATAAAGCTGTTAGTTGTGCTTGTAGCTACATTGGAGAAATTCTGTAATCTTGAAAACAAAGTAGCAGAGAGGGAAAAAACCCTAAAAGAAACAACCCACTTGAAGCAGTCTTTAGTCTTTTAGTCTTTATCAAAAAAAGAAAAGAAAATATATATATATATATATTTTTTTTACAATTGTTCTGTAGTCACACTGACATGAAACACTGCTTTGTGTGTTTGTGCATGTGGTCTCAACAGTGATGGGTTCACCCCAACAGGAGGCCTGAAAGAGCATTCAGGTCCCTCATGTAAGGGTTTTCATTGAGGATGCGGTCGATGCGCTGCGTTTGGTCAGGGAAAATGTCGTACAGCTTCCTTTTCAGCGCCGTAGTTTCTGAGGGTGAGCGCTGGGGAGGTGGAGAAGGGGACGGGCGAGGTGGATGCCAGTCAGGTGGCCCGGAATGGGGCCAGTGCGATGCTGATCTGGACTGAGTGGGCAACTGGGCATGCGTTTGGGCATAGACTGATGGCGTGGACTGCAGATCCATCCTCACTGGAGGCATGAGAGGACTTGTAGTTGATCTAAACAAAAACATAAACGAGGTCACATCATTTTTCAACCGAATTAACAAGTTTTAATGGTAAACCAACACTATGCGTGAATATTTTTTGGGGGAACTTACCGGCTGTCTTTACGCAGGAACTGCTCCAAGGGAGGCCCGTGTTTTCCCAAAGGATCATCTGGGATCATGAAATGATCCTCCACAAATGTAAACTGCAGGAGTCTGGGGGGAAAAAAAACAAACAAAAAAAACAGTTCATATCCAGGTTTATCAGTTATGTCAAAGTCTTCCTTCTGACTCATGTATGTATATAGACACCAAACTAAATAATTTTTTTTTACCTCTCCTGTATGATCTTTCTCCAAGCCTCAGACTGTGTAACAAAGTCTCTCAGGTTGTCATTAGTGACAATGATGCCTCCAGTCTTCTCTGCCAAGTGAAGCAAGAACCTGTAAGATGGCAGGGAACGAAACACTATCAACTGTGTCAATTTTTTTTGTTCTTTGAAAAGATGAAAATGATTAGCAATCTTCTCTGGTTTGTGTAATGATGAATCTTATGAGATGATTTATGATCATCTACATCAAAATAAATGAATGGAAAAATATACCTGTCATCGTGTGAAGATATCCTTTGCCCACAGACCTCTCTAGATGGGGTGAAGGACAGCAACCGCAAGTCCTCTAACTGATTAAGGAAATGTTGTTCTACCCGGAAAAAGGACAAATATTATTAAAATCTTTCAACCCAGGAAGTGCAAACAAACTAGATTGTGAGCACATTATGTGAAAATAACTATTTAACACGTCACCAGGATGCATGTATATAACAAACCTCTGAAAAGAATGTAAACCTCTGAAAAGAATGTAACTCTGGAACCCATGTTAACTGACGTCCAAGGTGCTAAAGAACATTTACACCTGACCTGCAATCAACCTAAAGCAAGTGATGCTGGGCCAAGGCTAGGAAGATGGTAAAGTGCCCTCAGTAATCTTAACAACGGTCTGTTCGCTTTGTTGCGGTCAGGCAAACACATCCATCCTTAAGGCTCGCACTGGAGCCTTTTCCTGCAGGCTATTTGGGCACTCAGCATGGACAACACCTAAGACTGACCGTTTTGACAGTTTGACACATAACACCCCCACACCCCATCATCTTGCTAATACACAAGTATTGAGTACTTTTAGTGTACATTTTTTATAAATATTCTTGCCACAGATAGTTAAAAACTCATGATGATAAACAATTTATCATCACACAGCCAACACACCTAAATCTATTAAAAAAATTAATGTTGTGGTGAATCAATCAGAATTCAAACTCGAAGGCTTCATTGTTTTCTGGCCAACCACATATACTTATACTAGACTAGGCTAGGCTAAACATCAGAAAAATACTGACTTAAAAATGATTCATCCCAGAAACCTAAAGATAACTAACTAAACCCTATGTCATCACTTGCACTGAGAGTAAGTAAAGAGCCAAATTCTTGCTGGCTGTGACTCACTGGTAAACCAATTAGAAACTTGCTATAATCGGAATTGATTGGAAAAACAATTATAATAATGGACTTATAGATAAGGTATGACTATGATAGTACTACATTGAATGTCTGCCAGTCCCTAATGTCCTGGAAAATCTGAGTATTAGCATGAGACCTTTGAATTGACATTTTAATTGTGACATTTTCAATTTGAAGAGAAAATATACATAGCTTTATCAGGTCTGCTAGAACCAGATTTCTACATGACATAAGGACTTCACCGTTAACACGAAAAGTGACCTATTAACACACATCAAGAGCTGGATCACTGTTCCTTACAACTAGTTATATGAGCACAAATCCCCACAGCCATGCTCCCAAATATAATGCAAAGCCCTTCCAGAAAAGTGGATATTCTAGAAGCAAAAAAAAGGGTCTAAATCTGGAATGCACATATTTGTATGACGGTCAGGTGTTGACATGCTTTTGTCCATACCCTCACTGAACACTTTATTAGAAACCTCTGTCATGAAAGTATCTAATCAGGCAGTTATATGGCAGTAGTGCAATGCACATACAGACCATGGAGTTCCTGGCCAGTAATGCTCACACCAAACACCAGAAGGGAGGGAAAATGTCAGTGATTTTGACCCTGTCCTGATTGTTGGTCTCATGATTGTTGGTCTTTACACCACATGATTGTGAATGATCTGAATGACAAGGGTATCACAACTGTTTTTTTTACTCCCTAATGGCATGGACAGATCCCAGGATTACGATACCTAGAATCACTGGATGAGGAATCATGTTCTTTCATAAATTAGCCACATCAGAGTTATGACCTTAACACCATTAAATGCCTTAAGGAAGTGCTGGATAAGATTATCTATATGATATAAATGTAAGGTAATTAAGTAACAACAAGTCAGTTGTTATATTAAGACACAAAGGTCAGTGGTTCTGGAATAGCACCATGATGAAACTGATTCTCATGATGACCATCACTGGAAAGAAAAACTAAAAATTACATCTGCTGCAAAAAAGTTCATTTAGAGTTACCAGCCTCAGAAATCACCATTAGAGCACTTCAGATTATAGTCTTCATGAAGGCTTTACAGAGCATAAGTAGCAGACACATCTCAATATCAACTGTTCAAATGAAATTATTGCATATATTGAATGCCTTCAGCATTGTTTTATAATTTGGAAGGAAATAAAAATTTGGATGGATGATTGAATTAGGAGGTGTGTCCAAGTAAACATGTACAATCGCTTTTAGAACACTCGACTAGGCTGCATTTACTCGAGGACTGGTAGTATATATATATATATATATATA
>JAOVVA010000037.1:24949961-24970829 GCA_028565275.1 Leiocassis micropogon
TGATAAAACACAGTACAGCTGTATTACCTTTGCTTTGGATACATCCTCTTTTTTCCCCTTCAGCTGAAGCCAGATTTGCCTAGACGCCTTACTTCCGTGGGCTCCGACTGTGTGGTCCAACAGGCCAATAATCGTAAACGCTACCTGGAAAACTTGTTCGACTCGCGACTTTGCGCATTTTAACTCGGGCTCTCTGCCTTCGTGCACTGTGAACTCGTCGATGGTCCACGTCTCGGGCAGGAGTTTACCAGCGGCAGGAGCGCGGCTGTTCCCCGGCGGCGCTGCGCAGCTTAGCTCGGTGATTCGCTTCATGCCTGGGAGGGGCCGCGTTGTTGACATTTTCCTATTTCCCCCTTGCTATATATTCTCTGTCGACGCTATATAACACACACGCTGTAATACGACTCGCTTCCCCCCTTCATGGTTTCAGCGGCACCGTCTCTGTCCCCCAGCTTAATAAGTGGCACTCTACCAGTGTGGCGTTTAACTTTTACTTCGCGTAGCTTACTGCATCCGAGAACCCGGAAAACCCCAGCTGACGTCATCAGCAGGCGACACTACTTATTATTACTGGCCCCTTACTAAAGTGACAGCGACGAAATTTAGAGTAAAAAAAAAAAGAGTTCTCGCTACCATTGCTTTTAGATTAAAAAGAATGCATTTGTTTCACAAATGTTTTTCAAAATATTTTTCAAAAAATATTTCCTGCCATTTTATAGCAAAATATAAACAGATCCAGACTGAATTGAATGACTTCTCTGCTAAAGGTGGCGGTAATGCGCCAAAATATGACATTTAACCCGAAGAAGAAAGCGAAGAAGAAAGGAACGAAACAGAAATTGAGGAGAGGAAGAACGCATGGCAAAAAAGTATAGTTTTGAACTTTTGACCATAAAAAAAAGACTTTTGAACAGCGCTGTGACATAAACTGGTTTGAGACTGGATCAGGATGGCAACACAGGCAACTGAAGAGGAAATCAGTTTAGATTATTGGAGTCTAATGGATAGTGTTAGGCCCAAAAAGAGTGCTTTTAAAAAGAATTGTTTTAAAAGTTTTAAGATGAATTAAAAGAAGAAGATTTGTTGTGTCCACCACACCTCGATACACTTACTGGCTGAGCCTGAAAAATTGGGCTCTTTTTTTTTGGCATATAGAGCATATTAAACTTTTGGCCAGGTGCCCTGTGTCATGTAGATCCCGTACATCAAAAGAAGCAGTCATTAACATGAAAGTCATTGAGAGACCCAGAGACAGACAGACAGACAGACAGATGGTAGAATATCCATTTGGTTCTTCATTTCCTTTTCCATGGAAACAAAAGGGTTCCAGCAGACACAAGCTGTTTGGATATATATTTGCCTGGATACGGGTGTTACCAAGTGTTACCACATGCAATGAGGCGGTTGTTTTATGGGCAAAGAGGCATGGGATCCTTCTCATCATATGTGCAAGTGTGTACAAGCTATGCAGCAAAATCTCGTGTGAGGGCCTAGACTCTCAGGCATCCTAAGGGCAGCAGATTCCAACCTGTCTGCCAATTGTACATCATAGTGTGTGAAGGGCCCTATTGTTTTCCTAAGGATTATTATTTTTTAGGGCCCAAGCACAATGACATCAGCCATGTGTCATCATAGTGTGTAAAGGACCCTATTGTTTCCTAAGAATTATTAGGGCCCAAGCACTATTACATCAGTTAGATATTTCCACTTATTCCGCTTTAGAGTATCAGCTACATTCAATTCCGGGCTTTGGGGTCAAATCCCACATAGTTAGTGCACTAGGGTGTACAGTTCCTTGTCCCACACACCAAGAAGTGCCCTTGATCAGAAGTTGGAGAGCGATTTGGGATCCAGCCTTGTATTAGAAACTAGTTAGCTTTGTAGCCATAAATAAAAGAACACAGATGGTCAGAGGTGAATTTGAACGACTTGGAAACAATTATTTAGGAGACAAAGTGTTTTGTTTTTAAGATGACAACATTATCATATATGCATTTTTGCTTAACAAGCTTCTGTGACTTTCATCCATTCTTGTGGCAAGTTAGTTTAATTAACGGGTGTTATTAAAACACCTGTGATACAAAGTTATACATATAGTTAAGTGTTCCAGTGCTGTTACCGTCTATTGTCACCATTCATGGAGCGCCTCTAATCAGATTGCTTAGCCAGAACCAACTGTTTTATATATAAACTATTTATATTATATGTAATTAAATTTAGAGAGGACAATGAGCAGGTCACCATGGGACCAATAGCACTGACTCGGGTCTTGAGGAAGAAAAATCACATAAAAATAGAACAGAAAATAGGGACATAGAAATGGCTAATAAAAGGTACTGTGAGATGTTAGTTAGTTTATAAAATGTAAAAATGAAGAACAGAGATGATGCTATGCATTTGTAAGAAAGTAATATGTGAAAAGAGTACTTCTAATTATGAAGATAAGGATCTAGACAAACTAAAACAAAGCATTCAAGGTGGTGAGGTGTTGAGGCTAAAAAGGTTACAATAAATGGAGAGAGAATTGACACTTTATCAATCAAAAAGCAGCTAGAGTTAGAGAAACAATCAGAATTCAAGAAGGGAGGTAGAACATAAATAGGAGAAAGAGAACAAACCATTGACTATTGACAAAAAATTTTTTTATTTGCGTATGTAATGAACTCTACCAGCCAAATCAAATAAAACAATAGAGAAAATAAAATCTTAAATATTGTGAAAGGGTGGAAGAATTTTTGTATGTGAAAAATACTGTATATTTTGAGAGCAAATTAAAATGTGGCTTGGGTCTTATGGTAAACAAGGTAATTTGGGTGAAAAAACATAATGCATATTTTACAGTGGAATATTCTGCAGCTTAATAGCCAATGACCAGGAGTTTAAAGGCTTTAAAATAGATAAGGAAAAATATCTATTTTAGGAAACTTGGCTAAAATCAGGAGTTTATAATCAAAGGTTATGCTTATATTTGCAGAGATATAAGAGAAAGCAAAGAAGGAGAAAGTATAATATATGTTCAACAGGGTATAAAGTATAAAGTAGTAGCAGAAGGCACAGATAAGGAGTTTATAGTAAGTATTAAGGTTATGGATGTATGGACTATTGAAGGTTTTATATAAAAAAAAACTTACAGTCCCTGCTGAAGGCTGTCATTACAGTTAATAGATGAAATTGTAGTAAATTTGGAAGGAAAGATTGTTCAGTATGGAGATTTTAATGCACAGAGTATACTATGTAGTAAAAAGCTATGATAACAATGGAGCAGTAATTAAGGAACTTATGGAGAAATTTAGTATTTATAAATGATGGAAGTAGAACAAGAATTATTATTCAGAATGGCACAGGAAACAACGAGAAGAATGTAACGTAGGAATTTTGAGTAGATGGTCCTTGGAACGAGCTGACTGGGAAAAATATGAGTGATTGAGGCATCTAGAAATGGGCAGAGTGAACAACATGTGGATGAATTAAATATTTCTATTTGTGAAGCTATTTTAAGTGCTGAAAATGAGTGCATTCCTAGGAAGAGAGGTAAAAAAAAGAAGTTTGTACTATTGTGGACAAAACGCTTGCAAAGTATTAAAAAGACCCCACAGTTTCCAGAACCTTACTGAGTATAAAAGGGCTCAATCTAATGTAAAGAAAACTATCAAAAATGCAATACATGTTTATAAAAAAAAAACAACAACAACTGAAATTGAGAAAGTATGGGGAATGATAAGAAGGATTAATGAGATCAAGAAAGAATATGGATATACAATACTAATACATGATAGTGCAAACATTCATAAAGATTCATAGTTCATACAATATAAAAAGGGGCAAAATGAAGAACCTGGTGATACCTGATGATGAATTAAATATCCTATTCACCAAGCGAGAGCTGAACCATGCTCTTAGGAAAACTGGGATAACCTCACCAGACAAATATCAGATTATATTATGATCAACCACTAAAGTGAATAGACATTTTGCTAGAACTGTATAATAAAATCTGCAAAAGTGTGGGAGAAGGGGAAGTTGCTTAAAAATTGGAAGGAAGCTATAATAGTACAGATAAGTAACCCAGGTAAATATCATCCTATTGCAATGTATGCAAACTGAGAAAATGATTAATAGGCTAACGATAAATATATGCTATATGAAAGTCAAAGGACATTTAGCAATATGATAATGACTAATAGAGCAATTCAAGTAAGAATAGCAAAAAAATATTCAAGAAAATTTGTGGTTGATTCCTTAAGGAAGTATAGTGAGTCCTTTATTTTCTATTATAATAATTTGTGTTTTCTTGAATGTGAAAAAAGGGATAGGAGTGTCTCTGTTTTCAGACGATGGACCAATTTGGAAAAGAGGGAAGAATATAAATTAATTGTCAAGAAAGCTGTTGGAGCAGTTAAAGAGTTTTCATTCGCAATGGACAAAAATATATATGTTATTATACAAGGAAAATAGTTAATAGTCATTTAAAAATAAACTAGAGAGAGTTAAATACTTAACATTATGGTTTGATGAGAAAATCACATTGGGTAAAGTTTCAGAAATCAGTGACAAATGTAAGAAGGTTTTAAAGATTAATTCAATTCAATTTGATTTATTTGTATAGCTCTTTTAATAATAGTCATTGTCGCAAAGCAGCTTTACACAATCAAAAGAAAGTTATGGAAATTTGTATGAAATGTGAAAAATTAGTATGAATCAAAATGATTAAGAATGCCTCGTTGGGAAGGAATGGGGAGCAGAGAAGTCTGCACTGAAGACTACCTATACAGGGTTGATCAGGTCAGTGTTCGATTAAGGGTGTGGGGTGTTTGGGTCAGCTGCCAGTACATTACTTAAAAAAATAGATCACATTCAGTAGCAGGCTTTAAGACTGTGTGCAGGAGCAGTTAGAATGACTCCAAGGGCAGCCCTGCAGATAGAATATTTTTGAATTGTGTTGCGGTTTCATTCAATTTCATTCACATTTTTACAGATTCCTTAAAGAGTGCAAACAATAAAGTAGCAATAGCATTCACTGTGCCAGATCGTAAAGTTGAAGCAAACCTGGGTTGAAGGAATGAGACTATTAAGAGCAATGATATGCTCTGACTCCAGCTCATCGCTAGCTGCTATTGTCACTCATAAAGCAGACCTGATGTGTTATTAGAAATTTAATAATAACAGAGTTAGATTATTCCAGTAGGTGGCAGTAAAGCAACTTTACGTTGTTTGCCGGCCACAAAAACGTGTATATTAGTACTCTGGACAGAGAACCTCAGGATTCAGGAATTCAAGAATTCAGGAACCTCAGGATTCCACATTATAAAACCCACAGTTAAATATCCTTGAAGCTCTGTCAGGGATACACAGGCCACCGTAAAATAAGGTCAGATTTGACTATGTCAGACCCTTTTACATGGGACCTTTAAACTTGCTCCATGTTCGGGTGGCCTGTATTTCTGAAAGATTAGCTTCAGGTACATTTAACTGTGAGTTTTATAATGTATCTAATTGCCTGAGGTTCTCTGTCCACTTCACAGTGCTGATATGCACTACTTTTTATTGGATTTGGATAATATTTTTTTGCAGTGCCTACTACTTGATGTCCTTTTTTTGTGGCTGGCAAACAACATAAAGATAAACATAAAACATACTGCCACCTGCTGGAATGTAGTGTGGAACCTTCCTGTACCAAAGGGATGGATTGTGCTGTATGACAGTGTAACTAATACACTACACATTATGTTCTGTGCTTTTGGAAAAGTGATCTCAACTTAAAATGATAGTTTTATCTCATGCCAGTTAAGGTATGTTCAGTTAGTGGGTGGATTAAATATTGTCCTTGGGTAAGGAGGGCATCATTAATATCTCAAAAAAATAATATTTTCTTACTATTAAAGGGGGTAATGTTTTCTACTGTTAATGTAGGGATGATTAACATTGCATTATATTTGCCATTAAGTTCTTATTGTCATTAAATAGAGCTGGTCACAAGGTTTTGGAGCAATATAAAAAAAAGACATGTGGTCATGTGAGTCCAGATTGACCCTGTTCTAGAGCAATGGATGAGTCAGGGTAAGAAGGGACACATACAGTGATGCACCCATCATCTATAGTGCCAACACAACAAGTCTCATTTTACGATATTATGTTGTTTCACTTGCTCAATTCCAGACTCAGCAGGAATAATGTCGAAATAAAATCAAATGACTACCTGAATATACTGAAGGTTGTTGGTTACTATATTTATATAATGGTTACTAAAGTGTGCCCCAAAATTCTGCAAGCCAGCACCATGTTGATTGTGCCTTTGTCAGTTTGTGTTATTGGATGTTCATAGTTGGTCACTTCTCAGTTTGTCTGCAGCACTTCTAGCCTGTGAATTTGTTAATATATTTGGCAGTAGTGTGGTGTGTGATATGCTTGCCACGTTTCCTGTTCCAGCTTCCCCACAGCTTCTCAGTCCAGCTATTAGAATGATTTCAATATGTTCGTCTTACCAATTAGTAAACCTAACAAATGAATAAAAGATGCAATTTAACCAACTAACTGATACATGGGCTATAAATAGACAGACTAATCAGACAAGATGAAATGCAGGTGAACACCACTGACATCATGTGACAGTGACAGATGAGGTGCAATGAATACTGGAAACTGAAATCTGGGACGAATGTTAACATACTGTATGAGTCCTAACAACATGAAAAACTTAAGGGATGTCCTCTCCTGCTTGTTGCTTCACCCAGGTCTGCACAACTTTTGTGTGAATTTGCAGTAATTTATTTAGGTTCACAATGAAACTGCAAAACTGCAAAGCGTCTCATCTCATCTTTCATACAGTGTTTGTCGGGGGCCTGGAACCTATATCAGGAAACTTGGGGCATCTGGTGGGGTACACCCTGGACAGAATGCCAATCCATCACATATACACACTATGAACATTAATTAGCCTAATCTGCATGTCTTTGGATTGTGGGAGGAAACCCACCAAGCACTGGGAGAACATGCAAACTCCTTGCAAATAGAGGCAGGAATCGAACCTGGACCCTGGAGGTGCAAGGCAACAGTGCTAACCACTAAGCCAACGTGCCACCTAGAAGAGAAGTGAAATAATGAAATTTTGAGGCGTGAGAAATGCCCTCTGTGATGGCTATTTCACCTAGAGAAAAATACACACTTTAGGGGTACTCTTTAAGCCCTGCGTTACCTTTTTAAAAATAGTAAAATATGAGACCTTTGAGATACTATGAAGGAACTATGAAACGAATGGATGCTTGGCATTACATTAGGGGAATCTGTGAATGAAGGCCACGACATTTGTAAAGCTGTGAGGCCAATAAAAAACAACCAAGCCATATTTTGTTCACACAAATTTGTCCAAACCCAAAGTTATATGCTAGTTTATGAAAATGATAGAGCCTCACAAGAACCCACATGCAGTCATAGTTTTTCTGATCTTTTAACACTGCAGTGTGCTTGCCTTGTATACATTTCTCTTTCACCAAATTCCTCTTGACCCCTTGACATGACTATGGACACTATATTAATCTTAAACTTTACCTAATAATCTCATGGATGCTGTCTCCATTTGTGAATGTTAGTTTTTCTTTAGACGGCATGGTGGTGTAGTGGTTAGCACTGTCGCCTTGCACCTCCAGGGCCAGGCTCGATTACCATCTCTGTGTGCTTGGAGTTTGCATGGTCTCCCCATGTTTGGTGGGTTTCCTTCCACAGTCCAAAGACATGCAGATTAGGCTAATTGGTGTTCCAGAATTGCCTGTAATGAGGGTATGTGCCCTGTGATGGATTGCCACCCTGTCCAGGCTGTACACTGCCTCGTGCCTTAAGTCTCCTGGGATAGGCTCCCCCCCGCCCCCCCACCATGACCCTGAATACAGGATTGAGCGATATAGACACTGAGTGAGTAAACGTTTTTTCTTCACTGTGTTTCTTTCTGCGATCACTAGATGGTGCTCTTGCTGTGTGCGAAATCTCTGCCATACTTATTCACTATTTACACAGTTGAATTTAGTGCACTAGATGTGACAGCAGAAATGGACACACCAGACTGAATTCTGACAAGACTGTCTAGTAAGCACTGAGAAAAACATGATGTTGACCCAGCATTAAATTGGAATTTTAACCTAGTAACCTAAAACCTCCTGAAAACAGAAGTACGACAAAAGATTTTATGTATTAAATGCACTATTGCCATGTACCTTCCAGCACTGGTGTCATTAAACAGCCGTATATATTTTTTTACATTCATATACACATTTGGCCACTTCAGAATCCATCCTGACAAGTATGTTTGAAACAGTAATCGCTGAAATCGTAATCGCTATACTGAGCACTGAATTAGTGTTTGTAGGATTTACGCTGCACTATGGATTATAAAATAAGTGCCCTCTCCAGGAAAATAATTGTCCACTGAGAATTTAGACCACACTACAAAATGGCTGCACCCCAAATAGTGTGCTACATGGTCAATAGGGAATGAATTCAGACACAGCATCACTCTTTCTTCTCTGCCTTCCCTTGTGCCCAGTCTCACTGGGTATTGAGCAAAATGTAATTCTCAGATCAATATGTTTCATTATTAGAAGTCCAGACGTACAGAACAGGGGAATACAGTCTTTATTAAAGTTTACAGGGAGGAGATGTTGTGATGAACAGTACAAGAAAGAAGTGTCTTCACCGGCACATACTGTATAGTGAACATACAGTGAAAAGCACAGAGACCAAGATTTATTTATTTATTAAACATTCATTACATTGTTTGTATTGTGCTCCTTTAAGGCACCATAAAATCACATCTGCATAGGTTATGGCTTATAACTACTGTTACTAATAACCCCAATAACAGAAACAACAGCAATAATAATGTCAGTAATTAAATAACTCCAGAGTACTGAAAATGAAATTAAATAACACAGAGGGGAAAACAAGCAAAATAATAAAAACCCAAGAAGTGCAATGTGAAAACAGCTAACAGCTCAGATTTAAATGAGTCACAGGATTATCATTAGACAGTACCTGATGAAAAGATCACATACACTCACAGACAAGGAAATGGATAGTTTCTGCACAGATGTAGCATACATAACGCAGAAGAGAATGCAAAGAATTGTCGCGGAAAAGTGTGTCTAATGTCCCGCATGTCCCCTATGTGTCTTTCCTACGTATGTGTCTTCACCTGTGTGTGTGTGAGAGAGAGAGAGATAGAGACTCAAGTGATGGACAGCCCACTAAGTCCCAACTTGGCGCACCATACCGTGAAAAGGGGAATAAATATAACACCACATAAAAGGAAGATCATGAATAATAAAACATCCATAAATTCCATAATCTGGCTGGATGATTTATGAATTTATAGTGTGATATGGCCCTGGCCACACTGTAAATATTCATGTGACAAGCACTAAGCTCTGTTTAATTGTGATTAATGGTAATGCATCGGAGCAGGCCTCATAACTGCCAGCTTTTATTACAGACAGCTGGCTGAATGCAAATGTTATTCCATGTAAGATTAGGGAGACAAATTGGGCCTTTCCACTGGTTTCTGGCTCGTAGGACAGACGCAGGATCATAGCATGCATCCCAGCCAGAATTTGCCGGCTTGGAAGCTCCATCAGAGCGTCATCCACAAAGGCTTTTAATGCGTAAAAAGAAGCATGATGAAGCCGTAGATTAACGCTCAAATACTGGACAGGAGACCGGTGTCCCTGTCACACCTGGTGAAATATTTAACCAGGTTTCATACTATGAATAGCCATAGTACCTCCAAAAAGTTGGCCAAATAAAGCCAAGTACTTGTCTGAGGGATAATATAGCTCATATCGTCGTTTCTTACACTGTAAAAATGAATGCTTATGTAACTCAAAAAAAAGGCTTAAAATATATCACTTCTTGCGTTCTTATGTACTTTATCTGCCTTTCCTCGAACATTTCCATTAACTTTTAGCTTTTGTCGATGTCACTTCACCCATTATCCGTATTTCCTAAGACCTTTCTATAGTTGGCAGCTTATTAGCTATGGTCAATTTGCAATTTTTTGTCTTATGGCTATTGTGTCCCTTGAAATGTTCAGTTTTAGGATGATGCAGTCTCTTTGACAAGATTCAGTGAAAAGAACTAATCTGTTCTTTATAGTGAGTTCGCATGAGAATTGATGGGTTAGGCAAGAACATTTGTAGTGCACATGATTTATAGGTATGTAAAGGAAATAAATGTAACGGAAGTATTGCATGTGAAAAAAAAATATTTCGAAGTGATATTTGAATTAGTGATGGAGCAGATGTATGCGCAAGAATTTCATAATTACATCCATTCAGAGATGAACAGAATCAGTGTGAAAATAAAATGTGGATGTAAAAGAACCTTAGGAATGAGCCAAGGTCAACAGCATGTGCGTCATGCTTTACAATAGTAACGTTCGAACAATTCAGGAAGCACGGAACAGAGTTCAGGGTGATAGCAGCATCATTTTAAACCCTCAACTTTCTTGCTTCTCTCTATTCTTACTTCCTCTCATAACCTAAAATCCAGTCATTTCATTTCTTGCAGACTGTTTTTTTTTTTTGGCTGAAACTGAAATCTTTCTAACAAATTAATTCTGTTATACTCCACCTCCACCCTCCTTCTTCCCTGTTTGTCTGTACTTTTCTGTTCTAACACACACAGTCCTAAACTCCAGTATGCCAAAAGATGGGAGTTGAGAAATCAATATAGGCTGATGAGCTTCTGCTGAATCTTGCTGTGACATTTAGACAAAGAGCTCAGTAATGAGCCACCACTTCTGCTCCCAGAAAGACACCTTACATGCATCTGTTAAACAGCCTCCATCCTCTAGTTTGCTGCTAAAATCGCAGCCTATCGCTTAAGGCCAAACAATCTAATAAAACATTCATTTAGCAATGATGCCACCTGCTTTACAAAAAAGAAGTAGCACCACGTCACAGGACAAAAGGCACGAGCAGGAACAGGCACTTAGTCACAGCAAGACGCCACTTCATGATCGCTTTCTATCATTTAGGATTTAAAACATAGTTATAGCTGGTAGATTTAGTTTCAGGTTGCTCTACAATATCCAGGTGAATTGGGTCTGTACATTAACTTCTAGAAAACAGAGAGAATAATATAGAAGAATATTTACTTATAGTGCCAGTATTCATTGTTGGAGATGTCTTGATTTTACTACACTTATGACATGGACATGAGGGTAGACAGTAGGAAAAGCAGCAGTTACTATCTTTAAGGAACTAAGCATCCACCCATTTCCCCAGAATGGCACAGCTCTGCAGGGGCTGAATCAGCAGACATGCTTCTTGGGCTTAGGAGCAGATTTAGGCCTGAATGCAGCACCGCTCCCTAATTGGTGGCAGTGTGGGGACTGGCACACAGCCTCGGGAGGTGGAGGGATAGAGGGGGAGGAGAAAGGTAGATTGTGCTTTAGTGCCTTCTCTGCCAATTGCAGTGGTTAGAAGGAAACAGATGACAAAGGGAGGGAAGAGGCAGTAGTGGTCCTCACGTCGATGACCGCTCATAGGAGGCAGCCGATCAAGCAGGGAAAGTGGCGATAATGTACCAATATTGTCCACCGTCAACACGTCCAATGTGTCATGGTTTTCCCCTCACTTCAACCCTCACTTTTTCTCAATTGTTCTCTCTTGCCACCTCAATGGGTTTAACTACTTGTGTTCAGCAGCGTATCCTATTGTAGACACCAAAGGCAAGGCTGTTCTGCGGTGACACATCTTGAAGAGCTGCCAGGTGACAGTGAAACAGACAATGTTGCAAATTAACGTCAAAAAACTTACTACAGCTCAATATGTGTCATGTCTAATGTCACACCATCAGTCACACAGTGGCTGACATTAAAGCTAAAGGGTGTGTGTGGGGGGGGGGGGGTATATCAAAAGAAAATCGTGACAACTTTTAATTTTATTCATTCTGTATCAGAAGAGAAAGATGCTATCACTATATGTAATATATGTTACATATATTATTATATATACTGTAATATATGTATTGAAATACATAGTGGAAAAAAAATTACATGACAACAGCACTGTCTGCATGCTCTGGTGGATTGAAAAAATGAAAATGTGTGGTTAGGAAAAGCACTCTGCCCTGCTGTACACAGTCACTCCAGACCATTCCGATGCTCTAACACTGACCCTCTTCCCCTTATTCCTAACATAAAGACTCTCGCTTTCCCTTCTACCCAAAGCCTTACAGATCCCTCTCGCCACCCTTTTTTACTAGTCCGCCACAGCAGGAAAGAACAGCCACTGAAGCCAATTAGCACCAGCATTACAGAGCACTTTTACTTAGGGGCTGATGGGCTCATTAAGCATTAAGAATTCATGACATTTAACTCCTCAACATGGTGGCCAAGAAGCACTGAATGTGGAAAGAGGCTATTGGGAATGGGGAACAGGGAGGATAAAGTTCCTCTATCAGCAAATGGACCAATCTTACCGCACTTAAAGAATATCTTAACAGGAAAATATTCGGATATTCATTTAATATAGGTGTGCCAGCTTTAGTGGAGATGAACAGTAGCAGCAACTGTGGCAAATTACACATGCAGATTATAGGTAATTTTAACTCAATTGACTGTTTATTGACTACTCATTAACTATTAATGAACACGTTTGAAAATGCAGCCAACATACTTTATTGACTTCAAGGAAAGCGTGATCCTTATAGCTTTCACTGTAGGTTTACCACAAACACACTTCAATTTACGTAAGTAAAGGTGTATCTTTAATAGTTGTGTGTGCAGTTTATGTATGCATTCTTATCTGTGTGGGTGTGATTTTATATATTGGTATATTTATACAAGGATAGCTCTGACAGTTTTGACCTTGTGAGGATATTTGACTGGTCCCCACAAGGAAAACTGTTTCTCCCTCACAAAACTACAGCTTCTATAAAAAATTAAGTGAGCCTAAATGTTTTATTTTGGTTACTGAGGTTAAGGTCAGGATTATGTGTAGGTGTAGGCATTAGCTGCATTGACAGTCATGTCAATATCCTCACAAGGATACTAAAACAAATATGTATGTGTGTGTATGTGTGTGTTGGTATGTAACTGTGTGGATGAGCTTATACATTGAAACAATTTGTATACAGTACATTAGAACCTGTAGGACTCTCTTTTAGGTCTTTATTCATATTCTTCACTCTCCTTGCATACATTTGGTATTCATTTTCTTTGTAGATATATGCATAGCAATTGAAATGAATATGCAGTTGATAAATAATATGTTTAAGGTGATTAATTTAATTACTAGATAAGGCAAGGGAATATCCAAAAATGTGTGTAGAAATGTTTTTACCACTGATGTTACCTGTGGAGGAAGTACTGATATTCTGTGCTGTCTGGGTTGCGTCAGGAAGGGTTTTCCGGCATAAAACCTGTGCCAAGCTTGTGTGTGCGTACCGAATGGTCTGCTGTGGCGCCCCCTCAATTGGAGCAGCCGAAAGGCCAACAACAACAATTAAGTGGCTGTAAGGGTTTGTTTACATCTACTGTAATAGCATGTGTTAGGAAGACAACTGGTAATTACCATAACAGGTAGCAATCTGTCAGTATGGAGTACATATTTAGAAAAAGCAAACAGACTGTGTATATTCAGTATATATAGTGCCTTGCAAAAGTATTCACCCCCCTTGGCATATTTCATGTTTTCTTGGCTCACAACCGGGAAATAAAATGGATTTTTGAAGGTTTGCATCATTTCATTTACAGAACATGCCTACAACCTAGAAGAAATGAACAACAAATAGGACAAAATAACAGAAAATTTCAGCATGCATAACTATTTACCCCCTAAAGAGCCACCTTTTGCAGCAATTATAGCTGCACGTCCCTTTGGATGAGTCTCGATGAGCCTGCCACATCTTGCCACTGGCATTTTTGCCCATTCTTTAAGCCCAAACTGCTCCAGCTCCTTGTTGGTTGGTTTCCACTTGTATCCCTGTATTTAGCACCATCCATCATTCCCATCCCTACACCATGATGCTGCCACCACCATGTTTCACTGTATAGATGTGTTCATGGGGTGATAGGATGTGTTTGGTTTGCGCCAGACATAGCGTTTTCCTTGGTGGCCAAAAAGTTAAATTTTAGTCTCATCTGACCAGAGCACCTTCCTCCATACATTCGGAGAGTCGCCCACATGTCTTTTGGCAAACTCAAAACATGCCTTCTTATTTTTAACACTAAGTAATGGCTTTTTTCTGGCCACTCTTCCATAAAGCCCAGCTTGGATATTTTTTTATAACCCAACCCTGACTTCTCAACAATTTTGTCCCTGACTTGTTTGGAGAGCTCCTGAGTCTGATGCCTCTTGCTTAGTGGTGTTGCAGCATCTGGGGATTTTCAGAAAAGGGGTGTTTATACTGACAGATCATGTGACACAGATTGCACACAGGTGGACTTCATTTCACTAATCATGTGACTTCTGAAGGTAATTGGTTGCACTAGAACTTTTGTGGGGCTTCATAGCAACGGGAGTAAATACATATGTACATGCCAATTTTGAGATTTTTTAATTAAAAAAATATATTTTTATATATATTTTTATAATTATATATATTATTATTTCACTTCCCCAACTTAGACTTTTTTGTGCAGATCCATCACATAAAATTCAGGTAAAATAAAACATTTAATTTACAGGTTATAATGTAACAAAACATGGGGGTGGGGGATGAATACTTTTGTAAGGCACTGTAAATCCAGTTGAGATGATTTGGGATGAGTTGGATCAGAAAGTAAAGGAAAAGTAGCCAACAAATACTCAACAGAACTGGGAACACTTGCAAAATTGTTGGAAAAACCATTCAAGGTAACTATGTCATGAGTGTGCAAAGCTGTCATCAAAGCAAAAGGTAGCTACTCTAAAGCATATTCTGGGTTATTTATCACTTTTTATTGACTACATAATTCCATATATGCTCTGTCATAATTTTAATGTCTTCTGAATTAATATATATTGTTAAAAACAACAAAAACACACAAAAAACATTGAATTAGAAACTGTGTCCAAACTGGTAGGTTTCTCGACTGCCATGTGGAAGACCTGGGTTCGATTCCCCAGCCAATGACCAAACCTGTCACGAATAAGACTGCCCCAAGCTTGTGTGCGGTTGTGCGGATTGGATGGTTCAGCTGGCGAGCCCTTGAAGGGAGCAGACTAAAGAGTAGTATATACATATACTGTATATACAGTATATAGGCCAGGTTATCTGATGCAGCACTCTATCACTCTCCTTCTTGGACAAATAGCTCTTTCATAACCTAGAGATGCGTTTGTAGTCATTGTCCTGTTGGAAAACAAAAGATGGTCTCACTAAGTGCAAACCAGGTGGAATGGCATGTCAGTGCAAAATGCGATGGTAGCCATGCAGATTAAGTGTGTCCTCAATTTCGATGACACCAACAGTGACACCAGCAAAGCACACTCACACTATCACACCTCCTTCCCCATGCGTGACAGTGGAACCACACATTCAGTAACAGTATGTTCACCTTTTCTATGTCTAACAAAAATCACCAACTTTGGACTCTTTAGACCAAAGGACAGTCTTCCACTGATCTAATGTCCATTTCTTGTGTTTCTTGGCCCAATCCAGTCTATTGTACTTGTGGTTCCACCAAAGTAATGGTTTCTTTCCTGCAATTCGACCATTAAAGCCTGACTCATGCAGACTCCTCTGAACAGTGGATGTTGAAATAGTTGAGGTGCTATGAATCCAACTTTTCTTAAGCTGGTCTTTGTAATAAATTTATAGTCTGTAGCATTGGTAGCGCTTGAACTTTCTTTCATGGGACGGTCCTTATGAGAGCCAGTTTCATCAAAGCGTTTGATGGTTTTGGTATTGCCAAGGCACACATTTGAATTGAAAACCATTCCGGTTGACTACCACATGAATCTGATGAGAGAATGCCACGAATGTGCCAAGCTGTCATCCAAGCTAAACATAGTTACAATCTAAAATATAAAACCTAATACAATAAAATTGTATAAACCCACCAAGCATGGGGGACACACACAAACACGATGCACAAAGACCCAAGGCGGGAATCGAACCCTGCAGTCGCAAGGCTACAGTGCTAACCACTATGCCACTATGTTGCTGTTACACATGTAATAAATGTTGATGATGGTTTGTGCCATATGCATGGGCAGTGTTTGAATTTAATACTTAGATTAAAATTATTCGAGCCAGTGACTGCCTGAAGTCTGAAAAACATGGAAATGACCAAACGCAGAGTTTCCTCCATTTAGGTACCTTGCCAGGCCTTTACTGTAGCTATCTTCAGCTGCTTCTTGTTTGTGAGTCTTTCTGCCTTCAGTCTTGTCTTCAGTAAAATGCATGCTCTATTATTGGGTTGAGCACCCAGAAGTGACCTGTGACTTCGTAAGGAACATCACTGCCCTTTCAGTTTCAACCGCTCCCCCTCCATGTACCTTTTGCTTTGTTACCTCTGAGAGCACTTCTTTTCATCTAATCTTCCCATTCCTTCCACATCCCTCTCTTTGATCTGTTCGCATTCTCCTTCCTCCCCTCCCTTCCTTGTTCGTTCACTTTGGTATCAGTCTCCTAGTTTGTTAAAGATTTTCTCATCTTTCTCTGACTCCACAGCCTCGAATTTCACTCCCACTGGCTTTCGTTCCATCACATTCATTACCTTCAAAATTCACACAGATAAAGTTGAGAAGCTGCAAGGACAGTTGATAATGCATCCATGTTGCCAAATCTTGCTTCACACATTTGGCATGAGTGAGGACAGGCCGACTGGAATTCAGATTTGATCGATTATTTCCATGATTTCTCCAGAGTTATACCTCTATACTTCATAATTTTTCCCTTTCTGTAATGGTGTGTGTTAGGATGCACACAGTAACTGACAAGCACAGTAACTGTGCAGCTGAATGACTGAAACTGAGGCTGCAAGATTAATTTATTTGACTGACCTTTTTTAAAAGAGGCACAGCTGGACATTAACTCATCATACAAACTCTCACCTGCTGTGAACCACTTTTTTGAAGTCTTTACTCTGTTCCCTTTGTTTTTACTTTATTACAAACTTATTGCACATTACATGTTTTGCCACTCTAATAGCATGATTATAGAACTGAAAATTTAACAATCTCCTTTTCATTTCTTCAGGTACTATAAACCACAACATGTGTTTATGGAGGTAAAGAGAATCTTCAGTTAAACCAAGGTTTCTCTTATTTCTCCTATATCCTTTTTGCTCCACATGACGAATGAGAGCAAAGGGATAGGAGCCTGGTGAAGTCTTTACAAAATGAATGGCAAGTAATTAAAGGATGTTCACTATGTGTCCCTTGACAAGAATAGGTGCTTGGAACAGATGTGCTTAGGACAAATCGATTCTGCGGGGAAGAGAAAAACAGCATGAGGTAGCACAGGAGAAAAACAACAAACCGAGACTGCTTTCTCTCTCTCTCTCTCTCTCTGTATATGTCTGTGTAAGTGTGTATTTGTGTTCAGTCAGCTGAAGTGTAGCAAAGCAGTCTCTCAGTCCCTCTGGACTGTTATTGAGCTGTCAGTGGTGGGTAGAGAGTCAGTGAGGGGTCTGTAACCTCCTCACACTGAGCACGCCTTCCACGGTAACAGGCACTGCCATAAGTTATACAGAGTTACCCAATTATTTGATCTGATTCTCCCGATATCTACACTTTTGCTTATATGTACTTGATTTAGTGGTCCAAACATTACAAATTATGTTACAAAACTTTTGCCACATTGCATGCATACTGTATAAATACACAGGCTGTCTTTGTAACATTTGTAACATTGAGAGGGGTTGGAAAACCATTCCAGGTGACTACATCATGAAGTTGACTAAGGTGGTTACTTTATTTTTAAAATTAAAAATATAAAA
The DNA here is from genome assembly GCA_028565275.1 of Leiocassis micropogon. NCBI lineage: Eukaryota > Metazoa > Chordata > Actinopteri > Siluriformes > Bagridae > Leiocassis > Leiocassis micropogon. The sequence goes on from JAOVVA010000037.1 coordinate 24,967,879, forward strand.
TATATTCAGGGTTATTTAACATGTTTTTGTTGACTACCTAATACCATATTCGGTATTGTCTACTGTCCTGTTGTCATTGGCTGCCCATAAAGGGCAGTAGCTTGCCCTAAACTCATGCTTGTCTCTCTTGTCCTCTCTTCCAGAGTCAGACTTCCCATTTCCAGGAATTCTTTGGAAAATGCTACATCGCCATACATCTTCAACCACCTCTTCAGCTTCTCAGTCTTCAGCTCCTGCCAGCAGCAAAGGCCTTATAAGCATACCCATATGTTCTCTTCACCACGCTGTAAAAGCCTCCACTGGGTTTACACCGTTTGATGTAAACTATTTTGATGTATACCTGCTATTTGGCCTGCTGGATGTGGCAAAAAAGGCCTCAGAGGAACAACCTTGCCCATTTCGCGTGTACATAACAAAATCAGCCACACACTCCCTATAATGCAGGAGCATATGCAAAAAGCCCTGGCTTAGCAGTGCCAAACTTACGCCTGGGCACCACAAACTTGAAGGTTTCAGCCAGGTGACCAAGTGGTCCTTCTAGTACACAGTGCCATCTACAAGTTCTTCATCAGAAGGTGTGCAGACCTCTGTAAAAGCAGACGTTTGCTTGTCTACAGCAACCAGGTTTGTGTTAACACAATGCCAAGAGGGAAAGACCTAATGAGATTTGATCCCCTGTAGAAAGAAATAAAGGGTCTATAATTTAAAAAGATAGAGACAGAATATCAATCAAAAATCCAGAAAAATACATTGTATAAATTTTATAAATTGAGTATCTGATCCCCTACCTACCAACAATAATTCTGGCTCCCATAGACTCGTTAAGTACTCATGCGCTATTCAGATTCATGTAGTAAGAAGGTGCTCCTAACAACAACCTAATGAATGTGTATAAAAGTCACCTGTCCACAGAGTCTTCCATTCTAACCTTACCACCATAGGCATGACCAGGGCTACACCAATCCATTGCAGGACACACACACACACACAATGGGCAATTTGGAAATGCCAATTAACCTAATCTGCATGACTTTGGACTGTGGGAGGAAACTGGAATAGGTAGAGAAATAGTAATTTCATGATGTGAGGTGTCAGCGCCACAGGACTGTAATCTTTAAGATGAGGGCTGCTCATCTTTGGAACCAGGATGAGGCATGATGTTTTAGGTATACTTTCCCTAGTTCCAAACTCCAAACTCTGGTTGAAAATATACCAGAGGGTTTAGCTTAGTTATTTATTTACAGGCTGTAGACATTCTTGCATTTATCCTATCTGGGCCAACAGCCTGGTCGGGGTTGGAGTCTCCTCAGTTCCCTTCTGACCTGTGGTATTGCGATGCCGTCCTTTTTCTTATAGCTTGTGATGGTTTTCATACCCTCCCAGACCTCCCTCATGTTGTTTTCCTGCAACGTCATCTTCAATGTCCTTCTGAATTTCTTCTTGGCCTGCTTTAGACTGAACCTAAATTCTCTCTTAACATGCTTGAGCTTAGCAATTGTCACCATCCTTAAAGACCTTCTTTTTCAAGTAGATGTTTGACTTCACTGTTAATTCAAGGTTTGTTTTTAGGGAAACTGTGCACAGTTCTTACAAGCACAATGATGTCCACACAGTTAAGGTAGTCTGTCGTGCAGTGTGTGATCTCAACAATGACACCATTATGAGGCTCTTGCAACACACGCCAATCAGTACTCTTAAAACAGTCCTTCAGAATCTCAGCCTCAGGACACCGTTTTCTGAATGTGTCCGCTTTGCAGGCACGATTCCTGTACCTTAATTCCTCCAGTACAGGAAACATAGTGGCTACATTTTGTCTAAGAGCAAGATGTTCTTCTCTTGAATAAATGAAAAGATTGTATCTGAACTACACAGAAGTGAATTTCATATCCATATATCCAAGTAAATTCCACTCCACATACAGTCTATTAAAAGTTTTGAAATAAAAAAGTAAAACCAAACAAAAGAAATCTAAAGAAATGATATACAGACAAATGGACTGCCACTCATGATGCCCTGGAGAATGTACCAACTCAAAAAATTTAAATGTTTCATATTGAGACTGAGTAAATTACTATTCATACAATAAAAATACCACATATCTATCAGTCTAGTTCAGTACACACAACCACAATCATGGGGCTCTAATCACAATCTCCTTCCACAAGGATTTTGAGACACAGAAGGTCATCGTTGAAAGAGGTGGCTACATTGAAGCATATTAATGGAAAGTTGACTGGAAGGGCACAGGCAACAGAGATGACCGCAGAGATTGTCAAGAAAAGTACTTCAAGAAGTTGGGAGAGCTTCACAAGTATTGGAGTAAGGCTGGGGTCAGTACAAGAGCCACAATTGTCTTCAGGAAATTCTTTTTTTTTTTTTAAGATACACTGTATATATTGTGTTGCAAGGTTTCACTTTTTACACACCACTTTGAGTGTTTTAACACTAGCTTGTAAATGTTCACCTTACTGCTTCCTAACTTATATGTAAATTATATCATATTCACATTGTTTTTACTTATGATAATCCTTCCCCTATATAAAAGAGTATATAGACAGATTTTATAAAAAAAAATGCATTTCAATCTCATTCTCAGCACTGAGTATTTTCTCCCACCAAGTGTTCAAAAGAAGCCAAATAGAAATAGCAACTCTAGTTTGAAGTAGCTGTAGGGGTCAAGCTATTATTGGGTGTGATTTCCCATTACTGGCTCAGAGGTTAGTAAGAGTAACTTTACAGAGGTGTTTAAATTAGCGAAGACAATGTCCGACGAAGTAGTATGCTGTGGTCCCATCCCAATGCGACGTGGCGACATGGCTTACAGAAGGCCCAGGCCAGGGAGCGGACAAACAGGCTAAACCAACCGTCTGCTATCTGCATAGAGTCGTCACTCAGGGTTCACTATATTGAGACTGTGTCTGTTCCCCGAGCTAAACAAAAATTTAGAAAGA
>JAOVVA010000037.1:24971410-24993064 GCA_028565275.1 Leiocassis micropogon
CCGTTGTCCTCGGCTTGCTCATCAGGGACAGTCTTATCATTTTGATTCATACACATTCACATTTCATACAAACTTAAGTATTTCTTTTGATTGTGTAATCAAAAAGACAATCGTTAAACAAATAGAAATTTATACAAGTTTATACAAATAAAATTGAATTGAATTGAAAAATGTCTGATACTGACCAATTTAGCAGCTTTATGTCAGAGATGAAGGAAAGGAAGGAAGGACAAAAAGAAGTAGACAGTGTAAGAGGAGGGTTCACCTCTCTTCCCCATCCCCCTGGATGGTACACATATTTGAGAAAGACAGTGACACCAAACCTTGATGTAAAATCTTCTGTTTGTCTTGGTTTAATGAGGTAACAGGGAGACTGACCCAAGGATACATCCACCAGTGGTTTGAAACATATGTGTTAGAGATTATGCGATACATAAACACTGCATATTTTCATTTTGGAATGATCACATTACAGTAGAACGTGAAAATGATTTGACAGTAAAAGGAGATGACGGTGAAAAAGCCAGCTGTTTTCTGAAGTGTGTGTAGCTTCACATGTGTTATATCTGTGTAAAATAAAGCTGTCAAGATAATACGACTTCCTTTATCTTCTGTTCTATTAACATATTGCAGACTATTGCAAATGACTTGTCAAATGACTTTGTCTCAAAGCAAGAAATGAGTATGGATTGAGTACAGCAAAATCCGTTTAAACTAGTAGAAAAACAGAGGCAAGAGGACCAGTGAGAAACCTGAGAGAGATATGCACCACCATAAATTAGCCTGTGGTGTTGAAGGGGTCCCCAGCTGGCTCCCATCCACATGGAAAGTAATTACACTGTTTCCCTTTCTCTTTGCTGTCCCTACCAGCCATCAAGTCTTCCAACTCAAAACAACACCAAGCCATCCTTCTCTCCCACATTCTTTACAACAGTGCAACTTTGACTACTAATGCATACACACATATAATAAAAATCCTTCTTATTGTCTCGTTGTGCCTTTCTTGACAGGTGTTCTGTTTAAAAGAAGCAAAAACTGACAAGGAATAACTTCAAAAATATGCAATGTGAGTTCTGAACGCCCAGTAATTAGGAAAGGTTTTGACTTTTTCAGAGCCATGAAATCACACTGTTCCCACCTGCGCAACACGTTCATTATCAGTTTCATCACTTTGCAATGTGCGAACAAATGACACAGTAGGAGCTTTTTTTTGGTGTTTTTATAGTCTAGAGGAAAAGTGTTGGTTTTCAGGTATTTCTGTGATGAACATATTTCAAACATTTTCTGCTGCTCTGGACTACAGCTTGTAAATATTAGATGGAGTAGTTGGCTTGTTTGGATTAGTGAGTTAGTAATTTTGGGGTTATGCATACTCTATAAGCATTCATCATCATCATCTCAGTGTTATTTTATCTCATTGTTGTCTAACTTGGGTATTAGGATGCTTCAGGTTCCATTGTGCACCATTTCTTATTGTGAACTTAAGCAGCATGTGAGCGTCATGATGTGGATAAAAGGAGAGACTAAAAAAGAAAGAGGTAAGACATGTAGCCCTCTACTGTCCCTATTTTTAATTTCCAACCATCCTTTTTCCACATTATTGTTATTTAATGTTACTTCTCACTATTTTAGGCCCATTATGCTGCCACTGCCTCATTATCTGCCTGAAGCACAGAAGGGACTGTGGGGAATGATCCCCTGAAAAACACAAGGTGGGATGACCCCGGCTCCCCTCAAATTCCTTCTTTCTCTACGCACATTGCTAAATTGCCTGTTATTTCTCCATTTCTGGGCAGTACATTCCCTCTATGTGTGTACTTTAATGACAGGTGTGGAGAAGGTTGCACATGCTCATTAAGCTCTGAGGCTGCTTATATCCAAACAGCTATTCCTGTGAAGTCACTCACCATTCCATCATGTGACATGTTGCCAAAGCTATACTCTCTCTTATGACTTTCTCACCAGTACCTTCTCTGTCTTTTCCCACTAAATCTCACAATTCTGTAGCCATATGTGGGTAATTAAAGGTGTTCTGATGACCAACGACCCTATATTTACATTAGTAAGTTACTTATATCTTGATGTCACCGCTAGAATTTTTGCTTCTGGATGCCTACTTCTTAGTTTTGATAGCTGCTAAATAGAAATAAAGTGATGCATTGATTGTTGATTTACATGTTTTACACCAGTCTTTGCAATAACTTTACTGGCAGGTTAGCAAAGCATGATAACTTTGTTCTTGATAGGCTTGGCAAAAAGTTGTATGTTATTTCTATATAACTAGATATGATATTTTACTATGTTGAACATGCAAATCACTTAACTAAGTTAGCTAGCTAGCTTATTTGTCTTTTCTTTTAAATAAACTAGATTTTGTTACATGACAAATTTCTGCTTCTCTATATCAGGGTTTATCGTATAAAAGTATTTGCAAGATTTAATTGTTCAAAAATTATATACTGTACACTTTTACACAAAAAAATGCTCTAAAGTGAGAATGTCTTAATCCTTTTTTTCTTCCATCAATTTTAAAAGAAAAACAGCAAGGTCTCAAAGTCAAGGTCTTCAAGTTGTGCTGTTCAAGCTATTTTGAAGAAGCACAATAAAATAGGCAATGTTGAGGACTGTAGACAAAGTGGTCAGCCAAGGAATGCAGTTGGTGAAAGACAAATCATGCTTACTTCCCATTCGATATTGTAAGGGTCCACCACCAGAGGTCACTGTTTTTTATGTTGTAGTTTTTGTTGGCTGACTCAGTTTCCCAGCAGGCACCTCGGTCAGGTGATGCGAGTGCACACCTGAACCGAGGTAGCCATCAATCCATCTATAAATAGCTGTTTAGACTGGGAAACTGGGTCGAGCATTTTTGGTTTTACCACTGTCCCGTCTCTCTCCTGTCCCTAGTCTCTGCGTGTCTCCCCTAGTCTCTGCGTGTCTCGCTCTAGTGTCCAGTTTCAGCTCCACGCATAGTTTGTGTCCTGTTATGTGTTTGTCCCCCCTCTGCCTGTGCCTCGCCACAGGACGTGTTATTTGTCCCCCCTCTGCCTGTGCCTCGCCACAGGATGTGTGTTCGTCCTCCAGTCTGTGTCTTGCCAGAGAGCCCGTTAGCACAGAGTTAAGTATTGTTTGAGTTTGGTTGTTCCTTTGTTTGTGTCTTTATTTATATTTTGTTTAATGTTCATTAAAGACTCTTTTTTTTTTTTGATTACACACCCCTCTGCCTCTGTGCCTGCTCTCACTGCCCACGGCGATCAACACCTGCCACTACACCCCGTTCGTGACAGATATCAGAAGATGTTCAGCAGTGCCATCAAGCAAAGAACTGGCAGAAATCCATGGGACCCATCTATCCATGGGAGATGGGTACTCCCATCTACTGTCCAGAGAGGTCTGGTAAGAAGTGGTCTTCATTTAATGGCCCAAAACCGTCAACATGGAAACAAGGCTAAGCGACTCAACTATGCACTGTAGCTGGATGGTTGTAGTAGAAGTCAGATTGTTTACTGAAGGGCTATAGAGCAGTACAATAATGAATGTCTGCAGACAACAGTGAAGCATGGTGGAGGTTCCTTGCAAGTTTAGGGTTGCATTTCTGCAAATGTCATTAAGAACTATCTACAGTGTAAAGAAAAGCAAGGAGGTCTGGAATTGATGGTTGTATTCTCACAAAGCCGTGATCTCAACATCATCTGTGTCTGGGATTACATGAAGAGACAGGAGGATTTGAGGCTGCCTACATCCACATATGATCTGTGGTTAGTTCTCAAAGATGTTTGGAACATTCTATTTGTGGGGTACATTCCAAAATTACAAGTGCAGGTGAACCTAAAAGAATTGGTGGCAATTCTGGTTTTGCAGGCAAAGGCTGGTCACACTAAATAATGATTTAATTTGGATTTCTCTTCTGTTCATTTACTTTCCATTTTGTTAACATTGATAAAAAAATGTTAACACTAAAACTATTAACACTTCTATTTTTGAAAGCATTCTTACTTTTAACCATTTTTTCATACCTGCTTATAACCTTTGCACAGTACTTACAGTAACGCGCGCACACACACACACACACACACACACACACACAAACAAATAGCCTGGCAAAAAAAAGGCACATGCTTTAATATTTGGTTGGACCGCATTTTGCTTTGTTTCAATAAGCTTAAGCAATACCACAACATTTATTTCAGTACTGAGTCACATTAATTTCTCTCCAAGGTCTTCTATTAATGATTCTCAATTTGGTTAAGGTCTAGAACCTGAGGTGGCCAGGTGACCTCATTTGATGTGGCAACTCCACATCATAACACTGCCACTACAGGCTGGTACGGTAAGCACTAGGCATGATGGGTACATCACTTCATCTGGATCTCTTCTTAACCTGATGCTCCCATCACTCTGGAATTGGGTAAATGTGGACTCATCAAACCTTTTTCCAATCCTCCATCGTCTATATTTATAGTCCTTATCATTATGCCCTCAATTTTGACTAAGTCGCCAACAGTGCCACCAGCAAAGCATACACCAGACCATCAGACCTTCCCCTCCATGCTTCACAGTGGGAGCGACACATCCAGGAACATCAGTTCACCCTCACAAAGTCGAACAAAGACATGGCGGTTAGAATAAAAAAAAAAAATCCAAATTTGAAAATCAGGACAAAGGAAAAATATAATGTTCATTCCTTGTGCTTCTTGGCCCAAGCAAGTCTCTTCTGCTTGTTGTTTATTCCAAGAAATTGTTTCTTTGCCAAAGTTCAGCCAAGAAGGCCTGACTCATGCAGTCTCCTCTGAATGATGGATGTTGAAATATGTCTGTCACTTGAACTCCGAGAAGCATTTATGTGCGATTTCTGAGGCTGGTCATTCTAATGAGCTTATCCTCTGAAGTCAGAGCCAAGTTCATCATAGTGCTTGATGGTTTGGTATAATGGGGATACATTTAAAGCCCTTGAGATTTTTTTTTGGATTGACTAAGCTTCTTTCTTTAATTAATGAAGGCCTGTCTTCTTAACTGTGTAAATATTCTAGGTTTCAACTTAAGCCAAACTTAAGTTAACTCTCTTTTGGTTATTCCATTCTGTTTTCTTCTAATTGTGTTGTTGTGGACTTTAAAATTTAACATGCTCAGTGAGTCCTGTAGGGTCTAAGAGTCGTGTGGTTTGTTTTTGTATTTCTCTGAACATTTTAACATCTGACCTTGAATGTGAGTATGGTGGTCCACTCATGTAAAGATTGGCATCTGTTTTTCTTTAACTAAATGAGGACTAATCATTCTCACTGTAGAACACTGGACTCCTAATTATTTTGAAATGGTTTCATGACCTTTTTCAGATTAATGTGGAGCAATAATTGGTTCTCTAAGAACTTTGCTTACGTATTTCCCTCTTGGTATAGTGTTAACACACACTTAAATGCTTTAGATCAGCAAACTGCCCAAACTTTTGCTTTTATAGATGTCTGCTGATGATCAATTGATCTACAGTAGGGCTGCAACTTACCCTCTTAAATCATATGGAAGCAGTAAGTGGGTTCTTGCTATAAAACAGTACCCTGTCCTGATAAAAAGCTAGAAAAAGAGAAATATTGAGAATTTTTTCAAATGGCAAATATTGCTCAGAACCTCTTGAATCCGTGCCTCCAAGACCTCAAGTGTGCAAGGCTTTGTCCTGTACACCTCCTCCATTGTGTAGCCCCACAGGAAAAAAAAATCACATGGAGTGAGATCTAGACTTCTTGGAGGCCATTCACGATTTATTCAAAATGGGTTGGTGCTCCAGTGGTACTACAAGTTGCAAATTTGTGACAGCACCGCATCAAAACCTGTCTCCAATGCATCAGGTTGGTGATAATTCTCAGCATGGGTGCACTGGTGCAGATTTGTTTCTTGTCCTGGAATGCTTGGTCTGTGGCCTCTGTCCATTGCATATCCTCTGATTGTTCTTTCTTGGTGAGATCTGCTGGGGGAGGCTATAATGGAGAAATCTTGTACAAACCACCTGGTCCTAGGACTGCCTCCTATACCTTTTTGTGTTAGGCCTGCAGCTAATGCAGTTCCCCAGGGACTATACCTTGGTCAGCACCAGGTGGCAATTACAAGGATGCCTTCCTGAAGTGTACAATATACAACATACTGTACAATATACCAGACTTTAGATTTTTTTATACATTCACTTACACACAGAAAATAATATATCTAATTGTAAATATTGGTATCTGGTACACTGCAGTGTCTCTTTTTGTACAATACACATAAGCTACTGATCTGAGCATCTGCGAAGTTTGTTTACATCTGTGAAATGGATTGCGGTCCGTTCATATCTGCGGAAATTTGTAACTCAAATGTTCATAAGTCAAGGACTACCTGTACTATCAGTGACCCAAGGTGGTACCAAAAGCCATTTTATTTCTGACATTAGAGCTACCTGACAATACCCTCTTGGTCCAATATAAATGTATATATCCCAGCCAAAGCACTCCATAAGGTCATTCACTCTTCGCATTGGAGAGCTGTCTAAATCTAAGATTCGTTTAATCCTCTCAAAATTATTTCACAGCCTTGGGGACCCCAGTGATGGGAGATAGACTCCTCTAAGATGCCATTCACTTCCATCCACTATTTTGGCCACTTCCTCTCAATTACTTGTTGTACAGTCTTTGCCAGGTAGCATGGTTATATTATGTTGAATAAGATGGGTACACCTAATTCCTAAGATCTTGCCACATCTCTCCGGTGTGAAAAAAAAGCCCTTTGTTGGATCTGTGAGGTCCCTGCCACTGGGCCAGGACTTTACAGGATTTATTGGGAACAAAAGATGCAGTCCCTGTGCTTGAACTAGCTGCATTGGCCAGTTGTACATCCATGACTGTTTCACCTGGGGTTGTTCCATATGCTAGCAAATGAGGGTATTTATGTCAATTTGCTCTTGCAAATGGGGGTGGCAATGCCAAGCAGTTTCCCAAAGAGTGGCCTGAAAGGGGTGAACCCAGTGGAAGCTTGTGGGGTACCTGTACATAGCATATATATTTTTACAAGGCTGTATGTTTGTGGATCATAGACAGACATCTGTAAATTCTTCTACTGCAGCAGCTGTCAGAGATCACTATCAGGTTTGAGATAAAAAATGACCCTTGATGTTTTAGCAGGGCTTTAGGTATTCCTAACAAATTGGAGAGGATTACCAGTTCTCATGCAATGTTCTTTTCACAGCAGGGTGGCCTCAGGATAGTGGGTGGGATAATCTATGATCACCAGGATGTACTTGTGGCTGCTGTCTGATTTTGGCAGGTAGACATTCAGATCCACCAGGATGCACTTTAAGGGAATGCTAATTATGGGTAATAGTATCAGGAAGGCAAACCACAAGCTTTTGGAAAGAGGTCCACTGGCACTATGGGCAGTTCTTTATGTTAACTCTTATCCCTCACCATCTTCTCACTGTGCTCCAAGATGACCACCCAGAATATGTGTGTGGATTACTGAGTCAATCCTAGACCAAAGAATCAAAATAAGATCCACACTGCTATCTATGACCTTGTCTGAGCTAATATAATATAATAGTCTATTTTTTCCCACAAAGGCAGAGGAAGCAGGAAATGGCTGCCCAGGAATTTTGGCCTCTCCATTAATCATGCCCACTTGGCTGCAACAGTGCTCAAGACTGTTGTCCTGCTCTTGCTCTCATGCAAAGGTGCCTTTTTGATTGGTCTGGTAAAGAAAACATGGAGCAGAGGGGATTGTAGCCATTAGTGCCGATTTCTTTAGCTGCACTCAGGCATCATCTGCCAGAATGCAGTCCATTTTTTCCTCTGTCTCGTCCTCACAGACGCTGGGGGATGCCAGGAAACTCAGAGTATTTTCTGCCTATGACAAGGGGCACATGAGGATTATTGATTAGCTCATGATCATGGGGAACACTTTTCTCTGGCCCACCCTGAGATCCCTGAGATACTTGCACTCCTTCACCTGGGGTAATGACTTACTCCCTACCTAGAGTAGACAATCCATTGGTTCAGGTCACAGACTAATGTTAACATCAGAAACACATCTGTTTTTGCAAAAAACAGCGATGCAATCCCCAGCCCACAAAACTGAACACTCTCTCCTCCATGGCTGCGCCTTGATGTCCCGTCCGTAAAAATTGGACTGGTGACAAAACACAGCCCTGGCGGAGAGCAAGTCCGACTTACTGCCAAGAACCTGAACACGGCTCTTACATTGGGCATTAAGAAATTGGATGGCCCTGAGAAGTGACCCCCCCACCCCCCACCCCATACTCCCGCAATATCAGAAAAGCAAATATTAGTACTAAAATAGTTTTGATTGTTATGGAATATTTTTAGGACATTTTTACAGTTTTGTTGTTATGGTGCACAGATTTGTAAAATAATTCAATTTTCATGTGGTTCAGCAACATGCAAACCTTTTAAAAACAATGGATTAGTACAGTATGTTTTATTCCTCTGATCTGGTTCTGTGTGGTTTATCTTGGGGTGAGTATAGCAGATTGAATTACAAAACGAAGACAAAACAAAAGTTTTTTTTTTGCTAATTTTTCCTAGCTGTACAAACTAAGTGCATACTAAGCATGTAAATATGGAGGCAGAAACACAGTGTCAGACTACACAGTGTGTAGAAACAGTGTCAGACTACACTATCTGCAGCCCAGGAGTGCGTCAGTCTGCTCAGTGTTGGCCAAGACTGCTTACTGTGACCCATGCTAGACCATCTGCCAATCTCTATGTCAGGGGACATGCTCTGAAGTGACTACAACTTCGTGACATCTGACCCCTGCTGGATCAGGGAATGTTGTATCAGTTTTCCCTGACAGGGTAGAGGTTGAGAAGGGATCCTGAGGGGCTGACATAGCAATGACTACACTATCAAATATTTAGTACATCGTATATATCTGATTCTGTTTACTGTATGTTTTTTTCAGAAATAGACTATGTATTTCGTTTGTTAAACATGGGGGAAACCTACTTTCCAGATTTGCAGACTGAGCAAGTGGCACAAGAGATATGAAGAAAAATATGGGCCATGAGATATAATATAAAAGTTCAATCTGCACATTTGCTGCACTACAGTTTGGCTTAAGTTGAAATCTGCTGCTTTATATAATCACTGGAAAAAGGGACAGTTTTGTTCAGATCACAAATCATTCTTTATTATTTTGCAGATTTATAACAAAAGGAAAATATTGTAATGAGTCGCAGCTTTTTTCAGTACCTTCCTAGGAAGTGAGTGCTCATTTTTCAGCCATAAATTTGCATAAATTCCCATATATTTAAGCATGTCCTGCCAAAAGTGATAAAGAATAGCCTTTGCAGTGTACCATAGGATGGTGGTTAGTGGGTGGGGAGAATTTTGCATTGAGGAAAACTAGACAAAATGCAAGTAAATTCAAGAAAAAGGAACAGGGTGAAACAGATATAGATAAAATGTGGAAGGAGAAGCGCATTTAGAGTCGGGGAAGTCAGAGTGACAAAGCTGGGGAGGGGAGGTGAGGGGGATGACATGCAAGAGTGATTGAATATGTGATAAAATAATGAACAGAAGGGCTTGTCAGAAACAGGGAGGGAGAGATAGTGAAAGTGCGAAGCAGGTAGATTTACAAGGTGTAGACAGGGGAATGGGACAGAGTGTTGGAAGGATAAGTGGAAGAATGAGTGAGGCACTCTGGTTTTACAGCAGCACTTAAATCGAAGCGCTCGAAGGCAGGACTTAAGAATTTACTGCAGGGGTGATTAAGTGTCTGTGTGTAGAGACGGAGTAAGTTGTGAGCATGTATTATAAATTTGGCCTCTAAAGACTAAAAAAATAAACACATTTTCATGACATGTTGGAATCAGGAATAGTGAAATCTAAATCTATCACGTACCCTAGCCTCAACAACCAAAAAGCAATTCTTAGTTTTAAAGTTTTAAAATAAAACTTGCAATTTATGTAAACAAAAAAGTTATTTATTTTTTATACCTGCAGGGGAATTAGGCCTCTGACATAAAATATTAAAAAATGCCACCCTTTACACCCACCAACCCACATACACACATGCAGACACAAATCTATGCTTTGTGCAAGAAAAGATATCACTTTCTGAACTGGAAAATATGACCTATTAAATATGCGCATGTATTGTTGGAGTGTTGTGGTCTCATGTCTGTATAGAGATACTCTCACTTGTACACCAGCTAATGCTACTTAACACATCAAAATAGCCACTTTGACCACTGGCGGCCTTTCTGAAGCTACAGTGTGCATGGATTCACAGAAACCACACCGTTTCAAATTCGAAAACAGACCTGGGTTTGTATTCACAAAGGTTCTCAGATTTCTCTCAGAGAGCTCCTATCTTAGCTTAAAAAGTCCTAGCTGGGAGTCCTAGACTAAAAGTGAATTACAGTAGGAAACTTCTCAGAGCAACTCTGAGTAAGGAAAGTACAAAAATCTTTATCTTAGTGAGGAGGTGTGGTTGATAGGGATGCTAGGGATGACGCAGCAATTCAAGGCCTTTGGTTGAAGAAAAATCTGTCTCAAAAAAATTATAATAATAGAACAGACAGTGAACTCATAATGTTTGTATATAAAGAACTTTTATAATCATGAATGCAGGTTACTTCATGCAAAGTTTCTGTTAAAGGCAAAATATCTTAGTTAATTAAAACAGCCAAATGTTGAAAATGTGTTTACTTTTGAAGAAACCGATTTCCACACAGTAGTTACTATATTTAAGTTCTGACATTTACTTACCATACTGATTTTATTACTTGTAATCCATTTCAGATTGATGGGAGCAAAATGGCTCACCTTTTACCAATTTACAGTCTATTTAAATGGCACGTTTGGATGGTATGTAGCCAACAATCCAAAAGAGATGGAAGGAAGTAAAATAACAAGAAAACCAAAAGAAGAGCAGTGGTTACTTTCACATTTAAGGTTTGGAGAATATTTCTTCTTTCGGCCATTTTGTCCTCTGCCGTAGAAACTCTTAAGCCTCTTAAAAGTCCTCCTCACTACTCTTAACAATTTTTACCTTGGGACCTGTTTTTAGGGCAAAGATGTTTCATTAAAAAAATCTTTAATGAAACAAAAATTTTTTTTTTTACTTAGATTTAGTCCTAAATTTAAGGGGAAATTCTAAGAGAATGTCTAGTTTATGTCTATGTCTAAGAGTTTTCTTAGAATTTTGTCACAGAAATTTTATGGGCCCTGGTGTCCAGCTTCAGTGAAACTGGAATTTTCCTAATAAAAAATTATTAGTATTATTTTTAACTACAGAAACTCTCAGGACTCCTCAGTAAGTCCATACTTACATTTTACACTCTATTATATACACACCATACTTATTTATTTCTTTGTACTTACTAAATATTTTATATTGGACATTGAATTATTTGTTTTGAGGTGAACAACTGAATAATAAGCTGACATTTATTAGGTTGATTATTTTATATACCTGAATTCAGCATCTGATTTTCACTGCTTTATCAGTCTCAGGATATATGCCTAATCTGTTTAGTCCTCAGTCTTTACAGCATGTATATTTACATGGTTATTAACACTTGTGCCAGTGTAGGTAGTATACTGCTGCATGCCCAGCCTCCCCCTTCATCCTTCCCTATGTCCTTCACTGTGTACAGTATGTGCTAGTTCTTTTTTCCCCCCCCCATCACATTCTGTGGATGCATTTTGGTGTCTACGTGACCTGGACATTTGAGCAAGCTATCCCAGCATGGAGCCATTTCAAATCAGACTCATCAAACAAAAAAGGAAGTGGCAGAAAAAGAGGAGTAAGGTTAGAGAGAAATAGTAGCCACTGATGAGTATTTGTTTCTCAAAGAAAAATACCACAAAGAGGGAAAACCGGAGGAAAGAGGAGCCTGAGCAGGCACAGCAACAAGAGCGAGAGAAGAGACGCCGTTTTGATAAGTTGGACATTATCAAACTAATAGGGCTGTCTGCATTTACATTTTAAGAGCCTCTAACCCTGGCTGGGAAAGCATGTCTAAGGAACTGCTTGTAGGCGACAGGAGACAGGTGACGTTTGAATTGCGATTGTGAGACACAACTAAATTGCCCAGAGACACAAACTGTAACAACTAATAATCTCCTCCATTTAAAGTCTCGTCTCTTTCTGACTATGCCTGTCTAAAGTGGGTCTCCAGTGGGGTCTGGAGAACTCTCTTCTTCAGTCTGTAGACACACTTCCTGCTGCTCTGACGGAGACTGGCACTCTCACCGAGAGTACTGATGACGGCAGGTCCCTGTGTGTGGGTCAAGAGACGCCGCTGTTTTTCCTCCAGTCGTCCTGACAGGCAGGTGACAGAGATTAATAGCCCCCATATTGACTGAGTAACTTGCAGTTCCTTATCTCTGTCAGACCCGGGCTTGGCCCGAGAGCACGCTGCTGTTATTAGAGGTATAATTGCGGAGACATTTAAAGCGTTTTCCCTCCGGGGATGGCGGAATCCAATAAAGCTTTCATAAGAGCCAAGGCAAGGCAAGCTGCTCTGCTCTGAACGAACGCACACACTCACACACATACACGCGCACACTCGAAGTAAAGGCATCCAAAACTCAGGGAAAAAAAAGCCCACAGAGTCATTGGTACTGAGAAAATGAGTGATTTATGGTATGTCACACAACTTCAGATTACTTGTTTTATTAAAACCGCATGAGGTGAGGCTATAGATATGACAGCAGTTCTGCTTGTGTTGCATCAAATAATCACTTCAGATGATACACGCTGCTACCGTGTGTGGTTTAGTGTATGTAATATTTTGGTTTTATGATCTGCAAGTGGGTGTAAGCAAGTAAATGTGTGTCTATAAAAAATATGCATGCATATGACACTAGAGGCTAACACATACAGTAGAGCAGGGTCTGAGTCCACTACCAAGAGGAGTTTTGTAAACTACATATTGCTTTATGAAGCCCTGATACAATTTTGTACAATCTTATATTTTCCTAAACATGATTATCTCAAGTAGAAACAGTGCTATTTACAGAGAACAGTGCGATCAGATGATGGCTGTTAAGAAGGGACAATGATTTGTCGAAATTAAGTGGCGTCATGACCTAGCACTGACCCGTGACAACCTGATATACAGAGATATATTTTTCTACACATGGGTAAAACTCACCATGATTTGCTTGATGTGGTTCTTAAATCTTTTTTTTTTTTTGGTTATATTTAACTCCCTGACATGTTTCTACTCATCTGTAAGGTTCTACCGAAGGCTATTCGTCAATTCTCTTAGATTGTAGTGTTTAGTACAGGTCATGGTTATTAAATGGTAAATTAGGGATATACAGATATTTATTATGTTTTACAGTATCTTTTATGCAACTATGTAATTTACACAGCAGTAGAATACTTAAGACACCTAAATTTGAGACCACTTTTAAAGATAGTTGATTGAGTTGGTGCTTGTGGTGATTATAAAATAAATACTGTATATAACATAAGGCTTAATATATTCTCTTATCAGTGGTTCTGATCAGTTGGTACATTGCTTTCAAAATACAAATGTGCGGCATGTATTGTGGACTTGTATATTTCTATGTGTAATTACGTTTTTGTTTGAAGGTGACTGTTTCATCCTTCTCATTTCATGAGCATTTGAAAGAGTATGGATAGAGGGAGTGCTGCTGGTTAGGAAAAGCTACCTTGATTGAAGGTAACCAGGCTAAAATGAAGTTTGCTACCTCAGGGCTAAATAACCAGGGGGTCAATATGATGCCTGCCCCTACAACAGCAGCTAGGATGATGTGTGTGCATGCGTGTGTGGGTGTGTGTGTGTGTTTTTGGAGATTGTGGCCCTGTCTCCTTTCCCCCATCAGTCATGTGTTTGCTCACCTCTCTGACCATCAAGCTTACTAAATAGACATCCACACTTCAACTATGAAAAACCCAAAGAAAATAAGTTCTCCACAAGGTTACCTGTGGGCCGATGTTTTTATTTTCTATCCTTAACAAAGACGTGCCTTTACCTTCACCTTGTGTTTGTGTGGAAAGATAAAATTCAGTGAATGTGGATTTAAAACAATGAAGAAGACAAGGTCTGCATGTGTTTTTTAAAAAAATTTTTTTTAGTGTGTTAATATGCTTAAGCATTATTTTGGTGTATTTGTAGTTTACTTGAGTGTTATTAAAAATTTTATTGATAACAAAAAAAAAAACATAACAAAACACCAAGTTACGGTATGAAAAAAAAAACATAAAACACCATGTTACGGTATGAGGGTTTTAGTATATGTGTAATTAAGCAATTTATATTCATTCCATTAAATGAAAGAAAAAAAAAGTTAAATAAATGTATAGAGAATGTGTTAATAAGACCATAAAGTAATTTAGGGAACATGTTGTAATAAGGGTAACAAAAATCAAGACCCATATACAACCCACCACAGCAGACTCTCACACAACTGGACTCATTTAGAATCACAGCCACAGACACAATATATAAGGACACTTATTACTATCACTCATTGTGAAGTTGTCCAGATACCTGTTGTTACCAAACTGTTGTTTATTGCCACATTGCTTTTCTGGTTTTTGATTTTTTTTTCCAAGTTTGTGCACATTTTCTTTTTATGATTTTGCTATGTTTTAGAATTGTCTGCATGCTTTATAAGAATGCTCCATTGTCCCTACACATGTGTTATATCTTCATACATGACACTGTTGCCCAACATTGTAACACTGTGTTTTATAAATAAAGACTATTATAAGAAACTAAAGTAACACTCATGTGCGTATACACACACACACACACACGCACACACACACACATCCCCCACCCACCCCTAAAAACCAAGCTTTCACATGCACTCATTTCCTAGGCAGTGATGGCAAAATGCATTGCTTTGTAATTTCTGTGTAATCTGGTTAGCCTTTGAGTTCTGCATTGACCTTGTGACACTCCTCAATGCAGTCATTCCAGTCCTGACAGAGGGTGAGGAGTCTGGCAGTAATGCAATAATCGCTGTGTGTGTGAAGCGGAGGGAGGCAGAGCTATGCATTAGGACAAGTAGTGTACAAGTTCATTCCACTGACTGTCACCTCAAGTTTAAGCCAAGATAGACACAATCAATCAATCTGAGAGTGTCAGCACTTGTAGTTTTGGCTGCTCCGTCTGCGCTCTGCCTGTCAGATCTCGTCTCATCTTCGCACTCTGACCTGATGTCAGAAACAGGTAAGTTTTGAAGGTGAGAAACTCAGCCATGTGAGGTCAAGAATAGCATGGTGAGGGCAAATCTAGGGTTGTGACAAAATATTAGGATGAAATAAGCTAAAAAATGAGACTCAAGCTTTGCACCAAAACATCAATTGTTTGCTCTGTTATAAATAGTTTTATATAAAAAAACTATAAAAAATGCATGTGACTGAGAAACCAGACAGCATAAATTACAGTTTTTCCCATGTTGAGATATATGCTGAGGGTTTAGAAAACACGGACACCAGAGATCCTTTCATAATTGTTATGTAAATGTTTGTTTACATGAGCTGTTTTCATGGGAACAATTACAGTACATGTTAGTAAAAGTGCATCAATAAACATATGATTTATGTTATTATAGTTTGGACTGCTGTCAGAGCTATTGTTAGTAACGCACACCTTTTCCTTTAATAATTTAATAGGAATAAACGGGTAATGTGTTCGTAATTGATACAAATACATTTAAGAATGGAAAGATTTTTTTTGGTTAAGACTAGAGAGGAATATGGAGTTGTGAGAGGAGTGATTGGATATGGAAAAAGTGTCATGTAGAATTAAGAAAGGCCCATGAATATAAGTTGTGTGAGCATGAATAGAAAACAACCCTGTGCACATCTCTCAAGTAACACACTTGAGAAACTGTCAGACCTAGAATTTACAGTACAGGTCATGCATAACTGTACTAGCATTTCTACCTCTGGGATTTTATTTATTTTTGAATCAATTTATAGTGTTTCATATTTAATTAAATTAGTACACTCCCATTTTATGTTTAAATATAAACACAGATACAGAAACATATATTAATATTTAACAAACTAAATACTAAATAATCAAATACACATACAAATAAAGGTAAGGAATTGCATTTCACTCTTGCCATCCTACATGTTTAATGTTTTAGGGTAATACTGTGTCAGATCCACACCTGAAAAAAGCAGGACAATTTAGAATTGTACATGCAGAGAGATTAGAGCTGTCCTCACCCCCTCCATATTTCTGGGAAAGGAAGACACCTGCTAGTGAGATACACACATTGGTGTATCTGCTTGAGCAGTGACAGATGTGGAGATACATCAAGGCCAAAAATATCCCAGTCGAGGCTTTACACCTGCTTTCTATAACACAAAAGCTGAGCTAAACCCATATGGTGCTGATCATTGCTCTAGTCCTAAAAGCACTCACAAAATAATAGTTTCTGAAATGTGTGTGCTCTGGCAATGCCTTAACCCACCAGAGAGAGGTGCTGTTATCACCATTCACTGGACCGATATTGGCGGTGTATAGTATAGGTTTTCAAAAAAATCATTAACAAGGGAAATGTATGCATGAGATATGAATAAGACTTCAATCATTGTCATGTAATGTCTTGGTAACACATGCTTACACACACAGCAGGAGAATGCTTACTTATTCACTCCACCACCATTGATTCAACCTAATTATTTTTTCATTAAGGACAAAGTATAAAGAGGAATGATGAGTTAGAAGGCAGAGAACCTGCTGGAGACCAAGAGACCACTGGCAAGAGAAGAAAATAAATGAGTGACATGTTAGTTGGAGTTGCAGCCAAAGTCAAATATGAGGTTAAAATCTGATCCGGAAAAAGATCATGCACCATGCACTAACACACCAACGGAAACAAACATCTAAGCTTAGAAAAGACAGTAATGAATGGTTAAGTCTCATGCAACGGTTCTCTTTGTGAAGATGATTGAATGCGGTGTTAAATCACCGTTCCTCTGTCCACTCACCAAATGATGACTCAATTAAATCTGTGAAGTTGCTAGTGAAGAACTCAGGCCATGTGATGGCTAATTAAACCACAAGCACTTACCTCAGGAGTTAATGGCCTTTAATTATAAATGAAGAGCTGGACAGCTTGGTCAATGGGTTGAATGAAATCCCTGATGATCACACAGACCCCAATGTTTCTTAAAATCTTCATCAACAAAGCAAGAGCCATCACACTAATCTTCAATAGTGACGTCTGTATACCTGACTATTGTGTTAGGGTGGTGTGGAACTAGCACCAAAAATGTGTGAAATACTGTTGGGTCTAAAAATAATTCTTGTATTTGACAAATGGCAGAATTGTCTGAATGACTGCTTGTGTGTTATTTTGCTTCACCTGATTAAGTGTCATATTATGAAGTGTATTTATAATGTTATGTTTATTGATTTGTTTTTAGGGATGAAAAAATACCTGAGTAATTGTAATGTGTTAATATGCTTAAGCATTATTTTGGTGTATTTGTAGTTTACTTGAGTGTTATTAAAATTTTTATTGATACTCTTAGTAGGAAAATTAGAGAAAACCATTTCAAAGCTTTACATTTTTATTTAGACCGTCAAATCTGGAAAATCTGTTCTTCTTTCATCCAGCCAATAACTGCATGCTATATATCAGAAAATGGGTCAGTTCCACATCCAATCATTTCAGTTCAGGATCTATCAGTGTAAGACAAAGTAATCAAGTACAAGGTCAACATCTTCAATTGTCACATCAGCAGAAAGCATGACGAACTAAATTCAGCACGTATTTATGGTCCTGATCAGGGTTGTTTCACTATAATATATTTACACTGATCAGCCATAAAGTTAAACCCACCTGCCTAATATTGTGTATGTCTGGCTTATGCCCCCAAAATAACTTTCAAATTCCTTTAAATAAACGTATATGATATATCTTCCTCAGATGAGGCCATGGCAAAGCAGACAATAAAGAAAGAAAAAAAATTGTGGTCTAGTGGTTAGCACTGTCGCCTTGCACCTCCAGGGTCTGGGTTTGATTACCGGTCAGGCCCAATTCCCGGGACATGCACACGGCCTTAACATAATGTACTGTAAAAAAAAAAAAAACAGAAACAAAACGTGATTTATCAATCCATTGCTTCATGGTTCAGTTCCGATGCTCAAGTGCCTCTTGTAAGTGCTTACAGTGGTGGTCAGCAGGGGCACTCTGATCAGTCTGCAGTTATGCAGCCCCATAAGCAGCAAGCTGTGATGACCTCTGTGCTCAGACATCTTTCTATGATAGTCAGCATTACCTTTTTTTTGGGCAATTTTTGCTATAGTTGTTCTTCTGTGGGATTGGACCAGATGGGCTAGTTTTTGCTCCTAATGTACAGTATCAATAATCCTTTGGTTGTATCATTTAGCCATTACAATTTGGCCTTACATTTTCCCATTTTTCAGCTTCCAACACATCAACTTCAAGAACTGATTGTTCATATGCTGTCTAATATATCCTACTCCCATGTCAGGGATCACTGTAATGAAGTAATCAACATTATTTATGTCACTGGCTTTAATGTCATGGTCGATTGTGTTAAACTAACATCTCACAAGGTGAAAGGTATTAGATATTTCATTCCTTATGGGGATATCTGGAGAGAGAGAGAGAGAGAGAGAGAGAGAAAGAAAGATGCACTCAGGTCTTGGGTTAGTTTCCCTATTAAAACAGACCACTCACTTCCACCCAGACTCTGAGACTTCTTAAATAGAACATTACATGAAAGAGCTGTCTCTCACGCTCTTGAGTTTAAATGCTCTCTGCATGGAGCCCACTCCGTGTGAGGACGTGTAGCCACTGACACACAGTCACACACATGAAAACACAGACACATGCTCTTCTTATAAAAATACTGAAAGTGTCCATGACAGACTATAGATTCCATAAATCCAGAATACTGAGATTTATACATGACATTTAAAACATGATGATTGATCTCAGCTGTACATCAACCAAGGAGTGGGTAGTAAAATGGTTTGAAATATTAAAGCAAATTTTTTCACTCTCACTCACTCTCTATACCGCTTTGTTTGTATTCAGGGTCGTGGGGGGCCTGGAGCCTATCCCAGAAGACTTAGGGCACGAGGCGGGGTACCCCCTGGACAGGGTGCCAAACCATCACAGGGCACACACACATACACACACTAGGGCAATTTGCGAATGCGAATTAGTGTACCCGGAGGAAACCCACCAAGCACTCGGAGGACATGCAAACTCCCACACACAGAGACGGGAATTGGGCCTGACCGGTAATCAAACCCAGACCCTGGAGGTGCAAGGCGACAGTGCTAACCACTAGACCACAATTTTTTTTCTTTGTTCATTGTCTGCTTTGCCATGGCCTCATTTAAGGAAGATATATCATATACATTTATTTAAAAGAATTTGAAGAAATGTTTAGGCCTCAAAGCTCCAAATCCCTGGTTTAATCCTGAGGTTTTCTCTGAATTCACCAAAAACCTGCAGACAGCCAGACTGAAATTGCCACTAGGCATGAATGAGTGTGTGAACATGTGTGAACATGGTTACCTGCATTGGACTGGTATCCAGGGTATATTTTAGTTTCACACCCAGTGATGTTCAGCTAATTTAAAGGTCCCATATTTTACTATTTCTTTAACATCGAACTCATCGTCTTTTAGTGTGAATAAATGTGTCTAATTTTTTTTCATAATTCAAACTCCTGGGGAATGGTGGTGGAGTGGTTAACACTGTGGCTTCACAACTCCAGGCTTGAGTGTTCAATTCCTTCCTGCATGTTCTCCCTGTGCTTGGTGGGTTTCCCCTGGGCACTCCAGTTTCCTACCACACATCAAAGACATGCAGATAAGGCTAACCGGTGTAAATGAGTGTGTGATGTGTGCCCTGCAATTAATTGGTACCCCATCCATGGTGTACCATGCCTAGGTTCCAGGCTTGCTGCAACCCTGTATAGGGGTATAAACTCCCTTTTGCTTCACTCCCCTTCCATACGTGGTGTTTTGGTGTCTATGTGAATGAGCTAGTGCTGAGCCATGCCATGCCAGAGGACAGCAGAGGGGAGTCGATCTGGGCAGAGCTAAGCAACAAGCCAGGGCAGGGTCTCTTCTTTTATAAGGTTAAATTAGGGGGAAAACTCGCTTGGTTTATTTATACCCTGGCCAATACAAAAATGTTTTCTTTTGTCTGTAGATGCACAATGAAGACCCATCTGACCTTTTAATATAAAATGTCTAAAAGTGTCATTTTCTTCTATTGTGTGTGACCTAGAAGTTATTGTTTGGATAAATGTTATAACTGAAACAGCTGATATACCATTCTTGTCTTTGGGAAGACATTTCAGGAGACACAATCATATCTCCTGATTTACGATGTTTGTCAGCAGTCAAACTTGATATAATATCAGGAAACAGCATTATGCAGAAGTAAACTGGATTACATGCTCAAGTCACCCGGATCAATTACAGCTAAGCATAAACTCACGTAAAAATAGGTGGAGGACATTTATGGGGAGAGAAGCCTCCTGCAAGAGAAATGCTGAAATCAGCTACAGTGATTTGTCAGCATGGAAATATTCTATGTGCAACTTAATAGATTAAGGGTTATTATGTTTTGCTTTATAATAATTTCACTATGTTTTTATTGGTACTGTTTCTTTCCCTTTTTGCTTTCATATAATTCAGTTCTCTAGTTTGTTATCATGTGTTCATAATTTTAAACTGTACTTGTTTGCAGTGCTGCTGCATGATTGTTTGCAGTCCTGTTTAGAACACAGTATTGCAGGATGCTGCAACATTCTTTGTGGTAATCAAATAATTTAGAATTGAGAACTACAGAACTAGATTGAGGACGAATACAAAGTTCTGTGGTTCAATTCATCCTCCAGAATTGCTTTATCTCGTTCATGGTCAGAGTGGATCCTGAATCTAGTGAATGTCTGAGCCTGTATGGGATACAAAGGTGAATTTCAGGCAGAATGAAATAAAAGGGTGAATTTCACATTTACAGTACATTTAGTGGCAATTTAAAGTACGACACCTCAGATCAGGATAAAAAAGAAAAAAATAATTTTCTTTACTTTTTTTTTTTTTTTACATGAGATTTTAGGTATTTCAGCTGTATATAGTTTCCACTTAGTTACATCAAGGTTGAAAAACATCCAAGCTGATTATTCAGTGTAGTGCCCTAGTTTAGTGCTTAAATATTGTTTATTTAATTTAAAAAACTAGTTTTAGTAGGTATTATTTAAATGTTTAACTTGAGTTAAAAAATTCTGTTTACAAATTACAAATTCTGTTAATAACATGTAGAGCATTGTAAACTAGTTAATGTTTCTGGAAAACCGAAAAATAATGGGTTTGTGATTACCTGAAAAAATTGTAGATGCTTCTGGAGTACATCTTTATTTATTTATTTTTTTCCTCTTGTGCTGTGAGTGTATGGAGGACTAAACATGACATAATTATAAATAAATACATGTGTGAATAAATAAGTCAATATAGAAATAAATAAATACATAAATTCAATATACCCTGGAAAATTGCTAAATGTATTCCTACTTTTGTTTATTAACATATTTCAAGACTTATTTATTTCTGAATTTCCACATTTCTTCATTTATTTATTTTTGTGTTGTCACATTTCTTTATTTATCTATTTTAG
>JAOVVA010000037.1:25005091-25021777 GCA_028565275.1 Leiocassis micropogon
TATATATAAAAAAAAAATTTTAAGCAAGACATTAACAATTGCTTCATAAACTGATGGACATCGGAGGAGAAACATATGGGGAGTAGAGGCAGAATTATGGGCGAGGAACGGTGCTCATGATCCAAATTTGGTACTGGTGATGATGAAGGAGAAGCAGGAGGTGCAGCCTGAGAGTGGCAATTAGCATACTCTTAATGACTCCACTATAACTATCAGATGGAGAACACACACACACACATATGCAATTTCACATGTACATACCGTCTGTAAAACAAATACAATTTCCTCACTCCTTTCCAGTCCTGTCAGACCTTTTTTTTTATACCAATGCCATCCATCACAAAACTCCCAAACTCCTTCCAGTGTCACTTTGTTTGCTTCTCTCGCCTCCTCTTGCGTTCATACATAGACACATACTTTCCCTCCACACACATATAAACTTGCCCAGATGATGGCATTAGTTGGAGAAGCTGGCTGGTGTCCAGGTGTCCCAGTGTTCTGTAATATTGCCTTCCACATATTTCACTTCCACTCTCCTGAGCTCTGCTGAGCAAACTCAATCAGTGTCCCCCTCCACCTCCCTCCCAGGCACACACTGCTCCTCTATGTGTTTGAGATATGTGTGTGTGTGCTGTGAATGTATAGAGACCGATGCCATGTGTTGATGGTGTTTCTTATTTTGATGCTTCTCCATTTTGCATCTGTATCAAGTATGAATTGAATTGTGACTAAGAGTGCATATGTCTTAGAAAGAGTGAACAAAGAAAACTCACTGAGAGAGAGAGAAATAGAGAGAGAGAGAGAGAGAGAGAGAGAGAGAGCAAAATGAGGACAAAACAAAAGCTGGATACATGAACAAGGATATTACCTTCTTTACCAAGGGTATTCAACAAAAACATAATATTCCTTGCTTATTAGCATCTTTATTAAATTTTTAATACAAGTTACAGTAACATACGTCTTAGAGGACTTCAAAATGTATAATGTTTCCACTAAAATACAACTCAGATCATGCATTTTGACATGACTGAAGTTCCTTCTGTTTCACTCCTTTTCCAAACCTTGTACTTCAGAATCTATACTGTAGTTAAAAAAAAAAAAACATCCGACACACACTTTTTGTTGAAATATATTGTTTTTAGCCAACCTGAATGCAGGACTTTGAGCTACTCTGAAATATATGCTGGGGGAGTGTTTATGTATGTGTGTGTGTGTTTTTATCCCTGATATGAGGTCATAGTAGGGGAAAAGTCTAATTCATAACATCAATGGCACAGATCCAAATGCACAACCAGGACAGGCAGATAAGGCAAGTAAAAATGTATTTACAGGATTTTCAAGAAATCCCCAACAGAGACTTGAGGATAAAACGTCTCTAGGATTATCAACGTGAACCATCTGTAGAACTGGTACAGTCTTTTCTTGTCAAATGCAAAGTAAATAAGAACTGATTCAATGGTTACGGGGAAAAAATTATAAAGTCACCAGACCTTGTAGGAATTGACAAAGACGAAGTCCAAAACACATTGCAGTGAAGACAATTGGGCAGCTATTTGATGTCAGAGAGGAAATAAATATACTTGAATTGGTCAGAAAAGGGGCACCAAAAAGCAAACAAAGGAAAACGAACAGAGGACAACATGATGGTTGTATGGAAACTCAGAAATGGCAAAAAAAAAAACTGTGGGAATATAAACAAAGGTGGAGAATCATGACTAATTGGGTTGTTTAAGCATTGGGAAATAATAATAAAAAAAATCTAAAAAAAGAAAAAGGCAAGCATTCTTTTTTCTCACTCTAGAGACGGATCTGAATGTCTAAAAACAACGAAAAAGTGAATTTTCCATAATAAGTCCCCTTTTAATAAGTCAGTTTGAAGTGTTGTGATTGTAAGTGGTACTTCAGTTCACATCAGTACCATGGACTCAACAGATGGGATATGTGTTTTGAATTTCATAGTAGGAATAAACATATACTTCTTTGTCCACTTATTTTTAAATACCTGGGTTTTCTCTTTGGCATTTTATTTAAACAACCCATGGCATGTCTATTCTTAATAAAAATGAATAAAATACTCAGTAAATAGATATCAGTAAATAAAATTAATTGCAACTTTTTAAAATTCTGCACTTTCTAATGTAACTGTAACTAGTCTTTAGTTCATTGAAATGCTTTTCTTTTTCTGTTCTGGGTTTGGTTTGGATTTTTTTTTTAATGGCTTTGTACCTGAACCTGTGCCGGGGTGTCCTCTGGCATGTACCCTGAGCTCCCAGGAACCCTGCGATTGTACACCTGTTATTCTACACCTGATCTCTGTCATACACATACAAACACAAAACAGTAAAGAAATGCATAAAAAAGTGATTTTAAAATGTTTATAATTTTTTGTCACTTTGGTTCTACACATGTAAAGTACATCATACTGTAAAAGAACACACACACACACACACACACACACACACACACACACAGACACACACACATTATCTGCTCCTTATCTGCTACAGGACTAGCTATGTAAAGGTTAGTAATGCCTAAGCCTCTTGCTAGATGTAATTTTGACAATTATGTGAAAATCTCTTCATATATTTTAATCAGTGTCAGAGCATTTGTTTACATCTCTCTCTCTCTCTCTCTCTCTCTCTCTCACACACACACACACACACACACACACACACATCCACACAAACACACACAACATGCAGTCTCCCATCATTTGTCTCTTACAACATCAAAAGCCCTGCTTCATCACAGGGTTGAGCAGAATGACCCTGTCATTCAGACACATCTGGCTTTGACTGCACAGATGTTCACTGTAACCATGGGAGTATGGTTCTGTTGTCACTCGTGTTTCCTAACATATAATCAACTGATCTGTTGCTCAATCATATCA
The DNA here is from genome assembly GCA_028565275.1 of Leiocassis micropogon. Classification (NCBI taxonomy): domain Eukaryota; kingdom Metazoa; phylum Chordata; class Actinopteri; order Siluriformes; family Bagridae; genus Leiocassis; species Leiocassis micropogon. The sequence goes on from JAOVVA010000037.1 coordinate 25,007,985, forward strand.
CATTATGGGGAATTGAATCTATGGGTCTGTAAGCATTTTTTTTTAACTTGTGTGTATAGCATACTTATATACATATAAATGATAGCACAGTGAAACTCTTTTTTCCCTACACATCCCGGAGTGTCTGGAAGCTGGAGTCAGAGCGAAGGGTCAGCCATGATACGACACCCAGGTTGGCAGGTGGCTGGTTGGCAGTGCTGGGGCTTGAACTTTGACCTTTTGAGTAGTGTCCCAAAGTCCTAACCTTTGCCTATGCTGCCTATGCTGGTAGCTGACTGAATGATTTGCTGCAATATTGAACAAAATGTGTTGTAACAGTCATAAGGAACGACTACTTTTTTTCCAGCAAAGGGAAATCCATGATAATGTAAATAGAGATTTCCATGAAGATTTCTGAAATATGTCAGAAGCAGTATTTTTGCTCACCGGACACAAATAAACATATCAACGACATATTAATGACAAAATTGCGGCACAGTGACAGACAGTAGTGGTTAGCCCTGTGGCCTTGCCCCGCTAGGATCAAGGGAATGATTCTTGCCTTTAGGTCTTTGTGTGGAGTTTGTATGTTCTCCCAGTGCTTCGTAGGTTTCTTCCCACAGTCCAAAACATCTGTCCAAAGTCAGATTAGGCTAATTGGTGTGTGTGTGCCCGCCCTGCAATGCAATGTTCCCCCCCATCCGGGGTGTACCCCACATCATGCCCCAAGCCCCTTTGGGTTAGACTCCAGGCCTCCCATCCCCCTGTACAGTGAAAGCATGTATGGAGTGTGATGAGTGAGTAATGACAACATAATATTATAAAGTGTAATAAAAAGATAAGCAGAATTGTGATATGGAATAATCATGGGCTTGTTGAAACGGAAGCTTGAAGTCAAAGCAGTTTTTTTTTTTACAAACTGATGGATTTAGACCTACCAGTCCTTAAATTTGGTCTAAACTAGTTTTACCAGTTTAGTTTAGTTTTCCAGTTAGAGGTACTCAATTAATTAATAAGGATATTTATTATATGAAATAGAAGTGGTTTTGTTAAAGCACAAGTTTAATGTTAAAACTGTTAAAAAAAACTATTCAAAAAACAATGAATATAAAAGCTAACCTCTTAAAGTTTAATAATAACAATGATTTATTTAAATGGTGAGTGTAGCACTGCCATCTCACTACTACGAAGTCTCCAGGTCAATCCTTAGCTTGATTACTATCTCCCATTTACCGTTTCTCATGTTATCTTCATGACTGTGTGGGTCTCCATGTTAAAAGTGTATTTAGGTGTGAATGTGTTTATGTACAGTATGTGCATGCTGCCTTGCAATCAACTGGGATGCATTCTCCCACCTTGCTCCCAGTGTTCCCAGGACAGACTTTGGTTCTACTTTCACCCTGATCAGGATAAAGTGGAGAAAAAAAAATCAATGAATGAAATTAAAAAAAAAAATTAATTAATAAATGAAAGAACACAGTAAAACTAATAGAAAAGTTATGTAGTTAAACAAGTAAAGAATAATTTGCCCCCAGTGTGGACGTCTCAGTGGCTAAAACAAAATAGACTTGTCTAATTATAATACGTCTCTGCTGTCTTTATGTCAAATTTAAAATCTCATAAAATCTCACAAGTGCCACAAAAGTTAAATACTAATCTCATTTAATGTAATGTAAAATTTAATAACGATAACCACAAGAGTGCTTTTTTAAACTTGGCATTGATACAGGGCTATAATTAAAGGTACATGCCCATCATATTCTGAGATTTTTCTACTAAAAAGCATGACGTTGATCTGAATGTTCTCAGTTTATACTAAAGCAAGCATCGGTATGAGCGAAGATATGAGTTTACTGTGCTGTGTAGAAACTATTGTTGAAATTGTTGTACCTTGAAGCTCTTGTAAGAGCACTTGTTTGTGTGTGGGAGTTTGTACGTGTGAGACTGAGTTTTGTTTCACAGCGCAGTATTCACAGCACGGCTTGGGAGAGATTCAAGCTGCAGGGAGCCCAGACTGTTCCTGTATATCTCTTCACAAAACAGATGCTGACTTTTATTCGGAGGGTTTGCATATGTGCTTGTGTGTATGTGTGAGTGTGAGTGTGTGTGTCTGTGTCCATGTCCAATGACCTCTGACAGGACAGAACCTTTTTTTGCTGACCATGCTCTCTTGATACAAAAGCTGTTATTCTAGTTAGAAGTCTCCCAACCTCCCAACTACCCCACCCCCTTGCACATATGCTCCAGCAACACATGCCAACTGGGATGGACATAATACACATCTCACTCTCTTTGTTTCCTCCACTTCCTCTTGTTTGAAGAATACCCTTCGCCATTAGTCGTGTTTCTGGCTCCTATTTGAAAAAATATATTTAATTTTATTCTTTTGCCTTTTCCACATTCAACTCTTCATTCCTCTTTCTCAAATAGACCTGCAACCATGCATAGTACTGTAACACACAAACCGGGATTTCCTTCATGTTTAAAGTCTCTTGCTTTGCAACCAGTGAACTAGTGCATTTTTTGAAGGCAAAATAGATTAAAAATGAATTGAAAAATCAGTGTGTGGAAGAAATGTGTAGTAGATGGAGCTTTTGCACCATTGCCATGACAAGGTCATGCAGTTGGTTTCTCTGCAGGTATGGGTTAAAATTGTTCCTGAAGCTCTAATGAGGACGAGAACAGCCATGCTGTAGGTGGTCTGTTCAGGCTTATGGGGTTGAGTTACTGTAGATTATCTTGAAATGCTATGAAACAGGCTCTCTGCTCTCATGACATACCTGCTTATCCTAGTTTATGGGAAAGGAAGAAACACAAGGAAGGAAGCCATGTTATGCTTCATTAACAAGGGTGTGAGAAAAAAGACCCGAGACAGAAGACTGCAAAAACTGTCTCCTCTTTGTCTTTTTATGGTGTGTAATCTAATCCAGTTGGCTCATGACAATACACCAGCATATCAAACACTCAGACTGAACCCTAACTGCCACACATATTGCTCCAATATCTAATTTTCATTGTCGACACTGTAGCACTTTGATAGCAAAGTGTAAATGAAATTGAATGCCTTTTTTTGTTGCTGGGAGGCTTAGTTATTCTACTAAAGCTGGTCAATCTAATCTGACAGGTGCTGCTTATTAAGTAAGTTACATTTTTTGTTTTGTTTTTAAGTTTTAAAGTTTTTATTTGTCACATACTGTATACAGTACTGCACAGTGAAATTCTTTCTTTGCATGTCCCAGTGTAGCTGGGGTCAAAGCGCTGGGTCAGCCATGATCTGGCTCCCCTGGAGCTGATAGGGTTAAGGGCCTTGCTCAAGGGCCCAACAATGTCAGCTTGGCAGAGCTGGGGCCTGAACTACAGACCTTTCAATCAGTACCTCAGTGATTTACTCTTTGAGCTTCCACTGCCCTTAAAAAATTTGAAAACAATTTGAGAAAATATGTATAAATTATGATAACGAGTTTGCCCCTGGTTACCAAGCCAAGGGCAACGGTGGCAAGGAAAAACTCACCAAGATGACAATAGGAAGAAACCTTAAGAGGAACCAGACTCAACAGGGAACCCATCTTTATTTGGGTGATATCACACATAAATAAGCGATTGATTTGCAATTGTAATGAGGATTACTGATCATTATTGTTTGGTAGACAGACTTAACCTCAAGTGAAACACACACTCCACTGCATTTGAGTGATGTTAACAAATGCCATGTAGTCAACACTCACAGAAAACAGGGTATTAGTCAAAGACTGGCATCACTCCACCACGGACATGACATTACACATACCACCGGAAAAGCCCTGAGCAATAGTCTATGTGAGTGCATGAAAGCACTCACATTGACTACTGGATGTGCATTTGCTCTGGGAAATGTACATGCAAATAGGATTAGTATGCATTGGTCAGGAAAGTAAAGTTCACCCACATGCACAGTATGCATCACATTTAATCAATTTAGATTTAAAATTTGTCAACACCTGCTCACAACGCTCATACTGTATGAGCTTTTTAAACATTACATTCCATAATTAGTCCCCTTTACTTTAGGTACAGTTTAGGACTGAAATTCCCACAAACAGTTTTGTACCTGAGGCTCCAACAATGAACTCTCAGCCTCATAGCACACAGTATGACCACAAATCAATCTCTATTATATGTGTGTGATATCAGCTTCTGGTTCCTCTCAAGGTTTCTTACTTTTGTCATCTCAGAGATTTTCCTTGCCACCGTTGCCCTCGGCTTGCTCATCAGAAACAAACTTAATTTGGACAAACATACAGTAATAATAATCTATACATATTTCTTTAAATTTCTCAAACATTTTTGATTCTTTAAAGCTGCTTTGTGACAATGACCACTGTTAAAATCACTACCTTGATAATATTAAAATTTAATTGAAATATTGTATACTCATCTGAGAAGGCTTGTCTAGAAAGTGGCTGTGGATATTTTCATTGTTCACTCACAAAAGCATTGCTGGACACTGATGTCAGGTGAGGAGGCCTGGGGTGCTGTTGGCATTAAAATTCAGTTGGGGTCAGTGGAGTTAAGGTCAATTACATGGATGAATAACACTAGTTCTGTCAGGAAAAATGAACAAGAATGCAGCAAAATTTTCTGAGAAAATTGGACAAGGCTACCTCAGAACTTTGATTCCAAAATTGAATAGATACCTTACATACTGTAGATACATTAAATGGCTTAACACAGAAAATGTATGATAACTTGAAATAAGTTGGCCAAAACTTTTTTTGTTTGATTGTCTTAAGCCTAGGTGTATGGAAATGTTTATTCTCAATGAAACCTGACTGTTGAGTGAAACCTGACCTTTGTGTTTTTGAATTATTTATATTATTCTACTATAAAAGGCACTCTTACCTGCACTATTCTACTATAAAAAGCAATGTTATCAGCATTGTTGCCCTGTGATGTAAGAGCACAAGACAACCATAACTTTTTACATGAATAACTAAACTAAAGTACTAACCAAAAAAAGGGGACACCAGGATTGCTAAGCATGTTACAAATATTTCAGCATAATTATTTTTTAATATGTTTGAGGTGGATTTCCTGTGTATTGCTGTGCAGTCAGCTGTTTTTGTGTTCTGATAAGAAATCACATTAGTTAAGACTAAATGCTACCTCTAATTAGTAATGTTCACACTGACTTACAACCACTGGATGTATACAGCTGTTGACATCATATACATCATGTCAACAGATATATAGGAAGTTCTACATAGAAATTTTTACAGTTTTCTTTTTAATTGTCCAGCACATAAATACTAAGTCTGCCAAGGAGCCTCATATAATTCAGTCAATTCCTGTTAATTCAACCATGGCAATATATCTGTGTTCTCTGTCAGCTTCGTTTTAGCTTAGCCAGTAATGTCTCAAAGCAGCTATTACCCATTAGCAGCACAACAGAGTGGAATAGGCTCAAAAGCGCACCTGCACAGCTCTCTCAGTGTGTGTGAAGAGATCTGCAGGTGAATAGTTTTGGCTCCATCACACCCTGCTGTGTCACTCCCTTAGAGAACCCATTCAACAGATGGCACTATGGCTCTGGCCAACGGACATGGCAGCACCCCTCTGCTCACCAAATCCAGCACTATACACCGCCTGAATCTGGTTCCTCTGCCCACACCACTCACACCCACTTTAAATAGCGTCTCTCTTACTTTCCACCCAGAGGACACCGGAACGAGCAGAGGCCAGGGGAACAGACAAATGGTAGTGGGACAGCTTGGGCATCAGGTTAGAGACGGACATGGAGCTGGATGCTGATATGAGGTTCAAGTGATCTAGCAAGAATAAAAGTAGGATTTTGTTCATGCTGTGCAGACGATTTGAGACCTGGTCTGCGGTAAACAAACAAAACTGCACGCTGAGAGGAAGGGCTGTTATAAAGGGCTATGTTGCAGCATGGAAGGGGGTGGGGGACTTTGTATCATCTCTGTAATCAAAGAAACAGAGCACGTCTTAACAGAACAATTTCCAGTTCACCAATTTCCAGTTGGTGTCTAATTTCCTTATTTGGCCTTAAGCTTGTGTGCTGTGTGTGTGTGTGTGTGTGTGTGTGTGTGTGTGTGTGTGTGTGTCTGTGTCTCTGTCTGTGTGTGTATGTGTTTCAAAGTGGAACAGATGGACAGGCTATAGCAGGACGAAGAGCAGAAGCAGACATAGGCTTGGGGATAGACTGTAGCTACTGGCAAAACGACTGTGTGTGTGTGTGTGTGAGAGAGAGAGAGAGAGAGAGAGAGAGAGAGAGAGAGGAAAAAGCAGATGATGGGGAGAGATTGGAAAGACACAGACAATGGCAATATACACAGCAACTGATAAGGAGACTCTTTAAGAAAGAGATGTAGCTATTTTTCCAGCAGAAAGTGTTGTGATATAAAACGTTATACATACAAATACATTATAAAATAGAGAAGGCATGCTGTAAGATTCAAGACATCTAGTTAGGACTTATGGTGCCCTTTAAAATTGGGATTCGGTGGGTTACACAAAAAAGTGCAAGGTCAGCAGCTTCTTTTTTTCTCTCTCTAACTTTTATGCAGGCAGACAATTGGTCAGATTTTTTTGAGGGAAATCTAACAAAAAAATTCTAGAAAACATCACTGATGGTTGCAAAGATATGTAGCAATTGTTTGGGTGAGATTAAATAAACAGTCCAGCTCACACCTCTAGTTAAAACAAGCTGAGGCATATACACACACCTTGCTGATGATGCTGACTGTATGACATTCTACCGCTGTATTTTCCCCAGTGATTTAAAGTGTTTTCTAGGGGTTAAAGAAACCAAGTTTATGCCATGATCACTTAAAATCCATATACAGATAACACTTAACCAATACATCATTACATTCTTCCAAACATATTTTCATACTGTATATCCCATAAGTATTTTCTAAAAAATCTTGTTTTTTTTTTAAATGTTTGCTTCAAACATTTTTTGTATTTGTGTGTGTGTGTGTGTGTGTTTGTGTGTGTGTGTGTGTGTGTGTGTGTGTGTGTGCGCGCGCATGTGTGGATGTTCTGTTAATGAGTGTCCCACCTTGTTGCTGGGGCTGGTGTGTAAGAGATACGGAGGGCAGTGAGGAAGGGTTAGGCTAAATGAGGCGCATTAATAACCTGTTTCAGCAGGTGGAGTGAGGCACAGGATGAGCAGGAGCCCAGGGTTACAAAGCACATGTCATCTCCATTGCACTATTTATGGAGACTACAGTCTGAAATTTATAGGACTCCTGGCTGTTTGCACAAGAAAATGCGGACATTTCACATTTCCTTCGCACATATAACAACAGGCTAATTACAGCTCAGACAACAATAACACCTCCTTCTCACTTCCTATCTCTCTATTCAGATACAATTATAATTGACATTTTTGTTTTTGTGGCAACCAGGTGGTCTGCACAACTCTAATCTCTCCTACTGATGCCATTTAAATATGTAAACCATCTCTTTTAATCCTATATCATGTTTGCTATAATTGTGCACATGCACCACAGGGATCTTTGTTTCTTTTAGCTGTTTTAATTAAATTAAAAGATAAATAATAAAAATCCGGGTAGTGAATTGAGTGGTGTCTTCAGGGTCCTGGGTTTGGTCCTGAGTCTGGACTACTGGCCCTTTAGGGTTGCATGTTCTACGAGTAGCCTATCCAAGTGAGTTTCTTCTATAATAATTATTATTATTTTTTGGTTTTCACCCACCTCCCAAAAACATGCATGTAGATGCACAGGCATCCCATCCATCATTTTCTTTCTCAGTTTGTGCCTGGTTTTCCTGGCTTCATTACCAGTATAAATCATTTCCTGAAGATAAGTGTTATTTTTGGTGAATGGTGAGTGGTGAATTAATTTTCATTTGAAAAACAACAAAAATAGTTTTTAAAAATATATTTAAAAAAACAAGTAAAAGTATGTTAGTTAGTTCTAACCCAAAAGTGGTTCTACTTGGATCCCTTGTTGATATGAAGTTGTACATACAGTATTGTTCTGGAACCTTTATGGAACCCCCCAGGAGGACAAACCACAGAATGCATATTTCTCTAAAAATTTATACATTTCGATACTCAGCATCTTGCAAGCAGATTTATTTTTATAATTATGACAATAGCTTTTACTTCAATCGATTATCATCAATTAACTACTAATAATGTGTTCTAAAAATAACATGGTGCTGAGTTTATTAAATTGTGGTTTATGAATGTCTAAAGTCCATATATTATGCCTGACGAAGTCTCTGCTTATTAATCACTTGTCTTTGTTTACGTTACAGCAAACAACCATATCCAGGACATGCAGGGAAGAGTTCATTAGAGAGGATGGATGGTTTCACTCTGCACAGTTAAGCAATATCCCACCAGGCCCACCTCCTGGGTTTCACAAAAACACATGAGTATTTGATTTCCATATTACCCATATTTTATTTCCTTTAACAAAACAATTGTAGATCATGTGCCCAGCTGGTTGATGACATTGAGTAGTATTTATTTTTACACTTTGAAAGATGCTGGTAGTTTATCACTACAGAGATTTCAGTAAACAATTTAAGTGTATAGTTTACGTGTAGAACTAATCAGCTGATGAAGGACAGCAAACGGCTCTTCTTGTAGGGTTGGACTAGCACAGATGTGAGCATGTTAAAATATTTCAATCAGTTAAATTTTATTTGTTTTATACATTTTCCTTTTACATTTTTTTCAATTGCTTAGACATATTTCTATAAACTGTGCCACTACAAGTGCTTAAGCACATTTCCCTAAACTGTGTACACATTCAGCAAATCTTCATGTATTGTGAGCAAATTTAAACACTAGCTTCTGCTTACTTAGTACATGGTTTTGTTCAACAAACAGTCCATGTCCACAAGACTAGAAGCATCACAAATCACAATTCAAATTAGAATTTTCACCCTCTCAACCCAAAGAAACTCAAATAACCCCAAAGACGATCATACCATTTACAAAATGAATAGACATATGTCAATACACTAATGAATTACTGAAATACAGTAATGTCTACAGTAAGTATTAAATATTCAAAATAGTTGATGAAATAATCATAAATGACTATATAGTAACTAAAAAAGAAAGGAAAAACAAGCCACACAATTTGATCAACATCACTGACAAAATTTTCTAGCCCAATAGCATTGAAATGGATGTCTTATTTAGGCCTGGCAATCCCCTACTTCATCCCTGATTGTTTGGCTATATGGAAAAAATCTATTGGGTTTAGAAATGGTAATTATGGAAAAAGATTTAAAACAAATATTTGAATGGTTCTGGAACCAAAAACTGCTACATGTTGGAACCTGAAATTGTTCCAGAGTGTAGTGAACTGCTATTGACCTTACAGATTTCCTAAATGCGGTTAAATAACAGTGTTATGCATGCGTTTTATAAACTAAATATTTAATTGTGATGGATGATTTCATGTATGCTGATGGAAGCACATCTGGTTACATTACCAGGAACATCCACAGTATGTATTAATGCTGGACAGCACCTGCAACCATCTTAAGCCCCCTTTGTAATTTTATAGCCAAACTCTACCGTGCCTCTGGGCACCACAGGAGAACTGACCATAGTGTACTGTAAGATGTCCTTGGGCAGTCTTCCATCAGACATCTACTGTAGGCAACACATCACAGCTTACAGCTGTGCATATATCATAAATAGTAGAGACTGCTGCTTAGCTTTTGTAAAAGTTAGGTGTAGGTGGATATCTTACCTCCAGGTGATCTTCAAGTAAGTATAACAACAGCTCTTGGCCATACTCACTGTGTGGCTATACTCTTTTCCAGCTGTCTGATTCGACTTTCATGTCAACTGATGACAAGGATTTAATTATGATGCCCAAATAGCCTCTTCTTGGTGACATCAGATAGAGGGATACAAATCATTACTTTTCCACAGTAGTATAAGTCAAATAGTGCTGACTGTGTCGTAAGTAGGTTTAGGGTCAGCATCATAATTTTTGCACATTACCCATGTGGGACCATGCACAACAACCCCACCTCCAAGCAGTATCCACATATCTGTTTCTGCATGCTAATGGTGCTATACTTTGTATATTTAGAACCTGTTGCACCATCACAGCAGGTAGTGTTGGTTCCTTACAGATCTAGTGTTTGGACTGTGTAGGGTATCTTTGGGGACTTCAGTTTCCCTCCTCCATCTAAAAAACATACTGGAAGGTTTTTTGTTTTAACCCCGAGGTGGAAGTGTACGTGTACGTGTTTGTGCGAGAGGGGACGAAAGAGAAACAGAGAGACTGAAAGACTGAGAGGTTATGAAATACAATGGAATGGGGTCCCATCCAGGCTGTGTTGCAGAGATAAATTCTGGCTCCACAACACCAACCAGCATTAAAGTGGACATATTTTCTCATTTTTAAATATTTTTAAATAAATTATATTCTGCAGTGAACAGAATAGTTGAACATCATTAAAAAAACAACAACATGATTAGTAACTGTAATATGTAATTTCTGTAATTCATGGTGTAATTCACCACCTGAAGTCCTGTGTAATCTTCGTAAACTTTTTAATTATAAGTACAAATTGTACAGACAGGGAGTGCATTCTTCAGAGGAGAAAATAAAAGTGAGAGGGGCATTGGGTTACCATTGAGAGGGCAGGACTTTTAGAGTGCTGGTGTAAGTGGAGGCCGGACATGCGCTACATTTCTCTGATGTAAAACTTTGATGTGCCGAACACAGGTGTCCACAAAGCTGCTTGCAAAAGTCAGACTGTTGTGTTCTACAAAGCTCTGATTATCACCAATGTCTATGATGCAATTGGTACATAGAAGATAAAGAAAAGGTCTATGTCACAGTTAAGTGCACATACACATATTCACAGATCTTAACATGGACAAGCCACACAGGAGCCCACTCAGATTCATCAAAAATGGAGGGCATTCTGGAGAGCTCAGGGTCAGTATTCTCAATGCCCCAGCATGCTGCACTTCTTGTGATCATAAGCATCTGAATGAGTCTTATTCACCTTGTTGCATCAGTGGCATTAATTACACAGCAGAACTCTCATGAACCAGCACTAAGAGACATGGCTTGGGACAGTTTCATCACCCTTGAGGAGAAAGTCATGTAATGTGTGTTTAAGTGTATGTGTCTGGATAAATACTGATACTTTCTTAGCACAATTAAACTGTCCTCGGTTTTGCTAACCGCCCCCCACCCAACCCTGATCCTCTGCACCACAGTCTACAGTTAGTGAGATTCAGAATTACCTTAGTGGAGTTTTCAGTCTGGCACAGGAAATGAAACTGAGACTCAGAGCAAACACCTCAGAACTTCATAACCACTGTGGCATATTATAAGGGGGGTGGAGAGTGAGAGCATGTATTCAAGGGAGGGAGGGAGAGAGAGAGAGAAAGAGAGTAATAAAGAGCTCAGAGCTGTTGTACTAAAACACTTACACACATGCTGAGTGACAGGTATGCATTACAGCAAAAATCTTCATGCTGCCATGGACCTTCAAAACATAAGCAAAGCAAAATTGAAATTATATGTTTATGGGAGAACGACTGTAATACTGAATGCAATATTTACTTACTTTCCAATAGATTGGAGAGACTGAAAAAGGAGGTGGTAAAGACATATTTGTGAGTGCATTTGCATGGCAAGTAGAGATAACAGAACACTTAAACAAACTCCTAAGCACTATGATATAATGCATCAACATTGTAAAGGCTTATTCTCCTTCCCATTAATTTTCAGTAAACTTAAGCACCGCCACCCCCCCCCCCCCAAACACATTAAAAAACATATAAGTAATACATTGTAAGCTATATGGCATCTGCCATGTTTTGTGTTGGTTTTCAAGCCTGAATGGGAATCCTAAAATAACATTCATTTCATCAGGAGGTGTGGAAGCACCCCTTACAACAATCACCCACTCATTTTACTAATTGCAGATGGCGTTGTCTTGAACACCAGCCTTTATGTTTATTAAAGCTTGATTATGAGGTTAGCTCTATTGAGTCGGTGATGGGCACTTAGGGAGGTGGAAAGAGATGTGTGAGGAGGTGTGTGTGTGTTTCTGTGTGTGTGATGGATCCTCTTCTCTATCCCTGCACACCTGTTTATGTGAGTGGGGGGGAGCAATGGAGTTTGCCTAGGCACAGAAGAGTCTGTCTTTCTGATGACAAAGCACATTTGTCATGACTGGACCTGGTCATAATGAATCACAGCTCTCTGTGCACAAATAGCTTACAGTAGCTTCACCACTCGCCCCTGCAGTACACACCTTCATATATGAAGGCTTGCAACAGACATCGCTCAAGGTACAGCATTTTAAAGTTTGGCTGCAGTATGTGCAGAACACAGAGATAGATCACAGAGTCAGTGGTGTAAAATTTCTCTTTTATTAGAATTTTTTTTTAAAAGGTTGCAGTAAAAGAGGAAATGATTTAAGAGTAAGAGAGGAGCAGGGTCTATGATGCATTGGGGTGAACTGTGTAGGGGCAACCAAAGTTGAGGGTCTTTAGAATTGACAAACTCGTGTCTGCTTCAGGACACTTGTCTCTGGTCACTGGTCTCAGTCCAGTGCACCTGATCTGGCTGTCCTTTCTAACTCATGTCTGAGACGGGGATGCCACAGAGGAACGTACAAAACGTACTTACCAGTTTCTTGGTGGGTACTCTCTAATGGCCTTTTATAGCCGAGCAATGACAGCAGGATAGTGAGCTGAATATGTTGTCCGGTGAGGAGAATTCCCCAGCCTTTTGTCTGTTCACTGTGGAACTGGTTGAGGCACTGCACATTTGATGGTGATGGCCTCTAACTCTGGCATAATGCTGTTCAGCTGGGGTGAGTTTCCTGCTCACTTACAGAACTGAGTGTTCTTTAACATTGAAAACTTAAGACCCCACCCAAACCTGTCTTATTTGCATAAGTGTGCACCAGAAAGGCCAATTGAAATTGGGATTGAAGAGGAATATAGAGCTGGTGAGTAGTACTTTCAGCTGCTAGGACTCCAGCACAGACTCTCCGTTTTGCCCTTCCTGGTGAGATCAGAGGTGTGCTGCTCCATAGTAGAAACAGTGTTAATAACCTGGTAGCCCCAAAAGAGCACATTCTCTCTTTTTTTTCATGTTTTTTGGTGACCAATCAGTATGTTCAAACAGCCTCAATCTTCTTTTCTAGAGGTTTCACAAGGCCACGACTAATCTGATACCCTAGGTACAGTGAATCCTTGGATTGCGGGTAACGTGATTTGTGTGCGTTCTGCAAGACGAGCAAAGACTTTTAATAAATTTTGACTTGGAAAACGAACAAGTCTTGGTTTACGAGTACAGAGTATCACGTATCACACATGCTCTTCTTTTTTTGACGCCACGGGATCACACTGAGCCAACGGTTTTTCTCTCTCATGCGCTGCAAAATTGTGGTTAATCGTCTCCCCTGCTGGGTCTTAGTGCGCGTCTCATACTGGTATAATCAACATCCGTGCATTCGTGTAATGTTTACTGTAACACTGTGACCATGTGTGTGTGCGTAAAACATATTTTATTTTGTATCTGTATGCGTGTGTGTACAGCCCGCGTGTAAATTCTCATTAGAGAGGTTAATAATCCATTTTCTCTCTCTGTATCAGCCTGCTCTTTGTGTCTGTGTGAGCGCGCGTCATTGGATACCGTGCCACACACACACACACACACACACACACACATACCCCTCCTACTTTCACATTCACAGACACACACACACACACTCTTTCTCTCTGCTCTACACAGAAACACTGCTCTGTCGCAATTCTTTTTAAAGGTAAAGTGCAG
>JAOVVA010000037.1:25031648-25042448 GCA_028565275.1 Leiocassis micropogon
ACATCTCACCATTAACTGTTCAAAGGAGATTAATGCATTTTTTGGACACCTTCAGCATTCCTTTACAATGTAGAAAGGAATAAAAATCAGGAACGATCATGGAGTTAGAAAGTGATCCCAAACTTTTGAACGGTAGTGTATATTGCCAAAAGTATTCGCTCGTTTGCCTTCACATGCATATAAACTTGAGTAACATCCAATTCGTAATCCATAGTGTTTAATATAATGTTGGCCCACATTTTGAAGCTATAAGAGCTTCAACTCTTCTGGAAAGGTTTTCCACACGTTTTAAGAGTGTGTTCATGGGAATTTTTAACCATTATTCCAGAAGCGCATTTGTGAGGTCTGACACTGATGGATGCAAAGGCCTGACTCGCAGGCCCCCTCTAATTCATCCCAAAGGTGTTCTATGCATCTGCCAAACCCAGACTTGTCCATCGGATTGCCAGACAAAGAAGCATGATTTGTCACTGCTCAAGAGTACAGTGGCAGCATGCTTTTCACCACTGCATCCGATTCTTTCTATTGCATTTGATGATGTAAGGCTTGGATGCTGCTGCTCAGCCATGGAAACCTATCCCATGAAGCTCTCTGAAGGCCACATGAAGTTTGGAGGTTTGCTCTGTGATTTTACATGGCCCCACTTTGTGGCTGAGTTGCTGTCATTCCCAATCACTTTCACTTTGTTATTATACCACTAACAGTGGACTGTGGAATATTTAGTAGCAAGGAAATTACAAGACTGGACTTATTGCACAGCTGGCTTCCTACCACGCTACCAAGCTGGAATTCACTGAGCTCCTGAGAGCGACCCATTCTTTCACAAATGTTTGTAGAAGCGGTCTGCATGCCTAGGTGCTTGATTTTATACACCTGTAACCATGGATGTAATTGGAACACCTGAATTCAATGATTTGAATAGGTGAGTAAATACTTTTGGCAATGTAGTGTGTGGGTATATATGAATGGATTGAAAGGATTTGAAATTCTTACATAACTCATACTTCATAGTTTAATAAAATCTGCAGTGAGACCATGCTCATGATAGATTTTATCAAGTAAAGTACAGAGATGTGCAGAGATTTATTAAATAGTACTACATAAGGTGAAGTACAAAAAGGTAAACTTATAAGACATGAACCAAACATGGCCAAGACATGGGTTAGGAATGACAAGCACAAGATAAAGACACATTCAGCAAACTGATCTAAACAGGACACTCAGTGATGCTCAGACAGAGTTTGTTAAAGCTCATGTGGTGTGCAGGGATTGATTGGAACTGTAGTTTTGACAGCTTCTGCATGCTCTATTGATAGTGACGTACAAAGAAATACTGTCTCTGATGTAACATGCCTTAATGTGTGGCCCTGATGGCCTGGTATACCAAGTTGCTGTGAGACGCAGCTTTATGATTGTGTACTCAATGCCTAGGATGACTCATGAAATTCACAGTATCATGAAGTGACCATGACTCAGTTCCTCAGTTCTGTGTGTCCACACTCCACCCTCTCCTGCAGGTCCCGTCATCACCTGGTTGGAAAGCCAGGCAGGGCAACTTAGACCCACCCAAATGTCATTCCTTAACCTTCTGTTTCTCCTTGTCCTGTTGTGAGGAATCTATGGCATTTCACAGTTTGCCTGAAAGTTGGAGGATCAATTCTGTGTTCAAGGTGTCGTCACAGTAGGTTTTATTCACATGGATGAAGTAATTTTTTTGCTAAATCTTTTGCACAGTTTTTGATGGCAAGTCTTCTGTGTATATCTTTGAAAAATAGAGATTATATCTACTTGTTTTTTCTTTTTCTCCATCATTAGTATTCCTGATCAGTCTTGAAAAGGATCTGGATTAATTACTAGAAACCTTTCAGACTTAAAAAAATCTACACTAAAGTCCATGCCAAATGGCTATTACTTTTGACTCCTATAGTGGGACCCTTAGAAAGTCATGTGCTAATTAAATTGCTATGCTTCACCAGAAAGAGTTGTACATTGAAATGCCTGACGAAGAACAAAAAAAGGATACATATGATGGTCACTGTACCATTAATAATCAGAAACATAAAGTCTAACACCTCAGGAACCAGGGAACACTATTTATTTGCCTAGTACATGTGCTACAGGTACTAATTACAAAATTAACAACATGTACTGTAGGTGATAATGAGGAGAGGGTTGCCAGCAGAGTCAGCAAGAGAGGACCAGTCAGGGATGGAAGAGCTCATATGGATTCTCCCAGACTGACGGCATGATTTCACAGATGTCAACAGTGAGGTGTTTTAAGATCATACTGAGGGCACACTGGTGACTGCAAAACACTATTAGCTGTGTTTACTTTTATGCAATACCCAGTCATGCAGATCGGCAGAGCAATATGATTGGAAGAGAAAAGAAATGGCTTAATTTTATAGTCTGTCAATGGGAACAGGGCTGAGTAGGGCTGGAATACACCATGATTAGAATGATATTCCGTCATAGAGCACCATGCACACATACTGTACATTCATACACTTACTCATGCTTATGGACAATTAAAGAAGCCAATATCCCTTATGATATGAGTTTTACAGGTGCTGTGAATCAAAGAACCCATATGAGAACATACAAAAATTCACACAAGAGAGTAACCCAAGTTCAGGATAGACCTGGGAAATTTGATCCGCTGTGATGCCCTTGACATGAATCTTGATGTATGATTATGATCTATTGCATCAATAATAAATCAGGAATATTTGTTTGTACAGTACATGCTGTAACAGCCAAATTAGGTGTTGCTACTTTAAAGTATATTGTGTAGTTAATGTTATGTAAGTAATGGACACACACCCCCATTTGCTACTCATGGTCAGTTGGAGCGAGATAAAAATGTACTGGGCTGTGGAGATGCTTTGAGCCTGTGCAATTTACTAAAATTGTATTGGAAAAGTTATCACTATCCATGTATAAAGTGATTGCCGGCTATGCAACCTGTCTTGTATTATGTTTGTAGCAAAAAAAAAATCATGGGCCAACTACAAAGAACAAGCTTGCAATGGCAAAGCTCATATTCTGTCCCAACCCAGCTTCTAAATCGTAATATATGATTAAGTTAAAAAAATGTTTAAACAGTTGGCAGTTGCTCATATAAGAGATGACATCTGACAATCTGACACGATTGACTGACTGACATGCAGCCCGTTGGCTCAAACAGATGCCAGAATTTTTTTGTTTGAAAGAGACAGCTGGCCTTTTGCTTGTCTGTTGTCTTGCTTTTAAAGAAAGCAACAAAGTTAAGTCTTTTGGCTAGTAGAGCCTGTGTACAGGCATAAGCTCTATTGGCACAGATGTTTGCTGCAGTGTATTTGGCTGCCGTAATGTGTAATCCAGGGAAACAAGCCCAAATAGAGTCTGATGATGTCTGCGCTGCTGGCAAAGGCAGAGTTTCAGAGAAGCAAAGACTTTATCTGAATCTGGTGCTGTCCAAGTCTCTGGGGAGAGATAGTTCTTAGTGGGGTCTGTAGGCTGTGGCAATCCTGTGGTCATTTCAGTGGGTATTAGTGAGAAGTTTCCCACCAGGCTAGAGATTAATGCTGCTCATCTCCTCTCTGGAGGAGATTAATGAGGAAAGGTCAAACTGAGTCAGAGAGCCAGAGTTCCTGCAAGAAACTCACTTATACATACACATACGAGTAAACACAAACACACACACACACACACACACACACACACACACACACACACACACACACACACATACAGTACATATACACATAAACACAAAGAATGAAAGTGCAATAAAGTTCTACTGTTCTACTGCATCTCGTCTCATATTTCTGGACTCAATAAGCGTATGAATGCTGTTTGAGCAGTTTGTTACAAAGCCTTTGGTCTCTTACTCTAAGCTATTACAGAAAAGCCCTTGAGAATGGAAAGAAATGTGAGAAAGAGAAAAAAATATACATTGAAAACTCCAAGGAGGTTGAGTGAGCTGGCAAGCGCAACCATGGCAACTCGGTTTACCTTGACCCAAGAGGCGTACGCAGTGGCCAGGTAGAATTCAAAAGATAAATTCAGATTCTTTTTCGAGCCTCTGTGTGCCATGCAGACTGTATGCTAACAGAGAGTACTCACACTCCAAACACAGTTGTGCTCTTCCAGCTAATTTTGCATATTGTTCCAAGAAAGCATGTTTAAGTTGTACTAAATTATCCATTACGTGTCTGTATCCCTACTTACTTAAAAACAGAGAAAATAGCAATAATAAAGTATGATTCTCCATCCTTGTTTTTTTTAGGGAGGGCATACTGTACATTCTGCACTGTGACTTTCTAGCTTATAAACAGTTTTACAAGTTAGGAGAGCAAGGAGTAGAAGAGACACTTACCAGGAGATATTCCTGATGTCATTGCTTGCAGTGTACAATATACTGTATAGTATATTAAGATTTTTTTTTATATGGACACCAGATTTTTTTTTATCATGTTTTAAATTTCAGGTGCAATTTGTTAGAATTTGTTTATACTGTACGTACACTGTACATACTGTGGCAAACCTTTGCCAGAAGGTTGCTAGGCCTCCTCACCCAACATCAGTGCCTGACCTCAGTAATATTTTTGTAGCTAAATGATTAAATCCCCACAGCCTTACTCCAAAATCTAGTAAAATGTCGTCCCAGTAAAAGTACAGTTTATTACAGTATATCTGCTAAGGGATGAGCCACTCCATATTACTGCTCAGAGTTTAGGAATAAGGTTTTCAAAAAGTACATATGGCTGTGATGTTCAAGAGTCCATATAAATATGACATATACTTAACCAAGATTTAATTCACAATGACCAACTGAGGCACAAAATCCACAAGATTATTATATATCATAATATTGTCATCTGGACTTGCTCCCATTCGTAGCTCACACCACTACTTAGTTATTCCTTTGTTCTTTCATCCAGTGCTGCTTTGAGACCATACCTAACAATAGCTTCATGCGTACCATTAATGACACAATCTATTTAATTTACTTGACGCACTAAGGCATCTCCCCTGCTGGTTCTGGATCTGCCATGCAGCAGAATCTTCATCACACACTTACTGAGCTGGGGTGCGAGAAAGAGGGTGTGAAGCAGAGAGGAAGACGCTTGTCACATTCTTTTGTGTGAATGCTTAAGGCTGCATGTGCGAGGATCTGATTAGGCCCATGAATGTTTACACATAAATGTTAAAGATTTGAAAAGTGAGAGAGAGAGAGAGAGAGAGAGAGAGAGAGAAGAGGTGGCAGTGGGTGTGGCTGTTCAAAACAGATTAGAGTGTTATTTGCGTTAGTGCTATGAGGTAAAAATCCTGTCATCCATGACGAAAAGCTAGGTGTTTCCTTTTAAAGGAGACACATGTTTTGGCTCAAAATCTCACTACATTTTACAACATAGAGACATGTTTGCAAGCATAGTAAAACAACACAGCTTATTTGTACAGAGGCCTAAAGCCCTAAAATACTGTATGTGATTTTTATTATTTTGTGTGCACAAATTAATATCTTGTTTGCACACAGGTCAACTACTTAAAAGCAACGAAGACCTTCATGTTCCAAATACCTTTCTTGAACACAATAAATACGTTTTGTATTTGCCTTTAAACATACATATGCAGATAAAAATAATTTGTGTAAAAACAATTTAACTAATACAACAATTTTCATTAAAAATTATCTTTGTGACTCAACACCAAAACTAAAAGTTATTCATTCATTTATTCATTCACTCATCTTCTATTCTGCTTATTCTGTACAGGGTTATGTAGGCACAGGGCACAAGGCGAAGGATAACCTGGACAGGGTCGTAATCCATAAAAGGACAAATAAAAAGTAAGATATTTCTAATATTTAAATGAATTAGACTTTCTAAGTATTTGGTACATCCTCTTTTTGTTAAAGATGAAAGGGTGTTAGTCTGATTATGGGTGACAATGATGATGTAGATGATGAGGGTGTTGATAAAGGATTTGATTCAATATTAGATACTTTATCTTAGACAAGTGTGTCTTGCTTACATCAGCCCTTTTTGGCCCACTGTTCATTGAAAAATGAACAGACACTGAAACATTGGAGCTGAGGTTAGAAAATAGACATCTTCCTTTAGACAAGTTATACAATTTCCTATCCAGTGGGGCTTCTATTAGCCACATAACCTTTGAGATGACAAGACCCTGTCTGCCCGTTCTTTAGGGATGTATAAAGACAAATCTGAACCAGAGGAAGGAGACATGAGCAGAGTGATAAAACAAAAGAAGAGTGAGAAAGTCTGCCAGTAATAGAAGGAGGGAGGTAGCCATAAGAGGGTGAAATGAGCATGAAAAAAGTGAAGGGATAAAGGGAAGTATATATACTTTTCAAATCAGCGACAGAGACCTCAGTGTTTGGAGTTTCTGCTGCAGTGTAGGCTGAATAGCTTTTCAGCATGTACTCTTACATGTCCTTTTTTGATGGGTCTGTCGCGAATGCTTAGTGTGTATATGAGGTCTCCATTGCTGTACACTGCTGCAGAGGCAGCAAGGCTATGGCACCACACACACACACACACGCACATGCACAAAGGAGACACACGAGCACTCTTGGGAACAGGCGCTTGTGTTTGCTCGCTTTTCAACGAGCCCAAGACTCAACCTTCAGCAAACAAGAGAGACAGCCCAAGGCCATTGTGGAGGAGAGCGAGATAACGCTGTCGTCTCTCCGCTTTCATACAACCTCTCATTCTTCCCTTATCCTTGTTTTTTATTTTGATATTTTTCAGCTTTTTCAATTAAACTTTAAAATCATGGTGATACATGAGGTAACATTTTGCATTTTATTTTCCGATGCATAGAAAATGCAGAAACAATACCATAATACTCTCCTTTACATTATATAATATCACTATATAATTATATTTGAACCTCCTTTTTAACAAAATTAAGAGCCCAAAATTCGACAGTAAGTGTGTAACACACAAAACTCAGAAGTGGTTTTAGGATCCATGTGGTTGGAGATTTCTTAGATGACAAATATGAGATGACAATACAATTTCCAATACACAATGCAAAATGTCAAGACCGTTTGCAGGGCAAAGGTCAAAACACAACTGAACACAAGACAGAAATAACAATACTATTACTATTATACAATATAGAACTTAAACACAATTAAGATTTGGGATGAATTGTAAGCTTGATTAGAGAAAATAACTGTGAAAAAGTTCAAGAATCCGGGAAGGAAGACTTTACTGCTTGTAGTTATCTACAGTACTCCTCACACTGATTCTGAATCTTCTAGTTTAAACACTAGTTTAACAATACCATGTGTGGGTAAAATACTACAAGCTACATCACTTTCACTTGCTCATTCCCTTTCCGCTCATCCTGTACAGGGTCTTCAGGAAGCCTAGGGCCTATCTGTAAAGATAACAATAGGGCTGGGCGAATCAATGTTACAATGATCAGACATTTCTTGCTCCAGACAAAAGGCCCTGACCTCCAACTGCTCCGAAACCCCCACAATCAATCCCATTTTCCACCAATCCCAAATTTAATGATCATGTCAATTTTAAATGCCCAAAACCCTGAAAATTTCTTTTTTCCTCAGACCTTCAGTTGATAAAATAATAGAATCCAGATTGAAGATCCAATAATATTTCATTACTAATATTTTTTTTACGTAATATTTTAAATATCTGAATTTAAAAAGAAATTCTAGAGAGATTTCTAGTTGCAATGAGGTTACTCGATGACATTAGCTACCTTCTGTATCTTGCTTAAATGAAAAAGGAAGAAATATGACACATTTCCCAGAATTCACTGCAATGTGACATTACTTTTGTGTCATAAGCCCTATAGAATAATGTATATTTGCTTTGTATTATATCAAATTTAAGTAGTTTAGTTTAGAAAGTTTATATATAAAAGTAAGGTGCACAATGATTACAGTTTGTGTGTGTGTGTGTGTGTGTGTGTGTGTGTGTGTGTGTGTGTGTGTGTGTGCGCACGCGCAAACAGAAGATTGATCGTTGAGAATACATTTAGATTGAGGCTTTTGGGAGTGGGGGCAAAGGAACACAACTGTGTTCTTCAAAGTTAAAACAACAGCAAGTACCAACCACAGAATTGTGTATCCCTCTCCCTATGCTCTACACATCACAGTTTCTGCTCTCCTCTAGCATCCTTGCTCTTTGTGTGTGCTCTGGCTGCGCTGTCTTCAATCTCTACGCTCAGCATGAGACCACTGCTACCATGAGCACATCACAAACCTTCCTCTCTCCCGCCTCCTGGTTTCAGGATCGAATCCCCCTCTTGTTTGATTCACTGTCCCTGCTACCGATATGAAGCAGATGAGAAAAACTAAAAGCCCCCAGACAAAATAAGATATCAGACAGAGAGAGCGAGAGAGAGAGAGAGAGAGCGAGAGCGAGAGAATGAGAGTCTCTTGTGTGTGTGTGTGTGTGTGTGTGTGTGTGCCTAAGTCAAAAAAATTTCAGCAGCTGTTCTATTCCTGCTCCTGCCACAGTCTATAGTAGTCACAGGTGGTCAACCAGGTGCAATACTGCCTTTATCAAAGAGCAGTCAGAAACACCCTTGCCTTGCAGACAGCATCGACACCAGGAAGTATATGCTGCTCTATTTTCTCTCTAGGTGTTCCCATCGAAAATCACAGAATCAGAGTGTGCTTGTATCTGTAGACAGTAAACTAAGGATTTAAAATACTGCCTCACTGCTTGGTCTAGCTGGAGAGTTTTATCAAGTTTTTCTTTCTGTATCTGCAGAGAAGGGTCAGTGGGCTTTATTTATCAAGCTAGATATGAATACTTTTGTAAATCAGGTGCATTTGCACGTGCATTTACACAAAAATGTGGAATTCTTTTAAAAGAAATCTAATTTGTAAAAGCATTCAGATCATATGAGAGCTCCTGCACTTGTGTAAATTTACCTATAGAAAGACTGTTCAGTGTGAACCTTTAACTGGGCAAATACCGAGGCAAAGTTTAAAAAAAATTAGGTGTGGATTATTATATTATATTGTCACGTTGAAATTTCTGCTTTATTTGCATTATGTTAAACTCTTTGGGAACTCACCCACTCTCACGAATTCACTATACCGCTTACCCAGTACACGGTCACAGGGTGCCTGGAGTCAATCCCAGGAGCCTTGGGGCACAAGATGGGGTACACCCTGGAAGGGTGCCAATCCATTGACAGGCACTATAATGCATACACATACTTATAGAATATGGCCAATTTAGAAACACCAATAATCTTAATCTGCATTTGTTTGGCCTGTGGAAGAAAACGGGTGTACCTGGAGGAAAACCACCAAGCACAGGGAAAACATGCAAAATCCACATACACACACAGACTCAAGGTGGGAATCTAACCCTCGACCCTGGAGGTGTCAGTCTTGCTAACCACCATGCCACCATGCCCCCCTGTAGTAAACAAATAAGACTAGCTATTGTATTAGAACAAAGGTCGTGCCACTACATGCTGTAGCCAGTGTGCTGCAATAGCTACGCAAATTTTTACATTCTCCCCTATAGTTTGTTCATATTTTTTATATTTTGCCCATCACTAAATGTAAATCAGCAGCACCATGAACATACTTGGTAATTTATAGGCAATTTTACATTTATCAACCTGTGTATGTGTGTATAAATGTTACTGAAACTTTGTAAATTTGGTGGGATTTGTTTGCTTAGGCTAGGCTTATGATCAGATTACATACAACTAAAATATAAAATAACTTATTTTGTAATATGTAAGAGGTACTTGGTCTGTTTGCAAACATGTTCATGTTCTTTTTATAAAAGCCAAAAGCAAAAACAGATGAAAAAAGATGTTGGTGAGCAGAGAAAGCCTTTGCAAAAACAAAAAAGAGACTGTAGGTAGACAAATCCTACTTTGACAAATGCCAGATTTTTTTCTATTCTATTCTCTTTTAACACTTTTTCAGTTATGCGTATGCACACATACTGTATGTATGATAAAGCAGCCCTTGCTAAAGAAACTTCTTATGACCAGGTCTTGCCAATTACAACTTTTATGCAAATTTCACTTGGAAAAAGATGCTGCATACAGAATTCCTTTCTGCTTACAAATTATGCACTCAACCATCCAAACATATTCAAAACCTGCAATGGCTCAGTCTGGGTATTTTAAATACCTGTTTTTTGGAGTTTGCAGGACTGGACTGAAAGAGAGAGAGAGAGAGAGAGAGAGAGAGAGAGAGCAAGCAGAGCTGCAAGACTATGTCTCATTTGCTGCACAAGAGCACAAAAATACAATTTTGCCTTATCTCAAAACACAGAGCTCCAACAACAACCCTGCATGCCTGTATCACAACACAAAGGTTGCAGCTCTGTTTCACATTATGATGGAAGCTGCACTAGAGAGCCAGAGGTGACCTGCGTATTCCTCATCCTGAAGCAGAGTCATACACGCTGACCTCTAAATAAGGCATTTAGGGGAATCCAAACTGTACATGAACATCCATTGGGGCATTGTGCACACACATTTGGACAGTTCTTAGTAATGTACCATAAATGTATTGTACAATTTACAGTAAGTACCCTATCACATGAAAAAGAACTGTAATGATGATAAGAGAGTGGGATGGGGAATCATATGACAGTAGGAAAAAAGGCTGGAATACACACACATAGATGTCATGCCGGTTTTATGCAAGACACCACACATTTACACCTAGTAACAATTTAGTCTAAGCAGTTGACCTGACAGACAGACAGACAGACAGACAGACAGATAGATAGATAGATAGATAGATAGATAGATAGATAGATAGATAGATAC
>JAOVVA010000037.1:25070463-25087443 GCA_028565275.1 Leiocassis micropogon
CTGTAATAGTTCTTGCAAGAACTGTATTGTCAAGTGCATTTGCAAAATCCGTCAAGCACCATAATGAAACTGGCTCTTATGAAGGCCACCCCAGGAGGGCGAGACCAAAACCTACCTCTGCCACAGACGTGAAGTTCATTTAGAGTTATCAGCCTGAAAAATGACCAATTAACTGCATGGTGGCTTAGTGCTTAGCACTGGGTCTGATTCCTGCATCGGGTCTGTGTGCATGGATTCCTCCTACAGTCCAAAGACATGCCTATTAGGCTAATTGGTATTCCCCAAAAATTGCGTGTGTGAATGTGCGTGCAAACATTGACCGGAGGTCCAACCACGGTTCTACAAGATGGGAATAAATACAATGGTTACCATTGGCTGCTATGTTCCCTCGTTGGACTACAAAAGTTCCTGGATGGATGGATGGATGGATGAATGGATCCTTCTTTTTGTTAAGGCAAAAACTCTTTTTGAGAATTTTCTATTGTGTTCCAAAAATGACGTGTTCAATCCACATAGCACTGTTCAGTCAGGACATGAGGGGTAAGTTGCTGTTAACTGAAAGTAAATTCCATCAATTCTTGAACTGGACCATTGTGAGGCTACAAATAGAGCCATCAAGTGACAAAAAAAGACATGAGTGAGGCTGCACAGCATCCTGTTTCATTAAGAAGATCAGTTTGAGTTTTAAAGTTGTTTGACCTTTGTTTTTTAACACTAAAGTTTAATCATGCTTCTTAAAATTTGGGTGATCAAATTGTGGTGGTCGCAAAGCAATGCTTACAGTGTCGCAAGCTTCATTATACAGTACAGCAGTTACTATATTTTTATTATAAGCTGAATATTTTTACAGAGGTTTTTTTTTTTTTTACTAAAATCAGTTTTATAATCAGCATATAACCATTTAACCTGCTGTGTCTTTGCAGAGGTCAGGAAGCTTGTCAGCTCAATGCACATTGCTCATGTTGGCTGTTTTGCAGTAGAGGGATTATGACTTGTTCTGCATACTTGTTTTGTTGTGTCTGTTCACTGCCTGTCTAAATTTGCAAGGTAAGCATAAATTTTGACCAATCCTTACTTCTTGAGTTCATTTTTTCTGCATGTCAAAAAAAGTAAAGTAACTCTTTTTTTGGTCTAGAGATGTTTCTCACATATCTGAGTCAAATTAGCATACAGAATTTCACTTGCTTAAAGGCAGAACACAACATCAGCTTAGTGTTTCCCTATTTAAATGCAGCATCTACAGTTTCCCATAGAAACCCATTTGAAAAGGTATTGAACTTAACTAAAAATCCAAAAATATGTAATATATCTGGAAATAATTAACCCCCATTATTAAATTAGAGCTTAATTTTATAGTTGCCAAGAGAGTTGCCAAAAAATGCATTCTTTTTTATTTTATGCAAATGACAGCATCTTTCAATTCTTAAGTCATTATTTACCTAAAATTGCATTTTATAAATTATAGGATATAATATGTATTTATTTGTCTTACATTCTGTTGGCATGCTCATCAAGTTATGCTAATATTCTGATTAAGTATACACACACTATTGATGATGCATGACCACTCACAGTACATATAAGTGTGTGCTAATCTAAATCATTGTCAAGCTTGCCTTCATGAGACTCAATGCATACAATGATGTACATCTTTGTTTTAACACACTTTGACTAAATTACTTCTGCACAACCTTTTGTACTCTTTTGTAACTGGAAAATTTAACAATGCTCAGAAATTATGCTAAAAATACCACATTTAAAATTTGTGCTCAATTGAAATATGTAAGATAAACAAATATAATTAATGGTAAATAATGGTTAAAATTTGTATGTTTCTGTTAAACTTACTAAATAGAATAAAGTACATTTACTGTAGCAAAATATGCATAATATCAATGAGTAAAAGCTACACAAGGCCTAAATATTTTTTTGTGTAAACAATTTTTATATTTATAACACAAGCTTGTTGTGTTCTCAAATCAGAAGGTGTTGATTATTATTTTTCATAACAGCCTGTCTGTGACAGTCATTCTATGGGACATTTCATTCAACATAAATGACAGGTTCATATTTATGTCCTCATTCTAATACATTATCGCTCCTACAGTGACAGCTCATACACAGAGATGAGACACAGAGCAGACGGTCTGCATAATCTAAGACTAATGATTAATGAATTATTGAAAAATATAATGTTATTTAATAAAGCCAGTATGCAATCATTATATGGTAAAGCTTTCTGTAAGGACACATTTATGTAACATTTATGACAGTCAGTCAGTAAGTTTTCTGCTGCAGCAGAACAGAGTCCTTTTTTGTTTTATAACTTCAAGAGAAAGAGAAAAGAGGCTGGTGTGGGAATGAATTTTAAAGTTGCTATAAAGCAGTGATAAAAGCGATTTTTCACAGACATTTCACAAAATTAAATGTAACAATAAATGGCTGAAAAGTGTGACATGTCATATATGAACATGTTACAATTGTCATTATTAGGAAAACCACTGTGCGATAAGAGGAAAGATGCACTTCGGGGCATATTGTTTTAAGAAAATAATCTACTTTTTATCACATCACCCCTGTTTGGATTATTTTCTTGTAACTGCACACCAAGTGGAATCGTTATTACTTCATTATTACATGAGGTGCCTAAAAGCAGCTCCTATACCTCAGAATCCTAAAACTTAGTGTCTTTCCTCTTCACATCTTACACTTTTCTGCATTTTGCATCCATATGTCTTTCTCTCTCTCTCTCACTCTCGCTCTCTCTCTCTCTCTCTCTCTCTCTCTCTCTCTCTCTTCTCTCTCTTGGTCTCTAATGAATCATACAGAACTTTCCCTTCAAATAGAGATGATAAAGCCCCTCTGGCACAAACACATATTGCATGCATTCATCACTGCAGAGATTTAAGATTTGTCAGCTTGTACCCTACCAGCTTTAACCCCCATAGACACTCAGTAAAAGGTGTAATACATCTATAATTTAGGAGCCTTTGGTCTCTAGTCTCTGTGGATCATTTCAGGACATGTCCCTTGTCTCAAGTCTTTTGTCCCACCCTACACAGTGTGGCTGTCTCTGCGCTGTGAGGCTGCTGTCAGATAACGGTACAGCTCTATTCAGCTAAAAGTGATGTGTGAGAGAGGAGAGAGACAGACACACGGGCAGGCAGACAGGCAGGTGGGCCGTGGCAAAAGGGCAGATGGGGAGCTGAGTCCATATGCAGCGATTCACTCACATGTTGTCCAGCTGCCTAACATACAAACATTACTGCTCTCTCATTCACTTTCCCTCTTGCCCTCATACACAATCATACACGATCACAGACACACTATAAAGGCATCATCTAAAAGACTTTTTCTTTGGCAGAACCTTCTGTTTAAGAGGCTTTTAGAGTTTAAAACACAAAGTGCTTTTGTTTTATTATCATTTATATAAAGGACAATAAACCCAATTTAAATGGAAGAATAAATGTGCTAATGTTTGTGTGCTACACACACATGCCCACAGATTATTATTGATACTGTCAGAGTTATACTACATTTGAAAAAAACACACACACACATTTTCATAGCATTTAAAACATAAACTGCCACATGCTTTTAGAATTTTCCAAAGTGTCCCAATGTGCCAATAAAGAAAGAAAGAAAGAAAAAAAAACAGACATCACACAAGAAAGTATTTCAAATGCAAGTAATGGCAAGAGATCACTATAGCTCCTGATGAATGAAACAAGTTCTTTTTATGAGTTCTCCTACTTTATTTTACTCATAATTAAACATATTGTTTTGACATACTGCAAATTCATGAAACACATTACACAAATTTTCAACATGCTTTCTCTGCATGAATTACTCCACTCTATAAATATAAAACCGAACAATTTGAGAGGTGTCTGGAAATTCACTCTCAGACAAGTAATGTGTAGTGGAAGCTATTATTGTCCCATATCATAAGATAAATTGTGTTGTTTGGAGTCCTGAGTTGTTATGCTCTCCTCCTGCTTCATAAGTACTCATTTTATTGAACTAACACATTAAGGAAACCTTCATTCTGTATTTTGGGTGCAAAGTGAAAATACCAAAATCTAATCAAAATACCACACAAGACTACGATTTACTGTTATTTCTTTATGAGTGACAAATTGAGAACTAAAATTTAAATTGTTGATTCATGTCTATTTACCTTTAGTTTTAATGAGAGTTTAGCGAGTTGGCCAGGCAATTTCTTTTATACCAAAGGATTTTTTTATCCTTATTTTTTTTTGTCAGCAAAAATTAATACTGTAATAATCAATACTTTTATTATAATATTTTATTATTTAAGAATATGAAAAGAGAGGTGATAGGAAAATTAAGCTTCGTAGGGGTCTTTGAAAAGTACAGCACCTTAGCCTGTGTTCATCAACCCCCTTTATTTTGTCTTTCTTAATCAGTCTCTTTCTATTCTTTTCAACCATATAGTTATAATATACAGCAGTCTAGCACAGTTCAAATTCATTAGACAGAAATTGAAAAAGAAAAATAATAATTAATTGTGTTTCAGAGCTTTTTTCCCTATTTGTGAATATATAAAGCACGACTTTTTTTTAATTTCAAAATCAGTATGACACAATTCTCCAACCTAATCACTTCCACAACAGTACATTATAACTGAAAAAATGCTTTCTTCTCAAATACAATGAAAAAGAACAAATATTAATCTCAACACTGTACTGTAGATCATTCAGATTTTGACTATTGAAGGGACTGAGGTTTAATCACAGGTACACAAAAGGCAAAGCATCTACTGTATATCAGAATAGTTTTTCATCTGTTATGTGTTAACCTTCCCCTCATTAAAAAAATATTTTTAGATTCTTAAATATTTAAAATGTTAATTGGAAAATGTATTTTCTATGTAATAGATTATATAAATATGAAAACAGAAACAAGAATAATTCTTTGATTCAAAATTCAGCTTTAAGTTCATTCTCATGCTGTCCTGTGAGATGAGATAATCTAATACCCATCGCACAATATACTGTATTTCTTCAAGCAATGCACCTTGGGAAAAATACAGTGCGTCCATGTCTAAGATATAGTTACCTGAAGCTTCCTTAATAGTGTGCAGTTTGTCATATGTTTTCTTTTTAAATATATATTTGTTCCATCTTCAGGAAGAAGGGATCTCAAAAAAATTCACAAAAAACATGATGAAAGAATCAGCTTTAGGAAATGCAGATAGGTTTTTATTCACTCAGTGATGAATGCTGGAAATGATCTTTATTCGAAACCAAAACAAACTGCCTCTGTCTCAGTTGCTGATGTGCACTAAGGATGTTATTCAGAAAAATGAAGATCTTGCCGTGTAGTATTGTCCAAAGGCAGTATTGTGTCCAGTAATGTCCCCAGGTTATGGTCAATTAGGGTTGCCCTTGTCTCTTTTAAGGTTCAATTGCCATTTTTTCTTCCCCACTACTCCACGTCCTCTTCATATTTCTCCATCTCTTTCTACCTCTTCCAGTCTACGTTCTTATCCTTTACTTTCCTCTACCAAAATACTCTACCTCTGCTTATTCTTATACCTCTTCATTTTACCGTGCTTCTTTCTTGTTCATTGTTTATCATTCAGTTTATTCAAATGTCACTCATTTTATATACACAGTGAAATGTTCAGAAGTGTTTAAACAGTTTAGCAAATTGCAGTTCCTCTGCTGTGTGCTTTACTAATCCAGCTGACATCAACTTGGGGAGAAAATGTAAATGAGTTAAGTGAAAGTATGAAGAATGTGAACTGAAATGAAATGTTTACTGTATAGAGAGATTTGTCTGTTGTGCTGGGAAAAACAGTACATGTTTTTATTTATGTGAAAACCATGAAAACTGCAATCTAGGTTCCAAAAACTGTGTTAAACTACATAAATATTTTAGCTTGCTATTTATCCTTTTTAGGATACTTTTTATTAATTGATTTTTAAAAATAGATATCATAATTTATTCTTAATAATTTATTTTTAATAATAATAATTCATTTTTGCTATAATTTTTGTACTGGAACTATTTACAAGGCTGTTATTAAATGGTATATTCATATAAATGTTCATGTTGTATAAATATTTACATATAAATCAAGACTTTGATTTAAATGTTTATACTTACAATAATGCAAAAATGTTTGTTGTGTTGTCTTTTCTTTTACTAACCAATTATTTATTGTTTAGCCACGGAAATAAATGGGCCATACTAATTGGGTTTCCTTTTTTATTTCTTTTTGGTATAAAATGTAATATAAATTCAGCAATTAATTAAACCTATACATAAACAAACAAGTAAAATTCTATAACTTGAAGTCATCCAGAAAGAGAGATTTTCGATTCTGATGGTACTGTAATTTTTTTTAACCTTTAAAAAATAAATAAATTAATTTTAAAAATCCACTATAGAAAGGGGGAGGGGGAGGGGTTATAACGTTTATAAATTTACACGTTCATACAGTATTTCTCAGTGAGCTGAGTGGGAGGAGCTCAAATCTAACTTCAACTGACTATTTTTGTTGGGTTTTGATTATTTTTAACCATATTTTAAGTATGGTTGGTATTTATCAAAAAAGAAATCTATCTGTACTGTCATACTTGTTGGATGCTTGGTGTGGTTGTTTGTATTTTTAATCTGTGTATTTTTGCTAAACTAATTAGCTTTATTTAAGATGGGTGTTTTAACAGTTTTAAGCAGCATGTTTGAAGAAATGTGTTATGAAAAAAATGTGTCACAAAGAAAGAAAAATTCAGACAAGCTTAATTTTTTAATGTGTAGTTCCTAATTAATGTGTTAAAATACTGTACCTGTAAATCAAACAAAGTCACCCTCACCAAAAAAAGAAATAAATAAAAACAACATGAGCAGTGAAGAAGCTTGCTCGGCTTTATTTGTGTAACTGCAGAGCACTACGACTGGTCAGCAGCCGGACGGCCCCCACATCAGTGGTCTGCCTCAATCAATACTAATGGCTTTTCTGCCGTTGGAGCACCAGGTGAATGTCCTTTTGGCCCAAACTTCATAAACAATATATTTCCATTACAGTCCACAAATGAAAATTCAGCAAAAATATGGACTGGGCATGGCAGATAGAAAACAATATTTGATACCACTGTAATGCTGTTTTGTGTGGTATGGTGTATACAGTAGATCATGATGCACTGTTATTAATATTGTGTCATGCTTGGCTTAACCTTAACATCTAGCATGCCCCAGCTGTAGCTCCTTCACATGCTTGGAATATTAGCTGTACACTAGGCAAATAGATAAATAAATAAATAAATAAATAAATAAATGAATGAATGAACTTGGAGGAAATAATTGATGAGTGGCAGTATGAGCTCAATTGTCATCCAGGAATTACACAATTAATCCTATTAATTTATCTTTAATAACCTCTTTATCTTGGTCAGGTCTCTGGTGGATTTGGACTTTATCCTGAGAACTCCGGATGCAAAGAATGAAACCCTCCCTGGACAGGATGCCAGCTCATCACCATGAACACACACATGCAAATGGACACATAAGCTGTACATTTGGTACCTAATTGGTTACAGTTGCAAGTAAGCAATAGCATATAGTTTATAAAATATTTTTCATGCAGTTAAATAATTCTGCAGAAAAATAATTGTGCTAAATAATTATGATTCAAACATTATGCAAAATGATGATCATTTCACCAGTACTGTGCAGCACTAACATAACACTTTTAAAAACAAACAGGGATATGCTGCTTGTCATGAATACATCACAACCTTTTTGTGCTTTATGTCAGCACAATATTGCATGTGTTAATATAGTCATAGTGGGTATAGGCTCCTGCGGTTGTCACTCATTATACTGCTGTTAAGTCTCTCAGAAAACGATGGAGAATTTGACTATCTGTGATGAAGTGGGAGACGCCTGAATGCCGAGCAGGTCTAGAGTAGCCTCAAGCTCTGTAGCCTTTCAGCAGTGGAGCATGGTGGATGTGCTTCATTCCACACTGCTCAACCATTAGTGTTACAGGCCTGCACCTGTTTTTCTAAGTGTGTGTGTGTGTGTGTGTGTGTGTGTGTATCTTCTATTGCAACAGCTGACTAAAAATACAGCCAGAACTGTGTACAAATCTTAACCTGAAACAGATCTAGACTAGAACTTTCTTTCTTTCTTCATTTTTGTGAATTATGTAAAACAAACTGCATAATATTTATTTATTTATTTAAGACTAGTGGTGATTAAAGAAACACCAAATATACAGTATAATTACCTATATTGAGGGGAAAAATACTCACTGCAGTGGTTTTAATAATTATGATAAGAACTATGTCATGGATCAAAAAAGGACACATGGTAAAATTGTATCGTGTTTTTAATTGAGCCCTTTTATTACAAACATGTCTTAGCCTGACTTACTCATCACCTTTTCTATCCTTAGTCCCCTTGCCTATCTCTCTCTCTCTCTCTTTCTCTCTCTCCCTCTCCCCTCTCTCTCTCCTGTTTTCCATTTTATCTGAATTGATTGCTACATGACTGGTTCAGTAGAGGCCCTCACTATACTATTTCCCCCTTCCTCTTGCATGTAACCTGTGTGGTTTTTGTGTGTGTGTGTGTGTGTGTGTGTGTGTGTGTGTGTGTGTGTGTGTGTGTGTGTGTGTGTGTGTGTAGTGGCAGCCAGGGTGCATTCGGCGGTAGATGTAATTCACTCCATTCCCTTGAGTCCGAAGGTGATAATGGAGGCGGATAGTACGGTCCAATCATAGATTATGGTTAAGTGTATGAGAGGGTCCTTTTCTCTTTCATCTGTCTCCTTTCCTCGCTCTCTCCACCACTTCATCTCTTATAGCACACGGATAAACCAGATCAGAGTCACCTCACTTTGTGTCTGTGTGGGAGTGGGGTTGGGGGTGGAAGTTGTGGGGTGGTATAAGGAGGAGAACTGAAGGTAGTGTGCTCTCTGTTGAGCTAGACTAGAAAGGGTGAGAATAGACTTTTATGCCTCACCAGTTCATCTAAACCCTTCAAACCTGACAAAACCTAATCTCTGTTTATTGTAACTGAAGAACCTGAGAACTATTATGTACATTAGAAAGTTTGTGTTATTTGAGTTCTACTACTACTACTATTACTACTACTACTACTACTACTAATAATAATAATATTAATAATGATGATAATAAAAGGTTAAATCATAAACCATGATTCTAACTACAGTAATACTGTAATAACATGCACAACTGATTCAAGAACAGCTACTGTACTGTATATAGTGATCCAGTGAGGTTGTAATCCTTCTAAGGTGCAATTCAATTCAAAGCAACAATTACATTTTTGATGATCCCATTGAATCTGCTATAATGTGATACAATTCGATTTAGTAGCCTTGGATCAATATGTGACTAACTCTGTTTAGAATTTGTGGTACCAGTAATTGTCAAATGCTGATGATGTAGAGGAATCTTCTGGTGTCAGAGGTATGGGAAAATAACCCTGCAGCAATTTGCTCTTTTCAGTGATAACTCATTTATGATAAGTCATAATCTATCATTATAATCACTCTATCAATAATAATCAATTTATGATTGTTGCATTGATTTATTTAATTATTAATATTAACACCCCTAGTGATCAAGCATAGAACAAAGAACAGAACAGCTATGACAAACAATAACTATGATAATAATAACATCATCATGAGGGAAAAGAAAACAATGTTTGCTGCGGGAAATATTGATATTAGCATCAGTTATCTAAATTAATATCAGTAATTCACCTGAAAGGCCTAGGTGTTTTGTATTTAGCACTTACCAACTTACCAATAAGGGATCTTAAATCTCTAATCTTGCTTGATAATTAAGTGTGAGGGAGCCATAACAGTTTAATTGTTTGGGAGTAGACATTACTGCTTTATGAACAATCAAGAAGTAGGTTACAAAAATGAAAGAATGCAAATTTACACCTCCGAGGTTGCACCGAGTTAGTAATTGCTCAACAAAAGCCAGCAGCCTTCAGTGTTACTCGGTTTTTGAGAGACAACATTGCAGCGTACCATAAATGTTGCCTTTCAAATTGAAATGAGTGAGCAATCAAGGAAAACCGATTAAAACCTGTTTCTTTGAATTCTCCTTTACTGTCTTCAGTATCCTACCTTTCCCTCTTCCCTCTTTTTTTGTGATCTGTCAATTCTGTCCTTAGAACATCTGCACTGTTGGACAAGCATAATGATTTCCTTCTCATTTCACTCATCCTTCTTTTTTCACTGAAAGGAAGAGATGACGGGGGGGAGAAAAGGAGAGGCGGTATCCCCAGATATGAAATGCCCCCCCTCTCTCATTCTGTCCTTTCCTTTTCTTTCTCATTCTCTCTGCACTAAGTGATGGAGATGAGGCTTCATTGAAAGTGGCACCTTAAAGAACTAGAAAAAGGTTACAGTGGCTGACTCTGTGACATGGGTGCATTATTTATTGCCAGCTTCCCCATAGTGCTGCAGCCACCTAATTGGCAAAATAAGGGATTTTCATACATACATACACACACACACACACACACACACACACAAAGCAGATTTGTACCATGTCCTCTCAAAGGCTAATAGAATTGTGACATAAACCTGACACTGTGGATTTTCGTAGTAAAAACTGAGTAAAAAAAAATATTACTCTTACTGAACTTGGCTGAACCGGGGCTGTTGAAGGAGTGAGAAGAGAAGGCCAGGTTCATGACATTGCTAAACACATTAACAGTTTCTGTTGCTCTTCCTGTTCTACACCTCCTCCTCACTGTTTTT
Source organism: Leiocassis micropogon (assembly GCA_028565275.1). NCBI lineage: Eukaryota > Metazoa > Chordata > Actinopteri > Siluriformes > Bagridae > Leiocassis > Leiocassis micropogon. Next base: position 25,081,241 of record JAOVVA010000037.1, read on the forward strand.
ATTTTGTTCCGCAGCGCATAGTTTAAACATTCTGGAATTCTATCACCCAGGAAAGGAAGCTCATTAATCTCTTCTGCATTCCTTATTCCTTAGTTATAACATTTTATGTTAGCTTCACAGTAAATAATAAATATCTCTTCAGAATTTCTGAATAATTTGCTTTGACTGCAAAAAAGATATCTTAGCAACAATATATTGAATACTGGTAACTCTAAGTCATATTTCTCCATATTTAAATACTTTTAAACTAATATATGATTAATAATCCTATTTTATGATATTTCAAGCTTTAGTTTATTTTATTCTATGGTCCAATAATCAAGTTTATTTCAATAAAGAAGCAATAAAAAAGTATTTTTTTTTCCTCTGTATACCATGACAATGTATATGAAATGAAGCAATCAAGATGTGATTGTAGTGTAGACTTTCAGCTTTAATACAATGTGTTTAAAAATATAGCCTTAACCATTTAGGTGTTCCAATTTTCAATATCTCACCGATTTCCAAGGCTCTAAAGCAATTGTACAATTGACTATCACAGTTTGATGGTTAGTTGTGACTTACTGCAAAATGGTGAATGTGCATTTGGTAGCTGTTCACAGAAACTCTTAATATACAGTCCAAAGAGTTGCTGACACAAGTGAAGGAGGTCATCATAAGGCTGAAAAAGCAAAACAGATCTATTAGAGACAAACTGGTACATTCTTAAAAAAGAAGGTATGTACTGGTGAATTCAGCAACACAAAAAGGACTGGAAAACTAAAGTGGGTCTACAAACATCTATAAACAGGAACAATGAAGAGACACCTTTATGAATGTAATTACAGAGGGTTTTCCTCAAGATGTAGTACAAATACTTTATCACTGTATAAGTATTTTCATGTATCTGTACTTTATTTGAGTACTTGAGTATATTTACTCACTACATGTTTTGATAAAAAAAAAAACCTGTACTTTTACTTATTACATTTAAATAGAGTCTTATTACTGTTCAGATGATGTTCACACAAAATTGCATGGATTTTTTTATTCTTAACATAAGGTGTTTATCCTGACATTCACGCCATATCATGACTGAGCTACACTCTATATGAGATGGACAGGAGCAAAACACCGTCAGCCTGAACAGTCCAAGTTTACAGAAATGACTGGCAGTTTATTATGAAAAAGCAGATTGGTTTACACCCCAAAGTGATTGACGTTACCTGGGCAATGGAACACACCCACTTGGTCTTTGGGTGCGGATTCTTCTGGCTCCTTTTTCAAGCCAGATGAATGGGTATACTTGTCAAGGTAAGCAATTTAGATAGCTAGCTACCACTAACAGGCTACCCACTATTAATTTAATTCATGTCTAATATTATTCCTATAAATCTTTACTAGTGCTTGTATTGGAGTAAATTTTTAAGCAATAGTTGTACTTTTACTTGAATATTGAGTTTGTGTACTTCTGTCACCTCTGTAAACATGGTGAAAGAAATATTATGGCATGAGCATGGATGGCCGCCAATGGAACCAGGTCACTCGTATTTATTGATGGTTTGACTGCTGGTTGAACTAGCAGGATGAACTCTGAGACGTATAGAGATATACTTTTGCTTAGATTCAGCAAAAAACTGTTAGGACAGAGATTCTCATACAGATCAATAACAGCTCAAAACATACAATAAAAACAGCCAGACAAGAAGAAGCCATAATTTATCACATAAACTTTCCTGTATAGTAAAATGTTTTTCTCCACATATCCCACCTCGTTAAGAAGCAGGGGTCAGAGCACAGAGTCAGCCATGATACAGTGGTCCTAACAATTAGAAGATTTTTCTGTTATTAAGCATATTTCAGTTACGATCAGTACTATACAAATACAATTTAAAAAATGTGAATTATCAAATGTTCATTGACAAAATAAGGGCAGTTTCCATTACTGATAGTAAATCTACACAGTTAGTAAATTAGCTATACTGCTGAGGTTGCTATGAAGACAACACAATTAGACAGGTAATAGAACGTTAATGTATCAAACGCTATAAGTGAAACAATCTCTGCTCATTCTGGCAAGGAGGGTATGTCAGTAGAGATGGCAGAACACAGGTGCAGGGATTGTTTAAAATTCTCCTTGGCAAGCAAGACAACAAGCCACAATGAGCCACAACATCTGTCTCTCCTGCTCCGTATCAGGCTGATCTGAAGTCAATTATAAAAACGTTAGAACCCCTGCCACGACAAATCACTGCCCATTAGGAATAATCATTGCACAATCTCACAGCTCGATGGCTGCGTGCGTGGCACTAATGTAGTCTAGAGTGAGTGAGAGGGCTGGCAGTAATTCTCAATGATACTGACAGGCTGGGGTAAGAAACCCAGCAATGCCCACAATTTCCTCATGCTTGCCTTTCAAACCCAGAGCAGGGGCAAGAGAAAAAAAGAAAAAAAACACACTGTCTCACCATCCTTTGACAGCACACTGTAGCACACACACTCAGATCGAAGTAAATTGACAGGCTCTTGACTGAAGAACAAAATCACAGAAGACAATGTAGCGCCTTTCAAAACCTCACAAAATATATAGACTTTAAAGGAAAGCATCATAGGAAAAAAAGCCTGAAATATGCTGTCCAAAGATGAGATTTTCTTTTTGATCTCTACAAAGCCACATATATACACACACGCATACATACACACACACTTGTGTGATCCATCATCCATTTGCAGGTTTTGTGAGAAAATGAGATGAGCTGTCACTCAAGCACAGAAATGATACAATACCTGTTAGCGTCACGCATCAAAAATTGGTTGCCAAACTTGCATAGGGGAAAATAAACCCAAGAAATTCCCACTTTGTCCACTGGGAAGACTTAAGAAAGATAAAGAAACCCATGCTTTACAGCTCAAAAGGCAGGCTGTGTATAGGAGGTAGTGTGTTGTATCATCCAATGAACATTATGTTGCAATATTTAGTCATTTAATTAATACCTAATTTATACACAATAACAATAAATAATTTCTTATGAGATAATATAATATGAAAAGAAGATAGTAACAAGCGTGATTCAAGAAGCTTCCAGGCTTACAAAATAATTCTGCCAACCCCAAACGCGATCAGTCACAACATGGTTGGTGTTGAAAGTTCTCTCGTTAGATTTAAACCAGAATTCAATACATACAGTACTTGATCTGTTAAGATCCTACAGCCATGGTATATCATATGGTTATGCAGAACTGCAACACCGAAATGCAGTTTTATTTTTTATTTTTAATCTTAAAGCAACTGTTCCAGAGAGCAGCAATCCCCAACCTCAGGGTCAATAGACAATAGAGCTACAATCAATAGAGCTGTTACTGAAACGCAGGCAAACAGACTGAAAGTAAGTGGTGCCATGGCAACACACTTGAGTCTCCAACTTAAGGAACGGTTATACCAATAAAACATAATTACCCAATCTGATTCCTTCCTCCAAATATTGCACACACCCCTCATGCTGTTATAAACTACTGCAGATGATCCAAAATAGAGCGGCACATCTGGTCTTCAATCAAGTAAAACGTGCACAAGTTACAATTTGCTTTATCTCACTTCACTGCCTGCCTGTAGCTGCTCGCCTACAGAGGGACCAATGAAGCTTTACCCGTATTCATGGAGTTACTCATCAGAATCTAGCAGTGCTATCCCAAAACTAACGGCTGCAATTGAATGGCACATTGATACCACCATTATGTGATACTGTGTCTAAAATCTAACTCTTTTCACTGACAGGTTAGAAATTGTGGAATCAATTGCCCAACTCCATTACCAGATTTAAAACTCTAAAGTCCCTCAAACACCGAGGTCATGTAAATTATACTTTCTTGTATTTTTCATGTGGTATTGAGAAATAGTTCTCCAGGCTTCCTTATGGGCTTTTTGGCCCATTTTTGGCAAGATTCTGAGTCTTATTTTTAGTCTAGTCCCTGTACCTGACCAGTTTCAGAGAAATGTATTTTGTTTGTTAAGCCAGTGTTAACACAGTAAACTAAAAAAAAATGAACTTGAAGCATGAACCGAGAGAAACAGGTGCAGATGACAGATGATCAGGCCGGTGATTAGTATACTGGTGATGCTAAATGCAGAGTGGTTGGAACAGACGAGAGGGAAATGAGGTTGCTGCTGAGGTACATAAAGAACAATTTTAAATTGTATGCTTAGGCACTTTTGCAGCCTGTCACAGTAAAACATTTCGCTCCTATTTCTTTAATGTAATATGTTTCCTCATTTAAATATCCAATCAGGGCTTCATTTGATGTTCATATCAAACACGAGAATAGGGGAAAATCTCAGCGATCTCAGTTTCAGTACTTTGACTGTAGCATTTTTATTATTAATTTTTTTTTTTTTTGTGCCAGATTGGCTGGATTAAATATTTTTAAAAAATGCTGGTCTAAGATTAAGATATTTGTCACATGTACCTTACAGCACAGTGAAATACTTTTTTTTCCCACATAAGCCAGTTAGGAAGCTGAGGTCAGATCACAGTCAGCCGGGACAGCCAGTGTACAGCACCCCTGTAGCAGAAAGAATTAGGAGCCCTGCTCAAGGGCTCAAGAGCAAAAGCGTGGCAGCGCCGGGGCTTGAACCCTCAACCTTGTGAACAGTAACTTACAACTCTAACCACCACTGCCCCATCTCAAAGCAGAACAGTCTGTACTGAATTTATGTACTATTGTCCTGTTGCTACATTATTGCTTTTTTATTGTTTGTTGTAGGAAGTATATGGATAACTAGTAATATTAGGTACTTAGAACCTACTTAATACCATATTAAATGAATTAACTTTAGTTTGGTATGTAATATTAGCCAGCTAGCACCATTCTTTAGATTACATCATCTATCACGACTTAAGTTAGATCTAATCAGCTAAATAGAATTTTAGTACTATACAGAGATGGCAAATAATGAAGTACAAATAATTCATTACTGTACTTAAGTATTTATTGTGAATCTGGACTTTACTTTTAAAGGCATTTTTAATACCTGATACTTCTCCTACTCACTACATTTTCATGAAAAAGCTGTACTTTTACACAAAACAATTTTAATAGAAACTTTTTAGATGACGATCACACAAAAGTGCATTGATCTTCCAATCTAAAATACATTGTGACCCACACAATAGCATGACTGAGCTGTACTCCATGTGGGAAGGACAGACGCAAAACAATTCCACCAATCCTAATTCATCGAAATGACTGGTATGTCCTTTTGAAAATGCAGATTGGTTAGCACACTAAAGTGATTGATGGTTACTTGGGCAACGGATGCCGCACTCTTCTGGCTGGTTTTATCAAGTGTTATGAACAGATCAAGAAAAGATTAAAAGTGATCTAGCTAATTAGCTAACATACTGAGGAAAAGGGATGTGAACTCTTACACATTAGGTTTGTGTTTCATTGAAATTATGCCATTTTTTCAAATAACAAGCTTATAATATTTTTGTGCATCCTTTAACCTTATTATATTCTGTATGTTTGCAGTATGCCCATGTTTAATTGTGTTGTCTACTTGCATTATTCAGGGTCGCTAGTTTAACTATTAAAGTAAGGAAAGAGGCTAAAAATCCTGCTTAGTTTTATTAATGCCAAATTTTGTCACAACCATCAAGTCTTGGCATCATATCCTGGGCCTCCTGTGCATTAGTTTTGATAACTTAATAATCTCTCTGTTCTATTTTTTCATCTGCCTTATAATACAAAGGACATTTTTCAGGCTTGATATTTTTTTATTTCAACAACCACTACAGCTCTGGCTATTAGTAGCTAAACTCCTTAATCAAATATTTATTTTTAGAACCTGAAAAGCTACAGCTCCCTTGAAATAAAACTACAAGCATGGCAGAGCAGCTACTTGCATCATTGTAAGGTGGTTTCTTTCTTTATCCATAAAACTTACCAATGCTAAAAGTTATTCATCATTCTAGCTGTAATGTCTTTTTTTCTAAAAACGTATGCAGTGTTTACTCCTTGCTGTCCAGCCATGTCCAAACCAAACAGTCATATAGTTAATATAATGACTGTACAAATGATATAAATCAGCCCAAAACATTTTATTTTTTGCAGTACCTGTTTCATGATCTTGTAAAGCATCTGAACACAGTCAAAGAAACAAACATTATTTATTCATTATGAATTTATACTCTCATTCTGGTAAAAAAAAAAAAAAAAGGATATAT
>JAOVVA010000037.1:25087543-25112449 GCA_028565275.1 Leiocassis micropogon
TCATGTTATCAACAGAATCAACTTCAATTGTATTTAAAATCCTTTAAAAACTAATTATCAGAAACCCAGTCGGATATATATCCAGAAATTTTGTTGTACATAAAGTACATTTTAGACCATATTCTTAGTATTTAAGTAAAACAAATTGAATTGATTCTTCTTCTTCTAGTGGAGTATATTTTTATGTATTTGTACTTTACTGGAGTATTAAGTTTGTGTGCTTCTGCTGCCTCTGGTACTACTGTATACTAATAGTTTTAAAATGCATGTTCAGCAAATGTACACCCACAAGTTTAGTGCTAAGATTGCAGAGAGGTTTAGGAAGACAGATATAATAAATATCAGTAAATGGTTTCTTATGATCAAGAATCCACCTGCCTTCCTAAAGATAAAGGACAAAGCACAATCCTCTGAGGACAGTGATGTACACATACTTACATACAAGGGTTTAAATTCCTAAAATGTGAATGAAGGAGAAGCGTTATCATGTCAGTCTCATAATGCCAGGGCATTTTCTCCTTGTTAGGTAAAACTTAGGAAGCCCTTCAGGGCTGAATAACCACCAAGACCATCTATTGAGAGAAATGTATTGCTTTTAACTTGGTTTAGTTTTTTTATGTATTGTGTCATTTTCGTTGATAAATCTACAGCAATTTGGTCATGTTAATGATTATAAAATCATTTTTTTTTTGTCTTCTCTGATCTCATCAAAGGGGTTACCACAGCATACCATCTGGTCGGCACACAACTTGGCACAAGTTTTACACTGATACCCTTCCTGATGCAACCTTCCCATTTTTCTAACTAGGCTTGGGACTAGCGCTGCAAGCAGTGGCTGGGTAGTATGGGGTGAGTATAGGGTCAAGGGTCTTCCACAAGGACCCAATAGCGACAACCTAGAGCCTTAACCGCCTGGGCCATCAATGCTCCCACATAAATACAGGATATAATTCCTTAAAATGTTCATAAATGTTATATATTGAATAGTATAGCTGCTTTGTTTCTAATGTAAATATTAGATTAGATTACACAACAATATTACACATATCACTGTATCCTGCTTAATGCAATGGGAAAAATTGTAGTTTAAAACATATTTAAAATATATTTTAATATACATTTAAAATATATTTTAAAATATTTCACTTGGATTTGGGGTTAAAATAAGCTTTGTAATTGTAATTTGTTGTACAAATAAACAAAGCAACATTTCCTAAATTGGATGTACTTAAATTTCCTTTATTTGAACATCCTTTTATATTATCTATAAGGAAACAATTTGGGGTAGTTAGAGTAGCTAATGACCTTCATTCCGAGGTCAACACAGAACCAAACTACATTTGGTTGCAAATAAAAAAGTTGCCCAAATTGTATTAGATTTATTTCAGTATGTTCAGAGTACATGCTGACTATTTCATATTAATATGTGTATTCCCATTGAATATTAATCTTTACCTCAACCGTCATGTTTGCTTTCTCAACTATCTAAGCTATATTAATGGAAACAGTTCTGCAGTAACTATAAAGCAGTTCTTGTTAACATACATGAAACTTAGACTTAGAAATCAGTCTGCTCCTTTCAATCCCAGAGCCTATATTCAATCCCCTCTCCTAAGCCTCTGCCTCCTAAAACTTTCCCATGCACCATGCAAGGGAGAAACAGGAACGGATGTTAGATGTTCGGTCAGATGTCACCGTTCTCTCCCTTTGCTTTCATAAGAAATAGCAATAACTCTTCTGTAATCCTAGGCTTATCTCATGCTCACATTGCTTCCTGTTCCTTATCCTGTTTGGGCTGTCTGTGTATGCACCCATTAATTGACACATAGGGAAGAACTCATCCATGCTAAGAGGTTTGCTGGTTGACTAACATAGGCATATGGGATTTAGATGTTTAGTTGCATATTTAAAATATTTTAAAACAAATGTCATTTCCCCGCAAGCAATGATGTCACAGGTGCCCATGACTAGCTTGTCAGGGAGACATATGGGATTGACATACTGCAATCCAATTTACAGTGCATAAATGTAAATGTGTTACCATAAGTTAACATAAACATTGTTGTCATCTTTATGTCACAAATAAAAGTTGGTAAAGTTACCATATATGGTTCCTCCCCATCTAGGGTAATTTTATAACTCACTCATCATTTATACAGTACCACTTAATCTTGAAAACAGGAGACATAGGTCCCAGGAGACATAGGTCACGAGGCGGGATACAACCTGGACAGGGTGCCAATACATCGCGCACACTACGGGCCATTTGCAAATGCCAATTAGCCTAATCTGCATGTCTTTGGACTATGGGAGGAAACCAGACTACCCAGAGGAAACTTACCAAGCATGGGGAGAACATGCAAACTCCATGCACACAGAGGCGGGAATCAAACCTGGACCCTGAAGGTGCAAGGCGACAGCGCTAACCTCTAAGCCTCTACATACCGTACATTTAAAGGCAAATTTAAAGTCACATTTATTATTATTTTACATAAAATGTGCAAAAATACAAAAATACAAATTTTTTACAAATATGCATTTTTTTCCAGATGAACTGATACTAATGGAACAAATTGGGCACAAAATTAAGTAACATTATGTATAAATGGCAAAGCATCTCATCTCTCAAATACAAAGAGCACATATTCTTTAAACCAGTTGAAAAAGGAAATCAATCATGAAAATAGAAGCCATGAGACACAATGTTTTTGGCCACAACTTAATAACCCCATAGCTTTTAGCCTCTTTTAAACTATGAACAAATCTGATCTGATTTCATTTGTAACTATTAGTATAGATGTATGATTACTCACTGGCACACAGTATAGCTCCAGAACAACAATTATCCTTTCTCATCTGGGACATGAATGATCTCATTACTACACATTATTAAGTCATGGCCACAACATAGTATCTCATGGCCATGCACTACCCAGTTTTGTTCCCACATGTTAGTAACTTGTGGCCTCTGTCATTCCCATGCCGTGGTAAGTCATGGCCACGGAAGATTTTTTTCCCGGAATGTCATGAAAGGGGCTCCATACAATTAAATTCATTGCATACATTCATTTTATGGTACAGTATAATGTCAGCTGGTAGATGCTTGCTGTGTCTTCAGTTGCCTGGTTCTACAGCTATGATGTTTTGCATAACTAAATCACTGAAATAGAAAATGTGTGGCTTTTGTGTTCCTTTCATCATACCCAAAACATTCTCATCTGGGATAGCTCACACTAGACTGAGCTTAGTTTAAAAAAAATAAAAATAAATACCTCAAATCAAATAAAATAAAATAATGCCATATCCTTATCTGGCACTTGGTAAGAAAGTTATTGGTGTGTGTGTGTGTGTGTGTGTGTGTGAGGAGGGGTGGGGAATTGTACACTAGGGGGTTCTGAGCACTCAAGATGTGGAGATATGGAACGAGGCATTAATTGAGCTGCCTGCAGAGGGAAATGTCGTAGGGAAGAACTCATTAAAAATTATTATTAAAGCAACAAGCTGCGCTCATGCATGGCCAAAAACATTTGGAGAGAGAGACAAAACAGCCTGCTCTGTTCTGCCACAAGAACATGTGTGCACTAAACATAGAGTTAAAGAGCTGAAGGCACACTTTGTACAGGGTTTTCCCATGAACACACAAGCATTTTTGTTTCAAATGAGCTTAGTGTTTTGTCAGAGTTTTAAGCAAAGCAATCTAATTATGCCTTAAAAAGGTTGACGTGACTAACACTATAAAAGTTCTTATTTATAATTACAAAAACTTTTTGGCAAGTTGAAATTCAGCAGGCTAGTTAGAATCCAGATAGGAAATGATTTTTTTTTTATTTACAAGGAAAATACCTTTTAATTTAACCATTAAATATGCAAAAAAAGATAGATCAGGCCTAAAAATAAAAAAATAGACCCATAAATACTTTATCTGACAATAATTGCAATATTTCATAAGAAACGTACAGTTATGTTTATTTACATTATTGATATTGGAAAGGTATTAGAATACCTAGTGCATCACGGTCTGTCTCATATAAGGCTTAGCAGGAAAAGAGTTCAAGGTTTTAGATCCAGCCTGCAAATTCCTAGTCCAGAAACCAGTCTGACCGAGCCTCCATGGAATTCTGCTCTCCTCAAGCCATTCATCCACTCTGAACTATAGAGGAGAGAATACTCTGTTATATTGCTCACCTTCTGCTAATTGTTCACCTTCCATGCCAAAATCATTTAGAGTTTTGGGTCTAAGTTGGAATTTGCACCCAGAGTGCAGTAGCACATTTTAAAAAGCTTTCCTATAAACTGAAAGACTTTGAACAAAATCTGTGAATAATCTGCTAAAATAAACATTTGTGCTATGCAACACAAAGAAGTAATTGAAACGGGTAAAAACTGTTACATAGATTATCAAAAAGCCACCCAAGTGAAAAAGAGTAGTCTATGTATATTAAGTCCTAGCATGCCAAAGCATACTTAAATGTACTTGCAGCCACACTAATAACTAGTATACTTGAAGTTTGCTATTTTGGAACAGCTTTTGTACTAAGTGCATTTAAGTTGTAATTTAATTTTACAAAAGCACAATTATAAGTGTATTAAGTATACTTTTGTGTGCTAAAGTGAAACAACTTCAAGTATTCTTAGTACACTTAAAGTGTGTTACCTGACAGTAATTAATGAAATTAATACACTATAACATGTTTTTGAAACACATTACATCAGTAATTATGAAGCAGATTTTATTCATGAGTTCAACAGATGTAATTTGTTATGAAAGAGTAATTTAAAAAAATGTAAACTATAGTTTATACTATACTTTATTGTGTTCAACAAAACATTGTCTGAACAAAGGCAGACATTAGTATTAGAAGTAGCAACAACACATTCTATAGTTTAAACTATGTACTAACTACTTAAAAAAACATGAAATTTACCTTATTTCCTTTATACCTTATTGCCTTGTGCCTTATGGCTTATTACTGTACCTTATACCTTAGATTATAGTGGAGATCTTCCTATCAAGACATAGAGTCCTACCAGGTAACAGCAGGTGCATGAATGTTGGAGTTGGTTTACCAGTCCTTTCACCATGGTGCCTCCTGGATCCTTATTTATTGAAATCATCAGGGCTTTCAGTATAGTTAGATATGTATATGACATTCTGTACAAAATAAGAAAAGTCACAAAACAAGAAAATGATGCAAAACAAGTCCAGGTGTCAAAGACATGAAGTCTTGTTCTATCATCCTTACTAAGACTCTTGAGACAAGGTGCTGGGAGGAGGCAATGTATTGTCTGATGTAACTTGCCAAAATACATGGCTTCCTAAAGGACAACATCAGAGCCTATTATGCAATTAAGCCAATGATACTAATCAGCTTTTTGGGGTGTTACGTGTCCTCTGCAGTGGTGCTGTTTCTGTAACAGATAATAGCAGGGGAAAAAATGACGGCTGCCATACACTGATTTTATCTGCTGCACACAATGAATAGATCTCAACTTCCTTAGAAAGAAGTCTGAGTCTGATCTGATAACTTTACAAAAGAGTACATCAGTGCTCTCATACTAGACCAGTCTGTAACTCTTAAGAACTGAAGAACCTGAAGGGCTGCTCCATTTTCTCATCCTCCTGCAAATGATGCCTGATCTCAAAGACCCCATAACATACTGGAAACCAGTTCTTATTTTTTCTGATGTGGCAGGCAATCGTCTCTGCCTCCTATATTCAATCATGACAAAAGAGATCTTTTAGAGCCAGTACTGCGCAGTGTAGTTTTCAAACTCCCCACCAAATGTAAAACATTAATTAATGCATTTAAAACCCAAACATGGAATCTGCCCAACTGAAGGCATTTAGATATCTCTGCTCATTTTGTGTCTCAGCTCACTTTGACCCACCATCTCTCAAGGTACAAGGTATATATGAAGCAAAACGCTTATGTCCTGGAACCAAGATGGCGAAATGAACTTCCCCTGGCTGCTGGAACAAATGAGTCACTGGCTGTCTTCTAAAAAAAGGTAAGACACCTCTTCACCAACCACTTGAATGAACACATGTTTATTACAAAAAAATTCCCTTCACGTTTGTGTTTTCCTTTTCATGCTCCACTAACCTTCACCCTACAGGGTTTTAAAATGATGGTGTTCTAAATCATCCATGACAAATTAAACTAGTTATATTTATTTATTCACTTTCTATACCACTTATCCTGTACAGGGTTGCGGGGAGCTGGAAGCCCATCTCAGGAGACTTGGAGCATGAGGAGGAGTACACTTATAGGCGATGGTATAGGACACTTATAGTACAGCTCACTTACATGCACTCACACTCATTCGCACACTACGGGCAATTTGGGAATGCCAGTTAGACTACTATGCGTGTCTTTGGTATGTGGAAGGAAACCAGAGTACGCGGAGCAAAGCACGGGAAGAACTAGCAAACATACTCGAGGCAGGAATCGATCCCCTGACCCTGGAGGTGCGAGGCAGCAATTCTAACCTTTATGTCACTGTGACACCTAAACTAGTGAAAGTCAATAAGCCTACAACACTGGTTCCATTCAATGACAATGTAGCTTAAGAGGCTCCCAAATACGCAAAAATGTGCTCCAATGTCTATTGATCATATTTGTTGATCTTTTTGTCAAAAAAAGACAAAACCATTTCTTCTGAAATTTACCTATAAATCCAACTCATATCAGTGTTAATTGAGAATGATATTTAATAAATGTTGGAGCTGTACTACACAGATTCTAAATTCTTACACTCCTTTGTGCTTGACACACCTCACAGGTTACACTCACACCCCAGAATATATTTACAGATACCAGGTGACATTAGTTGCAATCATCTAAAAAAAAAAAAAAAGAAAAGAAAAAAAAGGTAGCCAAAGGAAGTTTGGGATCAGGTTTAATTATGATTTTTCATAATTTTATAATTACTATTTAACAAATATGTAACATTACCATAATCAATATTTAAGGGTATTTATCATTTTAACAGTGTATTTGCAGAACAAGACAAGACATGAAAAACTATGTGACTGTTTCAGACACAATGAACTAAACTGCACTGCACGTTCAAGTGAAAAACCCTTATTTGATTTTTCTTTTTGTTACATAACATTTACTCACTCACTCACTCACTCGGTGTCTGTACCGTTTTGTCCTGTAATACAGTGTGGCAACCAGATGATTGTCTCCCCAATATAACAAAGTTGCCTTTGTCAGGATGTTTAGATACTTACAAGTTAATGTCCCCAAATATGCATCCAAACTAAAGCAGAAGTATTTGTACACATTAAAAAATCATTACGTACTTTGTATTGTCAGTCTTGGTTTCCTTCGAGAATTGTTTTTCCAAACCAAAAAATTTTAAAGCGATGGTTTAAAAGAAAATTTCTGCATGAAGGAGCGGTCCAGAAGTTTCTCTAATATAATCTATAACGGGGTATTTTTTACCAGGGCTATTTTTAGGTGATTTTTATCTTTTTTTAATTGTTCCAAATTGTGAGAAGATTTTGTGCCATTTACACTGGATTAAAAAAAAACATTATGGGTGAAGCATCCCCAATAGCACACTTTCTATTTGACACACACACACATACGCACTCACACACTCATACAGTCACTCTCACACACACACACGCACACACGCACACACACACACACACACACACACACATACACACACACATACAGCCTACACAATAATAATAACAGTCTTTCACCTTGAGCGGTGCGACCACATAATATAGTTCACTATAGAAATAGCTATGCAAGCCAGGATGGGCTCAAGGAGACATGTGGCGATGAGAGACAAAGCAGAATGTCACGTGTAGCGCTCCCTCCTCCCTGTCTCATCCTTCTTTAACATCTCTATTTCTCCATCTTCTCTGTAGAAAAGGTTACTAAATGTCAGAAGGAGAGTCTTTATCATCTTCAATGGCTGTGCTTTGTGCAGTGTGTCTGCACAGGGTGTGGAGGTGACAGGGAGCAAAGGCAGGTTTGTGATCAAATGTGTGTATTGGAAAGACAGAACAAATTACTGCCTCAAGGTCATCTTGGAACATAAAAGTTTTGGATACATACAGATTAGCTAAATTGTAAACAGGATATTTTATATGCACAGATGGCTTTAACGCCAAATTGTCCTGTAATGTAATGTATACGGACAATCACAGTACAATTACATTAGGAATGGATCTGATGTTGAGTTGTACTCTGTGTTTTTTTTTGCAAGCAGAAAAAGAATGTAGATTAAGATATGATGTAATATAAAATAAATTATTCAATTATCCAATTTTTTGAAACACCTGCATTTGCAAGTTTTGTGAATTAAACTTTAATACAGGAGAGCATAAGGTTAAGATTGCATTTTATGGAGACAATATAAAAATGTATGTAAAGCCAAGTAAACATTACATATCCATTTCATATTTATACTCTTTCCTTCAGTCACCCCCCCAACCCCACTAATGCCATTCCAAATATAATCAGGGATACTTATGCAACCGGAACTCATACAATTCATAGAATTCTTATGCAGTCATATCTCATACAATTATTCTCCTCTCGCCACCCGTCCTGCCTCTATTTACCATCATCCATATTTGATGACTTATAGGATTGCAAGCCTTTACAGCAATGACAAATTTGAGCCTGGTGACAGTTTAATGGCTGCTAAAGAGCTCTTGCTGGAATGACTGGGTAATAAAAGTAATATTCTAATGCCCTCTGTTTTTGCTCCAGTCAAAACCAAGTAATTGTTCCCAATTACTGCGCCACTAAGGTGATTCCTGCATGCTTGAGTACACATAATGTGTATACGAGTATGTACAAACAGATCCTCATACACATACACAAACATTTTTGCACAAATTGCTGCAATGCTGAGGCAAAAAGCGCTCTGTGTCTCTCAGACCCTATATTCTTTTTGACGTTGAGCCAGAGATCATAATATTATTTGGATATTATGAGCAGAGCTTCATTTGTGGACTGAAATATTGGAATAACAACATAAATTGGCACAATGTTCCATTCCATTGCAACAGTATACAGTTTTTTGTTACAGAGAGCACTTGTACTATACAGTATGTGTAGAGAGAAAATAAGGAAAAACTGTAAATAATAATAATAATAATAATAATAATAATAATAATAATAATAATAATAATACATTAACATGATAAGTGACAGCAAGTGGTTACACCCAAACATGGTGTAACTACATGAAGCATGCATAAATTCATTATCAACATTATTAAAGTTGCTCTTTCTTTCAGTGACTCTCTCAGTAAGACAGCCGTGTTTATGGAGTGTAGATTAATTTGCAGGAAGATTTAATCCAGTCAGGCAATGTGGGACTCTACTTTCAAATGCTCTCAATTTGTCAGTGCAATTCTCTCATAAGTTTGCTTCTGAGACTTAAAAAATATGAATCATTTCATATACACACATGGCTTTATTTTATGAAACTGTCAAGTTTTATCTTGTGAATGTCTCATTGAAAATATGGATAATGTTTATTATCTGCATAATCATCTGCAGCACAGAAAGAAACATTTTCAAAAGATTACCGAAGCCCTGAATGCATTAACTGGCATGGGAAATATCACTCCAGACATGGACAGTGCAGAGAAGATTGGGCATAACGACAAGGGTTGGCCTTTGGCTTCATAATGATGTAATGAAACAGTATTGATCCCTTTGATTTTTTTTGTGTTTTTTTGCTGCCTTGAAGTGTTGAGCTCAGACATTTTGGTAAATGGTAAACATTTGGCTCACTATGTTATTTCCCTCAGGAATAATTGATAGACTCCTGTACAGCGACTCTCTACGCAAACCAATAAAAATGTCTTTTTTTGTCTGACACAGCTAGAATTACCATGTCTGTGTGACAGCTTAGCTGATTTTGAGTAATAATACTACCCAAAATGTGTGTCAGACAGTTCACTTGTTCCTATGCAGACAATAGCGATAATAGTATATTAATGTTACCAGCATCTGGTATAAATAAATAAATCAATGAATTTATTCATTCGTTTATTTGTTCAATCAACTGCTCATTTATTTATTTATTTATTTATTCACTCATCATCAGTAACCATTTTATCTTGATCGTGCCATGGTGGATCTGGAGCCTATCCTGGGAACACTGGGTGGGATATGGGAAGAAACCCAAATGTGATGCCAGTCACATGGTATGATGCACAAACTCATTCACACCAGGGCCAATTTATTGTAGCTAATCCACCTACCAGTATGCTTTGCAATGCACCACGATGCAACCTTCAGTTCAGTTCAAGGAATTTAAATAGTATAAATACTATGTTTTCTAAAGGGATGCTACATTGAATATTTTAATAATTAATTTGCTGTAAGGATCTACATAGTTTACATACTTAAAATTTTTCTCCCACTGGATGAAGAAGAATCGATGTCTGCATTCATTGGGATGTCTTTGTTTGGTGCATCTCATGGGTGCTCGATTAGATTGGAATCTCTGGAATTTGGAGGCAAGTTTAGCGGCCTTCGTCTACTGTGCCTCATGTAACTGGGTGTTCTAATGCCTTTCTGTCAGGGCCAGCATTGACTTTGACTTTTTTTTCAGTGAGTTGTACTGCACTGGTGTTTCTGTGGGATCAGACCTGACAGGCCTTGGCTTCGGTCTCTGCAGGCATGGGTGAGGCCTTTGGTATATAATTGAAAATAAATGTTAATATTTTATTGTTATTATTGTTAATAGTGTTAATGTTGTTAATGAACATCATCCCTGCAGAATATTCAGTATCCCCTCAATTTATGTTTTTATTATGGCGGTGGAAATCTAAGACCAAGCTCTCGTAAGTGTAACATTGGGTTGGTGACTATGAAGGGTATAGCATATGATTTTTATACTCAACAAACCATTTAGAAAACCCTAGTCCCCTGTGATGGTGCGAAGTCATCCTCAAAGTGACCACGCCCATCCGAATAGAAGTGATTCATCGAAAAATAAAGGTGATCAGTCAGAATAACTTTGTATTGATTTATAGTCACTCAAAATAATCCCAGAAAAATGACATCAACAGTATGACAGTGCTACCATTTTCCCATCTCATATTTTTCACCTGTCTGTATATGTTCTGTAGGATTATTCAGATAAAAACTGCTTCATCCACACTTGCAATCTTCTGAACGGTAACCCAGCACCTCAGCATACACTGGGGTTTAGTTTCACACCTCAGATTTTGACAGAAGAAGTAGCATACCATGCAGGTACTTTCTGTCCGCTTTTTGAATGATATGAATTCGATAATAATATGAATAATATGGGTTCGGACACCGCTATCTGGAGCACTATTTTGGCATAATGTTTAATGTATAAGTATGAGATGCAGCTTAAGGGATGTAAATGCATCAGATATCACACACTTCAAATTGCTCTTGCAGCAGAATAATTCAATCCACCGGGTGGGTAATTGAATTCCAGACGTCCTATAATTATTTTGCTCTCGCTCTGTCGCAGGTAGAGCAAACATCCTTAATATAGTTCCTCATACGGCAATTAAAATTCAATATGCAGTGTCGCACCACCTTCCCTTCTAATTGTCACACTCTTTTCCTTGTACCCTTCTTTTAGTGAAGTATTTCAAGAATTGCTATTGTTACAGTGTAATTGTTCACTATTTCATCCTCTTTTCTTACAAAGCCACTGATTAAAACAACCTCTTTAAGAAAAAAAAAAAGAATTTACTGTATAAATATCTTGGTTCACAGATTTTGATTTACTGCTATTTGTTTTCTGTGTACCAAATGAAATATTTTTGACGCAAATCAACCAGCATAAACTGGAAAAGAACTACAAAAGAAATCGTTTTTATAGAGAATGTATTATTAACTACATATCTGCATCTGCTCACACTCCCTGTTCCTCCCCCTCTCCCTCTCTCAGTACTCTATCAATCTTAAATCAGATCCTGCCTCCAGGAGTGATGCCATATGGCTGTTTTTACACCATTACTTTAGGGGCCCCTTGCTCACCTCCACTGCACCAGAAGCTTGCCAAGGTCGCTAGCTGAGCTGAAGAGACTGATTTCATGTCAGATTGAAGTCAACAGACTGGGCTCACACCCAAAAGACACACCTGGTACATGCCAAAATGCACATTATTTGCTATGTATCTCCCTTGACCTTAAGGTTACCCCATTTAAAAACTTGCTCTAACATGATAGGCCTTCGTACAAATGTAAAAAAAATTATTTAACTGTATTTTAAAAACATTGTTTAATAACTGAAATTGGGTTGGGCCATATTAAGCAGACATTGATTTATTGGGCTCATTTAACTCAATGCGTTCTTTCATCCTTATCATGTACAAAACCTCTAAATACACTGACATGTAAAAAATGCAGTTCTGTGTTAAAGCCAGGCTTTAGTACACCAGTGTATCTGGAGCATATCAGACTCATACAGAGCCATTATCTGCCCTTGTGCTCCATCAGCTCTGTCAGAGAGCTAAAAAAAACCCTCGAAAGCCAGTTCTTCTCTACTGCTGTCTCTCTCTCTGTTTTCATGTCTTGCCGGCCCATCGAATCTTGATCTGATTTGTTCCTCAGATGGATGGCTTGGGCCTAATGAGGGCCTCTCAGCAGGAGCGCACCACCCAGACCCAGGCCAATATAGACAGAACGGATCTAATACCTTCCTTCTTCCAGCATATGACACTAACACACTGCATCACTGCAGGGATTTCTGTGTGTCCAGCAAAGCAATGACAGCATGGATCATGGGAAACCTTCAACACATCAGCACTTCTCAAACCAAATATGACTTCATAGCCATGGCGGAGATGTGCTGTTAAAGATAGAGGTACCTTTAGGTTATCATGGAACCTCTGTGGTTTTATTGCTTAACTTGTTGCTTAACTTCTGACTAAGTGCATTGCCAGTGTTCTCCAGGGTATAGGAACAACAGCCATATGATTAAAACAGAGTCGGTAATTAGAAAGAATGATGCAGAGACCAATGATCAGTGAATGTCATGGTAATTTAAAAAAAAATGTTATTCAGAAAGAGGCTGGATTTCCACATTTTCACTAGAATAATAATGTTTGTTTTAACCCAACTTAAGGCTTGAATTGCTGAAACTGACAATGAAAAATAGGGGTAATGAAAGACGACAGAACGAACGAGTAGCAGAAAATAAGACAGACGAATAGATTAACACAAGTTGATTTTTTGGGGGTAAACAGTTATTATGCAAGCACAAATTTCCCCCTAGGAGCTCATTAATGTGTTGAGTGCAGCAGAGAGAGAGAGAGAGAGAGAGAAAGAGTAAAACTCTCTATCACCTGCTCAACAGAGAAAGACAAAGAGAAATTAGGGGAGTGAGTGACCATGAGACGGTGACAGAACAACCAGAGAAACTTTCTACCACTGAAAGTAGAGAGAGCCACCCCTAACAGAAAGCAGAAGACTGTCACACTCTTATTTGACTGTGTCTTATTGTGAGTTTCAAACGCATAATGTGTGTAGAGAAACGGCTAAATCACATTTTGAGACTGAGAATCAGATTAGGAAAAATAAAAATGACCATTTAAGTTTTATTGGATCAAAGCAAATAAAAAAAAACAATAATTAAATCAATTGATTAATGAATAAAAGGAAGGGTTTCTTAATATTCACACATATCTTACAGTCAATAATAATAAATTATTTTATAGTACTTCTGATATAGCTTACTGTAAGTAAGTGTAGCCACATTTCTCAAACAAAAACAAGAAGCATTGATAGCTTGGCTGCAGCATTATGACACACACACACACACACACACACACACACACACACACACACACACACACACACAGACATTCACACACGCGCACACACATTCACACAAGCGCGCGCACACACACACACACACACACACACACACAACCACTACTATTAACACTGAAATACGGAAATACAGATTAATCAGATTGAGATAGTCATAGATTATATCATATAGAAATTTGAAGGATTTTATATATCTGTATATATCCAGTATACAGTAAGAGTCTCTTTGAGGAGTTCAGATACTCTCCAGACATAACAGACTGAAATATGTCCTCCTGTTTTGAGGAGAATAGCAGAACCAAAAAGAGCGAAAGTGCTCATGAAGACTGAAGGGAACAGCATTAGAGATCTATGTTTGAACAACTGAGGTTGCTAATTGAGATACTGTATGGAAATTAAGAAATGAAGATTTTATGCGGGTGAGGATCAAGGTTAACAAATTGCCAGTTTGAGTTAATGGGGTGGGATGATTTTGTGCATTGAGTTTTATAACAGACATTCGTTAAATGTCTGATGATAGACGTTCGATAAAGCAGATGAAAAGGAGATTTGTAGGGAGTAAGGCAATAGCCTCTTTAGATTTATCGTTAACTGGTAATTATTGTAATCATAATAACAAAATAAATAAATAAATAAATAAAATGTTTTGGCTGTCCAGAGCTGTAGGCAAGCAGCGGAGCGAGCAGGTCAAAGAGCTAGCCACACTAATTCTCTTTTAAAATTCCCTCTTTATATATATACTGTATCTCTGTCACACACACACCTTCTTCCCCTCATCATCTCTCATTCTCACTCTATCGCCACAGTCCCACAAGCTGGTGAGCTGAAGAGCAATAGTCCCTACATGGAGAGCCCCTCATCTACAGAGGGAAGACGAGGAAGCCAGAGAAGGTGGAGTACTTCCAGCCACCCATCAGGTTGCCCCGTTCCAGCTTGAGGTAGGCACGATCACCTTTCTCCATTTGGATCAGAACACCATTGCTGGCAGCCTCGCGCGTCACGTCCTGGTCTCCAGCAAAGGCTGAGATCACAGGCCACCCATTGTGCATTAGGCTTACCTGTAACAAAGACACAGGATATGAGCAAGGCACAAACAAGCTTACTTTATTTCTTCTAATTTGCAGTATCATCTATTTGAAAAAAATACTGCTTTTCTTCTCTTCATAGATCAACTATCATCAAATAAAACAACACAATATTCCATCATGACGTGATGTACTTTTTGCGGTGGTCCAGCCCAAAAATCAAATTATGAGACGCATTGTCTTTCTTCCAGTTTTTTGTTCATTAATCTCCATTCATACACTTTCATAGATTAAGACAGTTAATGTCTTAGTATTAGACACCAGAATTCAATGAGTAAGTTTTAAAGCTTATTATTAATTTTATGGGACACATTGAGAGAACTGGGGGTTTTGTGTGTATAGTGAAGTAAAATAAAGTGATACTTGCTACTTGTATTTTTTCTACAATCATACAGTAGATCTATAAATAGATAACAGTCCTGAAATTACTGTGGCCGAGTATATTGCACATCAGTAACATAGTTGAACGACGTGTGTGGAACAGTCAGTATAATTCCTGCTGGCAAAAAGACATGAAGTCGATTGTTCCCATCAGCACCAATTACATGGCAGAACAAATAGAGAAGTGGTTGGAGCTTGTTGTCAGGTCCACTCAAGTCATCTTATTAACGCTAAAGTACCCAATTAGGAAAGGAAATACGGATAGAAGTCTACTGATTGGGTCATCACCCTTGGACTAATTCAGCATTTAAAAGAACAGACAGATTCTGACACACAGTTCTGGTCGGGGTAACAGCAGCATGGTGACAGGGGCCTACACTATCACCAACCCGCCTAATCATTCTCAATGATTTTTTTTCTTTCAGGCAAAATGACTGACACAGGGTATGATGTGAAATGTGATATATTATAGTATATCTCCATTAACAGGGCTGGAGACTCCTTTGTATGACCATAGTCACATTGAATGTTTTGGTTCCACTCACATTCTATTTAGAGTTTGAAAGTTCATGCATTAAATGTTTTATGGATCCATTCCTATTGATCAAATGATTTTAAAACTAATTCCATGGAAGATCTTCAACTATGATTTAGAATATATCAAATCTAATATGGTAACCTACATAAAATATCAACAACATTTACATTGTGAGAAGGTTTATGTATTTTTGCAGGCCAGACGGCCTAGTACAGGCTTCTTCAGCTGAATACTGGGCATGATAAAGTAGGAACCCTTGTTCACCAGCAAGATGCTATTAGAAAAACATTCTCTTAACCCCAGTGATGTGATATCGCACTCTTTGCATTAAAAATGTATTGTTGCATTTGCATCCTTTTGTTTACTTTCATTCAGAGAGAACCAGAAAGTTTATATTGTGAAATGTAAATAACATTGTATTTACATGTTATATGCTTACTGCAAGACTGTTTTCAAAATGTTTGACTACTTTTGGATTTGACAAATAAAATTTTAATTAATACAGAAATTCTTTTTAAAATAAAATCCTTTAATTACCAGCAAATATTTAGAAAACAAAAGATACAGTAATGTTCAAAGTGACTGCACGGTCTGATATAACACACTTTAAAGTGCATATAACACACATACAAATCCATTTTATTGGCTTGTCCTGGTTTTAAAGCCAGTGAGCACTCATCGGGTAAAACTAAACACAAAGATGTGTTACATGCACTTGAGTCTGCTAAAAATTATTTATTTATAGGCAGTCAGTGCAATCAGTTTCATACGTGGTAGTTATGTTCTAGTGCGCTGCTGTGCATTGATGAGAGCTTTTAACCACAGGCATCCTTAAAGCTTAGCGGTCAGTGTGTTTATTATGCTTTAATTAACTGTTTTAATAAATAAAGCTAATTAAATGCACAGACTTATTGACACACTCTCCTAAAAAAAGCAGACTAAAATGCATGATTAATTTTCACTGGAGTGATGCACTCAAGCATACACACTTTGCACCTTTAATATCTGTGTTTCACTCAAAATGTGTACATGGATTTAAGGTACATTAAACCCTCTTCTTTGAGAGTGTATTTGATTCATATATAGATTTTACATAATATTTAAATGTACATGCATAACTTAAACATTCAACAATAGACTAAATAAAAATTTAACTCCATTATAAAATGTATATCACCATGGCTACTATGTTCTGCATTTACTGTACATATTATTTGGCCTATAGTTTACAATTTGAATCACTAGATGAATAAAAGCTGAATAAAACACTAAGGCCATCTAACAACATCCATGAAGATGCATTATGAACAAATAAATTTCTAAGATTAAAGAGGTATTGCTAAGATTAAAAGTAGATGTGAAAAAAAGGATATTTTTAATTGAAAGAAACATTCTACTTTTTTCTTGTTCAAACACAAACCAACTGCTTTTATTTACACTGATAATTATTTCCGATGTGCACTGCGTGAGATGTGGTGGGTTATTTTTTCTTTTTCTTTTAACATTTGTTTGTTTTTATTTCTCACTTCACAAAAGGTGCAATTTGGCCCTTTTTGCTTTATGTGCTTTTTAAAAAAAAATTCTTGAGCTAATTTCAGATCTTTGCAATGCAAAAGGACTGCAAAACATCAAGATAAGTTTGAATTAGTCATAGCTTTAAACCACAGTGCTGTCAGTCTGATTCATTTAAAACAGCAGTGGATTTAATATTTAATTCTATCCTTTAATGAGAGAAAAGTCGTTTCTGTTGCTGTTATTTTTTTTTATTATTAAATAATCCAAATATATTTAATTGTCACTATATTCCATGGTCTTGAAAATTTTTGGTCATCTAGGAAATCTCCCCCCCCAAAAAAGGGACTGCACATGATGCAGAATTCAGTAGTTCATGTGCGTATGGTGCCCCTTATGCGTATGTCCCCCTGAATAATTTTATAATAAACACTAATACTTATTTACTTTTATTTTACTTTGCTAAATCAGGCTCACATTAACATTTAATCAGAACTATATCCATATACACACAGAGGCAAACACACGCGCACGCGCACACAGACGCGATGTTGCGCACAGAGAAATCCACTTACCTGGATAGTTTGCCGGTTATAAACCTTCACGACGTGGAAATTAAAACTGTAAATCCCTTTTCGTGGGGCGAAGAAATTACTCCTCTCTTCGTCGAAACTTTTGCCAACGTTCACGAGAACCTGAAGGAAAAACCAGTGAATGAAGAGTCTCATTACAATCCCGATCACAAACACGCGCTAATGCAAAAAGAACTGACATTTAAAGTTTTGTTTAATTCTAAATGTAAAAGTTGTGAACAAGACTGAAGTTTGTGCTGTGGCCTTGGGGACGGTTTTTATTACCAGTGGACACGCTGAGAATAAAAAAAAATGCACCCGTGTCACACCTGAGAGCTGCTCCCTCAAAGCAACATCACAACAGCTCCTCATCAGCACCATGCTTACAACGCGAACACAGCATTCCCCCGCTTTGTAATTCACATAAAAAAGTTACCTGATCAAAGTAGATGACCATTGTCCGGTTACTCATCTCTGACGGCTCGTGGTTGGTGTTCCTGACAGCGGAGAAGGCGATTTTGGCGCTGCCGGAGCGCACGGAAATCCCGAGCGCGGTGCCGGTAGGGTCAGAAGTTGGGTTCGAATCGCACACGACCAGACATTTTCCCTCTAGCACGATGGGCTCCGTCTCGTTCTGCGCGCTCGCCAGGCAACCGATCGCCAGCGCGCACAGCACAAACGCCAGCATTACTGTAACTTCAACCTGCAGCCTCCTCAGCACTTCTCTCAGCTCGCTCAGCAAGTCACAGTCGTCTCCAGGCTGAAAATCAAGCGTTCTTCAGTAGTGGTTGTCCAAATAAACTGGGTTTGATGTAATTATTTATTTGAATTTATTCAATTGTTTTGTCCTGTCTGGGATTTGTGGATTTAAAAAAAAAAAAATTTATGTTGTTGTTGTTTCTAGATCCTCTTATCAGTCGTATTTTCCCCAGTGAACTCGTCTCGAGTCGGCGGTGCACGCAGCGAGGCCCTCGTCTAGTCGGCGCGCGGCTGAGCACATAGCGCGGGGCTCCGTCTGCTCGCGCGCTCAATTATTGACGCGTGAGATATTGGAAGTGATACACAAAGGCTGGTGAGCACGCGCCGTCGCCCCCGCCCCCTTCGCACGGCTCCCCACCGGCCCGTGAGCGCGGCTCTGGGCTGCCAATTGCGGTGCCTGGACCGCCTCTACAGCCGGTGACGCGCAGGAAAGCACCGCCCCTTTTTTCCTGAGGAAGAAGACTCGTACAGGTGGGCTTGCCGGTGCTTGAGATTCTGGAGAGAGGAAGGAGTCGTTGCTGAGTTCCTTTAAAAATGGGGGCCGTGACGCGCGAACAAGAGGTCATTTGTCTTTGTGCGCTGCGTTCTAATGGATTATGGAGACAACCCATGTAGTCTTTATGAATGACTCCATGAACGCGCAAGAACTTTTTTTTAATGGATTCTAGCGCGTCATGCCTCACTGGACATATGTTTTAAAAAAGAAATCATAATTAAATCGAGTAATAGGTTAGTTCTTCCACACACGTGCAGGACACAAGTATTCACAAATATGAATGCAGTGCTCATCGTTTATCGTTCACAGAAGCGACCCTGGCGTATCGCAATAGCGCTGTCTACATAGCTTAATAAACGCGACCTCTTGTTTGTGATATCGTGCCTGCAGTTCTTTACAAGATGACGGAATCGCTCTGGCGTTTCAGACCGTATACCTTAAATGCGTTTTCGCCTGCGGAAGGCCCGCGCGCTTCCCGAGCTGACAACGTGCGTTCTGCGCCAGCGCACTCCCTACATGACATTTAATAAATGAGATCACTGAGCGGGTTTCAGGGGGAAGGAAGACGTGGCAAGTTAAACAGAACAATGGACTGTCTTGACATTTGAAAGAAACAGCGGCAGCAACAACAAAGCATGTAGGAGAATACATAAGCCGAGGAGTTAATTAAAGACGTCGGAAGACACCTTATTGAAGAAGGGTGCGCCATGACATCACTCAGAACTGACCACATGGGGCTTGGGGTGCTGGGGGGACTTTAAAGCTTCAAAGATGTTACAGATAGACCCTAATAACGAGAAATAAAACAAATAAGCACTCAGGTGCGTCCATTTAAGCCCAGTTGCTCTAGTGTATTCATTTAGTTAATTAAGTGTAACTGAATATGTATTCCAAAATAAGAGCAGAATCTGCAACGGACCATGTGGTTTATCCTACTTTTCTTTAAGACTTAAAGCCCGCGTAGACCTCAAATGGCTCCAATTCGTTGTAGTGATGTGACACAAGACAAACCAAAGCAAAAAAAAAAAAACAGAGGAGCTTGGAACGAGCACACTCAACCTCAGTGGTTATGTTCTTTTTAAAAACAAGCAAGCAAACAAACAAATGCATAAAACACTATTGTGGGTAGACACAGCCTTTCTCTCTGTACTTGATTAGATTCAGGTAAAAACAAAGCTTGTTTTCCAGTAGGTAAGGATAAAGTGGGTAGACAAAATGATTTGCTGAAAAGATCAGGTGGCTCTTGACTTTCATCCACTTAAATAACACAGCACACACAGCCAGTGAGCTAATGTGTTTCCAACCAAACCAGTCATGATTTTTTAGATTTTCAAACATTGTTCTATCATATTCAACTGTCAGTCAAATATTACATCACAGTTATCTGTACCGGAAAAGAGGGATCAGCTACATTTCTTCTATGAACAAAGAAAGCACAAAAAAGACAGCAAAAGGAGAATCCCTCGTCACAGTAGCTGAGCAGTGAAAGCTTCGCTATTGGAGTGTCAGGACGGATATTGCGTGGTGACAGCTTTCCCGTGAGGACCGATCCTGCCATGCACCACATCCTCCAGGTCTCACTGCATCTCACAGCTACCTGAGGTGCCTCCATCTGCCCAATTTGTAATTAAAACAATAATGTGTCTGTATTTCCCTCTTTGTGAGGACGTTGTGTCCACATGATGATAGGATTAAATGTTTTACTCTCACAGGGACTTTTTTTTTTGGTATGCCCTGAAGAAAATGATTTAGGATTAGGTATAAGGATTAAGAATATTCTTATTTAGTTAACACGCCTCAGTGGAAGGACAACAATCTTATTCTCTCTCTCTCTCACTGTGTGTGTGTGTGTGTGTGTGTGTGTGTGTGTGTGTGTGTGGACGTAATGAACATAAACTCCTTGATGCGTTCACACATTATATCAGACACACAAGACAGGGAAAACAGAAAACACCCTCAATGTTATAATGACATGCACTCCTTTAGAAAAGTCTGTCCCTGTAGCTGTAGACAGAACGATAACTTATGGTCATTAAACAGCCATCAGCAAGCAAGTGTTCGAATCCTCGAAATGAGGAGTTAACAACTGTTGTAATTAGCACACTTATTTAAAACATTTAGCACATTGTAAATCGAGCTTCACCATAACATGTTTAGTTGTGCTTTGTTCTGGAGTGCCAGAGATTTTTCCCCACAGTGTAATGAACATACTCTTCTAACCTCTGCCAGATTCTTTTAGTGAAGGGGTATAGGGACAACAAGAGTTCTCCATCTCTCTGGAATTGATATTAATTACATTGCAGTGATGAAGTTAATATTTAATCAACATCTTTTCTTTTTTTTATTAGTATCATTTTGGGTTATGACAATAATTAATTTGATTAGTAGTAAGCTGTGCCCATTCCTTCGCTGAACATAATTTAATCAACATTGTAAAGCCCTGCAAATTCAATTGAGCAAATTACATTAGACTTGACTATTATTGGTGGCCTGTTGGCAGCTCATTCCAAACAGACTTTTCGTTCTGTATGCATTTTGATAATGAGATTTAACAGGACTGGCTCACTCTGCTCGTCTGGGTATGTGACACTGACAGCTTAAGGTCAGAACAGAGGCTGAAAATATCAGTCCTAATGAACTTTCTTTAAATGCACATTCTGGCAACTAGCCTCTGTGTCCCATGGAACCAGAGCCGTGTGCCCTTAACACGAATTCAAAATACGTTATACTGTATGGTATATTTTAATTATTGAGTTACTTATTTGATTTCTTTAAAATACCTTTGTACATTGGTGGCTATTTGTTACATTAGACAAAAATTCCATAGTCCAATATTTGCAACATTTATGAGTTCTGAGAATTATAATATTTCTAATAAGAAAATTAGAGAAGTTGCAACACTTCTGTTTAAACCATTAAACTTACAGTTCCACCCTTTTGTGTAATTTGTACTTTTATTAGTTTTCTACTAGGCTACTTGATTTTTTTCTCCAAATGCACCCTAGAAAAAAAGGACAAGAGAGTAAATACACGTCCAATTATACTTGTATTACTCAAACACAATCTCAGTTAAAGCAGATGACGTGTTCCATCAGCGTCAGTGAGGCAGGAATCAAAATATCACCCAAAATTGAGATCTGTTCTAAATGGCTGTACACTCTGCATTCACCTGACATGACAGTCACTGATAGGCTGCATGAATCTACAGTCTGGTCTGGAAAGAAAACAGTCCCTGTTTTGTAGCTTTATCTGTGCATTTTCCTTATAATAATTTGTGCTGCTTATGTACTTGGTTCACAAAAGTAAAAAAAAAAAAAAAGATGTATATTAACAGGCAATAATCTGATTTGATTTGATTTTGTTTGTTGTTTGTTATTTCCCTTTAAAGAAGGGGGCGCACCCTGCTTTCCCAGTTATACTCGCTGCCACTGCCTATGAAATTAGGAAAAAGAAGAAAATTAGCCCTTGCAGTTATGAATGTTGTGTGTGTGTGTGTGTGTGTGTGTGTGTGTGTGTGTGTGTGTGTGTGTGCGCGCGCGCGTGTGCGTGTGTGTGTGTGTTTCATCATGCTTTAGCCAAGGCCAGAAAACATGCTTATAAAGCCCAAATTTGCAATAAAGTATGCATAAAGTATCTGCAAAAAGTATATATTTTTTAAATGTTGCTGTAACAGAGAAATGCAGGCTTTTGCTTTGCACATATAATATTGATTTTAAAATTATTGTTGCTAAGTCTATTGTTTGTTAAGCAGTTTCAATGCGTATTAAGCATAAATAAAAACAATATTTATTTTAAATCCATTATTTCAAATAAAGAACAGAACAATTATCAAAGAGTTCTTCTGAAAGCCTTGTAGATGTCTCTCTTTTTTGAATATGTAAGATACTGTACAGCAGTAACACCCTTACTACAGAGAATTACATTCTGCTGTTTCAGGTTGTGACTTGAGACAGTGAAACAATAAAGCAACACACTCATGTTTGTTGCAGTGAAACAGGGTGTTATTGGCTCCTATTTCTCTTTTTTTCCATATGTTAGATAGCTTATGCTATCTAATGCAGGATTTGGTGATCTGGACTGTTTCTCCAAGTGAAATGTAAAATCTCATATAGTGTGACTAAATGTTACTGCATGAAGTTATGTTTGCGTGCAGCACAGCATTTTTGAGATTTAGTAAATCGTTTAATGCTACCACTAGACATTAGTGTAATAGTTTAATTGTTTTAAAATTTGTACAGAATTGAATTACAGTATCATGATTTGTTCATAGATGTGTGGATTTTATAATGCCTCTGAACATGATTCACGATCAGATTTGAGAACTAAAACTACCTATTTTATAATAGCAGATTGGTTACAAGTTAAATGAGAGCTATGAGCATACTACATTGTGTGTGGCTGTGGTCTTGCAGAACCGTCGTCTTTAAATGGTGATTTTTATAGTTGAATAATAGACTTCTAAACTTGGATGAATAATTGTTCTTTTTGAGCATGTTTTTTTCCTCATTCTGCACAACACACTGATGGTTTTACTTCTAAATTGTTTATAATATAAAATGTGTGTCTGATTTACATAATCACCCCTGCTTTGTTCTAGAGTTATGGTGCACTCAAGCCGAGTGAGAAAATAACCATTAAACACTCAAAGAGTATAAATATTGCATTTAGTGATATAGAACCCACTTGACTCTTAAGGGAACAGAGACCAAATTTCCACAAAGCCACTACAAACAGGTTATGAAATTTCACTGAAAAACAAGTACACTAGAAATTTGTATTTTAAAATCCTGCATTACAGAACAAAAGGTTAAAAAAAGTTAATACAACTTACAAAAATTTCGATCCTTAATGTGATATTATACATGATAAAATGTTTAGGCAAATGTTTTTTTTCTATATGAAATGTAATGCATTTTAAACCCAGTATGTGATTAAGGTATATGTACTGTAAGAATTAGTGTACATACACAGACATGCCTGGTAAGGGTTCATGGGAGAGAGCAGGCAGCCACATGAGTGCAAGTGTCCTTTAGTACCATGTCTAGCCTTTTCAGCAAGCCTTTTAACACCTAACAGTCCCAGCAGGCTCTGATGCTGCCTTTCTTTTGTGTGTGATGAGAAAAGAAATCTGTATGTGAAAAAAATACCTGCCTTATTGTTTCAAGGTGTGTAATCACCTGTCATACATATTTTAGCACTCATCAGGACCTATTTTCATGCCATTTGCTGACAGGTCTTGCATTTAACTATTTTGGCTGCACACAATCCAACTTTTTTACATTTATACATTTTTGTGGTCATAGATTAATGCATTACACTCTTTTTAGACTGACACGACTGGCATGAAAAGCAGCATGACATCCAAAATCTTCTGGTCCAACTGGATTTTTTATGCCAATTTTTAGTCTCCTTCTTAAAATGGATTCAAAAATTAGAGGATGGTCCTTACTTAAGGTCTATGTCCTTTTCCTAGAACCTAGTTTTTGTGGATTTTACTCGCATTATTTTTTGGTACAGCCATCCTAACATATCATAATTACTTTATTCATAATAAATAAGATATATATACTGCACAAAAAATTAAGGGAACACTTGATGTCCTGGTTTGACTTACGTACACATATGATGAGCAATCAAGTCAAACCGGGACTAAGTGTTCCCTTAATTTTCTAAACAGTATATACAGTGGTGTGAAAAACTATTTGCCCCCTTCCTGATTTCTTATTCTTTTGCATGTTTGTCACACTTAAATG
>JAOVVA010000037.1:25112549-25123065 GCA_028565275.1 Leiocassis micropogon
AACATTTTGTGTGACAAACATGCAAAAGAATAAGAAATCAGGAAGGGGGCAAATAGTTTTTCACACCACTGTATAAGATAGGTTGAGGTTAGTAATGGTCACTTAATACTGAAGGCTTTAGCTTTTACTTTAAATACATGCCAGCTGTAAAACATAAAGTCAATTAAACTCTAAACTTTAAAATAATAGTTTTATGAATATAAAAGTCAGCAATATCAATAATGTTTATCTGGGTGCCAGGGGAGAAGAGTCTTTATGGATGATGAATTTTCCCTGGTTGTCCAAACAGCTGAGCCTCTGGCTGAACCACACACTTAACTAACCACTAAGGAAATAAAACTATGTTCCCCCCAGTTGCCCTGCAATGGATTGGCATCCTTGTAACCCTGTACAAGATAATCATTATAGAAAATGATTGAATGAATGAATGTTCTCCCAGTGTGTGGCCGGTTTACTCCGGGTACTCCTGTGTCCAAAGACAGTCCAAAGACATGAGGTTTAGGTTGATTGCCATTTCCAAATTGACCATAGTGTATGACTGTGTGTGTGTGTGTGTGTGTGTGTGTGTGTGTGTGTGTGTGCTTGTTCTCTGTAATTGGTTGGCACTTCATCCAGGGTGTACCCTTCCTTGTGCCCTAAGTTCCCTACGATTTGCCCCAGCCCCCTACAACCCTGCAGAAGATAAGCACTAAAGATAATAAACTAAGGGAAAAGAAAACTAAAACAAAACTATTTTTTATATTGCTGCGCCAACTCATCTTCAACCAGGTCTCAGAACTCAATCTCTTTGTAGAGGATATTATTTTCCTGGAGACTACAAACCACTTCTGTAAGTCTCTCTGTCAGATTTCTCTCCCATTTTAAATCTGGGATTATATTTAACCTAATAAATGACATTTTTCTCATAACCTTGTCTAGCCTTCTTTACCAAGGATGCCAATAACTCTGGAGCTGCCTTATGAAACCGAAATGTACTTCTAGATGTTTTATTTATTATTGCAAGTATTGATCACCCAAATATGTGGAGTAGTGAATTCTCAGCTGGCAACTCTTACTAGAATGATCTACAGGGCAGTAAATTATTCTGGACACATATAAAGAAGATTTTTATTTTTTACAATTTGAAAAATTGGTTGCATGTTGCATCAAACATGATTATTATAGAGTGCTTATAATGCTTCACACAATCATTCTAATCATAACATCTATCATATTTTTTTATATGTCAACAAATTATCTGTGACAAAATATTTAACAATTTGGATTTTATATCCAAAATTACATTATGGGTGATTGGGGAAAAAAGGTGGATATTAGTATATGCCAAAATTGTCATTCAGTAAAAAAGATATTACACTATTTTCTATTCAACATAGAGTAGTTACTTGCATTATGTGTAGATCCAGAGGATTACTGTCTTTGATTTGTTTATTTCTATCGATCAGAGTTTTAACCCTAAACCCGCAAAATGTAAACTTGTTTACATATTTTACCAACTATCTCCAGCTGAAATTACACAAGCATGTAATTAGAGCCATTTTATTTTCTATTTCCTTCTCCAAAGCTGAAGTGGAAAAAAACAGGAGGGAAGAATAGGTGCACAAACGGTGTGGGCCATTAGGATCAACATTGAAAGACGGGTCTTCAGAGTCCACTTTTCTTTTATAGCTTAAAATGTCTCCCGCCTGGCATGCCAACAATAACCCTCGATAAGAATAAAAAGCGCCATCAACAATAATGGTTTACACGCATACACACTGACTCACTCTTACATACAAGCGCAAACACAAGCACACATGCTGAAATCACACTGTTGAGCCCTGTAAATCTGCTGCTCTGGCCTTTTTCCTGGCTCGTCTCTGCTCCCCCTGCTGTCTGTAAAGTGTGTAATAATGGCTTTCATTTGGTTATGGGAGTGGAAAGGCCACCCAGAGATGGCCAGATTGAATCTTACGTGTGTCAGAGGAGAAAGGGAAACAGCACTGTGTTGTCAGGAGAGCGCTGGTGAAAAATAACCTGTCATCACTTTTCTCCCGTTCAGTACCACGCTCTTTGCCTTCCTTATTTTTGTAGCTTACTCACACCAGCATTTTTGAAGACAAGGTGAGAGACAATGGTTGTGATTAAGAAAATAAAAAACACAGCTGTGTAAACCTAGACAACTATTTTTGAATGTTTACTGTTAAAGACAAGCAGACTGTAGGCCTGCAATGATGAAAAACACTCGTAACATTTAATTACTGGTGAGTGTACAGCAAAAACCCTTCCACAATTCTAACAAATCCTCTATCAGCATTAACTTAGATCATCAATTTAGATCCCATCAGCTGTCACTGGCATTTATTATTCATTTAGGTATCCCCTGAACCTGTCATCCCAACCAGAACCGCTACTAAAGAATGGATTTAAGAAGATCCGGAAGTGTGCAGGAATGGAAAGTCCTTATCCCACCCATAAAGGACTATCATGACCTGTAGACAGGTTGTTTCCTTTGACTGACCTTAAATTTTTTTCTTAACCTCAGTGTAAAAGGAAAGACTATTATCATGAACCATTTCCCACATACCATATAGTGAACAAAATCTAAAACTAAGGGTTTGAATTTCATGTGTAATGAAAATTTAGAGAGCAATGCGTATTAATACAGTTCCTTTTTTTAAAAACTAAAAGCATTCATGGGTAGCACCAGATAAGGGCTTGGGGTTGCTGTCCTAGCTTCCCCAATTTAATCACAGCACCGCCAAATTATGGCAATCGTTTATTTATAAATTTTTATTTCGAATGTGTGTATACACCCACTCACTCCTCGTCTATACCTCTTTTACTGTACAGGGTCGCGTGTGGCCTGGAGCGAGAGGCGGGGTACACCCTGGAGAGGGTGCCAATCCATCGCAGGGCACACACATGCACACACTACGGAAAATTTGGGAATGCCAATTAGCCTAATCTGCAGATCTTTGGACTGTGGTAGAAACCCGGAGGAACCCAGAGGAAACCCACCAAGCACGGGAAGAACATGCAAACTCCATGCACACAGGGACAGGAATCGAGCCTGGCCGGGAATCAAACCCAGACCCTGGAGGTGCAAGGCGACAGCGCTAACCACTACACCACCGTGGCACCTGTGTGAATACACTCATTTATTATTTGAAAAATGAATACATTAACAGATAACAGATTATTTTTAGACATTAAGCAAACACACAGGATCTGCTTCAATCAATGGGCACAGCACACAGTGAACGTTTAGCCTTACTATCATGTCCTGTTTTCCAGGGCGCTTTCTTTCTTTCCTTGTGTAATTTAGCTTTCGTGAAGCATAAATGATATTATAATGGATAATTTTTCACTTCATAAATGCAGTGTTTCGTTTTTAAAAATGTCTAATGGTAAGTGCATGATTTCCCCCTGTTATTAATTTAATGCATTTGGCAGTTGAGGCACAAATTCAAACTCCTTACAGGAATCTCTGTGTGATGTTCTTTCATATAGCATTAGGTCTATGGAACAGAACAGTTTGTGATCTCTGATTTTGAGACTGAAATGTGCCTAAACCTGTGCCATGTGTGTGCGTGTGTGTGTGTGTGTGTGTGTATGTCTGCATGGCTTGCTGCTGATATGTAAGCCCTGGCGGCGAAAAAACTGTGTGAAATGTTATATTCACGCGTGTGTTTAGGTTGGGCCGAAAACATTTAATCTATATCCTTTGAGCTAAATATCTAACCTTTTGTTTGACACAATGGCATTCTAAATGCCGCAGTGCAGGTACTACATATATGCACGTGCACAAGCATGTGTATTGGGGGTGTTGCAATTAAGCAATATCATGTGAGAGGTACTGTACTGAATATCAGCATGGCTGTGATGCAGCTGTAGGCATGAGGGTGCAGCCCGAGTGCCGAAAATATCACAGCTGTGTTTATATTTTTAACAACAGTACAATGTAGATTGTGACGTTTTTTTTCCCCAACAGTTAAACAGATTATTTGTTTATTTATTTATCATACCAGTTATTTTGCTTCAACACATACTGTATCTTTCCAAGATTGGAAATGATGAGGAGAATAAACCATGGCAGCAGTGCACAGTCCTGTGAATCTCTTGTAAAGCTTCTCTTTATAATTCAACTAATTCTGCTTTAGAATATCAGGATCCAAGTTAAATCACAATAACGGCGTTAAATGGAAAGCTAGTGTGCTGTACACCATGTAGCGCTCTTGATCAGGGGGTTAAAGAGAGGATTGTAACTTACTTTAGCCATGAATGAGCCATTCAAAACAGCATAGAAGCAGATATTAAGAAGACAAAGTGCGTTTTCTTGCTGAAAGTGCGTCTGTGACTGGGTTTGAATGTGGGTTTTAGCAGGCAGCTGTTCTCCCCTCTTTCCAGCACTGTGAAAAAATGGCACAGACTGATATAACTATAAATTTGTCCTATCAGGAGGAAATTCTGACAGGGTAGCACATTAATAGAAAACCCGTACAATTCAGAAGACCTTCACCAAAATATCAAGCTTCAGCAAAAGAAACTCCCCGGCAATAACTATGGACCTAAATGGGACGGTGCACACGCTGAACCCCTGATCTAGAAAGGTGAGCAAATCAATAGAACATAGGCTTGTATCTTTCAAATAGTAACAGTTATTTTTAGATGTACAATGTTATTGTTTAAACTGTGACTTAAAAGGAGCAAGTAGTATTACAACAGGCTGTAAAATGAATGAAGTTGTGAATGGAGACATTAACAAGATTTTTGGTTGAATAGCTGAAATAAAACACAAACAATAAGCTCAGTGAAACACAATGTCCTTGTTTTACTACTTTGTACATTTCGTTATAATATTGCTTTGAGTTTTGCATTGTTTTATGCTTTTCCATTAAACTTCAAATGCTAAACTTTAAGATAATAAAAGACCCTCAGAACTTCATTGAAACTTAAGAAAATACTCTTGAACATAGGGAAATATCTTTTTTTTTTAGTGTGAAATCTTTCTTTTGATAAGTTATTATTATCATTATGTTGATATATAGATCCATCCATCCATCTAGGAACCTCTGTAGTCCAACTAGGGACTGTGGAGGCCAATGGTGAACATTGTATTCATTATTATTTTTATGACCGAAAAAATTCACACACTACACAATTTGGGAATGTCAGTTCTAATCTGCATGTCTTTGAACTGTGGAAGGAACCTGGAGTACTGAGAGAAAGTCCACCAAACATGGGGAGGACAGGCAAACTCCATGCACACAGACCCAGAGGCAGGAATCGAACCTGGACCCTGGAGGTACAGGGTGACAGTGCTAACTATTAGACCACTGTGCTGCCAGATACATAGATAGATAACTTTATTGATGTCAAATGACATTCTATGTAATATTATATTAAAATAAATAATAAGTGTTCTCATCTATGTGTTTTGGACTTTTATTTTTTACTGTGCCCTTACTTTCCCAGCATCCTTTGTTCATTGTCTACGTCCTGTTTTGTATCACATTGTGTAATTCTTTCCAGGTTTTGTAGATTTTCTCTTGATTAGTCTCATTACCTTAAGCTTTGCAGGTTTATGGTTGATTATGCAGGTAAAATGATACATTTACATTCATTTCCAAACAGAGCAGATGTGATAAGAAGAGGAGGAAAAGGAAAGTGTTGATGAGCAGACTGAGAATGAGACTTGGCAACCTTAATAGCACTCTGTTCATTATAGGAAAGAACCTACAGGGACTCTGTGATCAGTGCGATGAAGTCGAGAAGGTTGAGCCTATTCTCTCATTATGCAGGAAATATGTACAGGAGACGGAAGACATGATTACACATTTACAGGAGCTAGAAAAGAGTAGAAGTGGAGGTAGGAAATAATGTTCACTGAATTTTGTAACAAAGTCTGAACTGAAAAGACGGCTTAGAAATGAGGGAGAATGAGACCTGAAGGTGGCAGTAATGCAACATGCTGGATGTCAAACAAGTTTCTTCTTTGCCTTTTGGCTGTTCCCTTACAGGGGTTGCCACAGCGAATCATCTGCCTCCATCCAACCCTATCCTCCGCATCCTCTTCTCTCACACCAGCCAACTTCATGTCCTCTCTCACTGCATCTACAAATCTCCTCCTTGGTTTTGCTCTAGACCTCCTGCCTGGCAGTTCCAACCTCAGCATCCTTCTACCAATATGCTCACAATGTCTCCTCTGAACATGTCCAAACCACCTCAATCTGGCCTCTCTGACTTTGTCTCCAAAACATGGGTTGTCCCTCTGATGGATTCATTCTTTATCCTATTCATTCTTGTCACTCCCAAATAGAACCTCAACATCTTCATCTCTGCTACATCCAGCTCTAACTCCAGTCTTTTCTCCACTGTCTCTAAGCTGTAGAGCATCGCTGGTCTCACCACTGTCTTGTACACCTTTCCTTTCATTCTTGCTAATACGCTTTTGTCACATAACATGCCTGACACTTTTCTCCACCCATTCCAGCCTGCCTGTACATTGCTTGCTCTGGATCATTGACCCTAAGTACTTAAAGTCCTGTACCTTCTTTACCGCTTCTTTACCTCATTCACACATATATTCTGTCTTGCTATTATTAACCTTCATTCCTCTGCTTTTAAGAGTGTACCTCTGCCTCTATCTACCTCTAGATTTTCCTTTACCTGTTCCCTGATCTTGCTACAAAGCACAATGTCATCTGCAAACATCATAGTCCATAACCTCATCTGTCATCCTCTCCATCACCATAGCAAACAAGAAGGGGTTTAGAGACGATCCTTGATGCAGACCCACCTCCACCGTCACCACTGTTTTATAGCTCTCATACATGTCCTTTACCACTCTAACATACAGTACTTCTCTGCCACTCCAGACTTCCTCATACAATACCACAGCTCCTCTCTCGGCACCCTGTCATACGTTTCTCTAAATCTACAAAGACACAATGCAACACCCTATTACCTTCTCTGTACTTCTCCATCAGCAACCTCAATGCAAATACTAGGTCTGTTGTATTCTTTCTAGGCATGAAACCATATTGCTGCTCAAAAATGCTCACTTTCCAGACTACCTCATACAATAACTTCCTCTTCAAGAACGAAGAGTAGAAGAGGTGACTGTTGTGGAGCTGGAAGTAGCAAAACGAGTGAGGTGAGGAGGGCATTAACGAGGATGAAGAGGGGAAAGGCATTTGGTCCTGATGAGACTTCACTACTCACTTCAACAGTGCAGAATTAGAGGAAAGATAATAAATAGTTATTAGTATCAATTGCCTGCAAACTTCACACACTGGTACTGTATATCCACTTTCCTTCTCTGCATCATATCAACCAACTCTCTTGCCTTTCCTGTCAAAGTCCCAACATTCAAAGTCCGGCATGGAAGTCCTCTTAGTGATTCGCATCATTTGATTTGGTATAAATGTTTTACATTGGGTGTCCTTCCTGCCACAACTCTCTGCATTTATCCAGACTTGGGACTGGCACAAGAAGACACTAGATTGTGCGCCCCTGTGGTTGCATTGTCAAACACGGTTAAACATTTTAAAAAATAATAAGATTTTTTTTTATTGGGGTATTGTCTTATGTTATAGGTCATTTTAAGACTGTTATCATTATTTTAATCATATACTGTCTTCGCTTTCTATTTTGTTCTGTTCAATGCTAATGCAAGTAAGCTTAGCCTTAGTTTGGTTTTATTGTAGTACAGTAAATATGTTTTCCAATAAAGCTTTACCTGCAAATATCTCCTGTCTCTTCAACCCTGACAAGAGCGAAGGCATTGCCTCATGACTCTGACCCCACACAGGTAGCCTCCAAGCTTCCCATTGTTGTCCTGTTGAGAAAATGGATTGACGTAGCAGCATAATCCTTTGTTTCTTGTTATTTTTTATTTATAAATGTAAAAATGGCAGGGGAGTGTGTGTTCTTCAACAAACACTTACAAAGTCCTAACTGTAGTATAGTGCCAATACCAGTGTGTGAAGTTTGCAGGCAATTGATACTAATAACTATTTATTCTCTTTCCTCTAATTCTGCACTGTTGAAGTGAGTAGTGAAGTCCAAAGCAGGCATGGCAGAACAAAACATGGCTGAACTCAGAAAAGCTCACTATAGCTGCCTACACCATGATGTATTTAGTGGGTGCATTTCATTCAGTTAACCTACCTTGAGCCTACCTTGTCAAAGTGTTCTCATAGCCTGCTATTGTACAATTCCGGTAAGCAACAGACATTATTGATAAGGTTTCATATGTTTATTATATTAAATAAAAATTTTATAGACGGCATCGTGTCTTAGTGGTTAGCACTGTCGCCTTGCAGGGTCCAAGTTCGATTCCCGCTTCTGTGTATGGAGTTTGCATGTTCTCCCTGTGCTTGGTGGGTTTTCTCAGGGTACTCTGGTTTCCTTTCACAGTTCAACGACATGCAGGTTAGGCAAAATGGCTGTAGTGTGAGTGTGTGTATGTGTGTGCCTCCCGGGACAGGCTCCAGGCCTCCCGCAACCCTGTATACACGATTAAGTGGTAGAGATGATGAATAAGCGAATACAATTTTATATAAATGAAGAGGCTGAGATGGTTAACAAAGCAGCTGCAATGATCAACCGGAGCAACAAAAGTGCTAAACTACTGAAACTGAAACTTGATTTTCCCCACAGAAAGCTGATCACATGGGCTCCTCATTTCAAGCTATAGTCACTAAATTGAGTAAGTGATAAATATTAACTTGGCTGATCATATACTGTAGTTGAATGAATGTTCAGGTGATCCTAATAAAGTGGACAGTGGGTGTTTGTAACATTCATTATCTGTAAGAATTACATATTCTCCCAGACACCGAGCAATTATTGCACTGTAATACAGAATGCTGCCATGCATACTGTTTTCTTAAGGATTACTATTGATTTCAAAATCCAACATTTCCTTCTACCGACAATTACTATCTTGTCGACATGAAACAAAACCTCTAATGAATGTTTCTAACACCTTGTTAAATCCATGCCATGAAAAATTAAGGCATTTCTGAAGACAAAACGAGTACTAGCAATGTATACCTAATGAAGTGGTAAGAATGTGTGTGTGTGTGTGTGTGTGTGTGTGTGTGTGTGTGTGTGTGTGTGTGTGTGTGTGTGTGTGTGTGTGTGTGTGTGCGTGTGTGTGTGTGTGTTTTGTACCTGCACTTTTTTTTTTATTCATCTTTAGTAACCACTTTATACTGTTTGGGTTGTGCATACACTTTTGCTACTCCAGCAGGTAAGAGGGTCATGCAGTCCTCATGCAGAAGGCATTGTTTTTAGAAGCGACATGGGGAGTGTGTGAGTGTGTGTGTGTGTGTGTGTGTGTGTGTGTGTGTATGTGTGTGTTTCTGTGAGAAACTGAACAGAGAAGTGGAGTGTTGACAGAATGAATCAATACTAGTGCTGATGGGAAACAAGGCAATCGTTTCATCCGGACCTTCTCTAACACTGCTCCTGTTGCTCACACACATACAAACACAGTAATATACTCTCATAGACTGTCACTCATGTCCGTTGAGTATCTGTCACCTCGTCACATGTTATACACTATACTAGGACTTTGCTAATTTACTCAAGGAATTAAGATATGAATTACAGATAACAAGCCTACATTCCACTGACCATTATAAATGTAAATAAATATAATGTAAGGGTTAGGGTAAGAAGTTATTAAACATCTCATTATCACACGGTCCCTCTTTGCTATTATAATAACCTCACTCTCTCACTAGATTTGGAAAGTAGCTGTAGGATTTGCTGAGCTCTATGCAAGTCTTTCCACCCCAGCCTTATCAAAATTAGGTCTTTATGGACCTCACTTTGTGCATATTTTGTTGTTCAATAGCCACCTGTTTTTAATCTGTTTATTATTGGACTTAGTTAGATTAGGTAGAACATCTGCCATGGAAGATCATGTGGGAAAGTTGTTACTGTAGAAACGATAACATACTAGAATGAGTCCATTAATATTAACTAGATAGATTTGAATAACTGTTACAAAAAATAAATCTTCTGACAACTGGACAATTGGACAATTCAACACTTTTTTGATAAAATGAACAAAAAATGTGCAACCAACACACATGCAGATGCCTTGACACTCCATCTGTTTGGCTCCCTGTAGGTCTGTAGAGTCTTACGGCTCGACCGAAAGGGGTTAAGATTGATTTAAATAAGGTTATGGCACTTACTTAGTTTTATGCTGTAAGTCTTCATTCTGACACTGCAGGTCTCAAACGTGACCTGTATTTCTGCAGCGTAAAAAACTGAACCAGTGTGAAAGAAAATGTACTTATTTAGCAAGTCCTCATCTAACTGTCTATAGCAACTAAATAGGAAAAAATTATACTGTATGGGCTATGGGCAAAGCATCACTCAAGCACCTGCCGTGTCACACTGGCAATTGCAGCTACTTTGTTAAAGAGGTCCTATTGTGCTTTTTCAAATATGATCTTTCATGCAGTGTGTCATGTAGCTGTATGTGAACATAAACTATCTGCACTATCTGTGA
>JAOVVA010000037.1:25142991-25153090 GCA_028565275.1 Leiocassis micropogon
AGGGGGCTGCAGCACCCCTACTGGGGGGAGGCTGTAACTGCAGGGCAAACAAGTTGCAAATGAATAAAAAATACTAGAAGAAGAAGAATTCTTTATTGCCAAGTACATCTTTTTACATACATACAAGGAATGTGTTCTCTGCATTTA
The DNA here is from genome assembly GCA_028565275.1 of Leiocassis micropogon. NCBI lineage: Eukaryota > Metazoa > Chordata > Actinopteri > Siluriformes > Bagridae > Leiocassis > Leiocassis micropogon. The sequence goes on from JAOVVA010000037.1 coordinate 25,143,139, forward strand.
ACCCATCCTAGCTATTTAGGAGCAGTGGGCAACTACATTCTAGCGCCCGGGAGGCAATTTTGGGGTTCAATATCTTGCCCAAGGATATTTCGACATGTAGGCTGCAGGGGCCGGGGATCGAACCGCTGACCTTCCGGTTAGTGGACGACCGCTCTACCAACTGAGCTACAGCCGCCCCCATCATAATCTTGTTAAAGTTGTTACTTTTTTTTTTGCTAAATAAATAAACAAATAAAAAAGATGTTGAAATTGGCAATGCCCCCATCGGAAACGGAAAAAAAAAAAACGTGACCCCCAGAACCGTGATGAACTTTCTAGTCAACAAACTGAAACTGGATCTCCTTCGTGCTGCAGGTCTCGGCTCGGCAGTTAAATGGCGCGCGGCCGTTAAGTCTGATTATAAACAAACATAATATGTTAAACGTGCTGTCATGTTGTTTATTACTAATGCAGTAAAAGTTGGATTTAGTGCCGTGATGCCATCCGCACAGGTTTCAAACCAGTTTAAGCTCTTACACTGGACCGGACCGACAAAACCAGTAATCGACCCAACTCTATTGTGCAGTAAAATTCTGCATTTTAAAATGCTACTACTGCCTACATGCACAGGAGGCAAGTTATTATTCAAGCGAAATGCGAAAAATTATCAGCCTGATGCTTACACCGGCATGCGCATGCCCAGTGTGAGTGAATGGTCATGTTAGGCGTGTTAGGATGGACAGAGATTATTTTGGAAATGGTGCTAAAACACTTGTGAGGATGGAGATCATTTTTGTTTTAAAACGCTATTTTCAAATGATAAGATGAAAAATGAAAATGGGATTCTGAAAATGTTGCTTACCCTTGCACTAAACAGAAAGTGAAAGCCTTGTTTGGAAAGTACAAACACCCATGTCTGCATCCCCAGAGACATGACTGTCTGAAGTACAAGTTAAACACACAAAGTGCATCCTAGAAAAGAAAATGGAGACACTCATGTGAAGGGCAGATAAGACGTTTGTATAAACACTAACAAGCTGGAGAGAAGATTCTTGATGACTTTAATAGAAAATGTTTGCTGAGCAAAGCTGCTCCTTTTCAGCATCAAACAGACTCTCAACCTCAAGCTGCCCAGTGTCACCTCAGTTCTCATTGTTGACTCGACTGCAGCAATAATTACAGGTTAAGTGGTTTACTCAAAGGCAGCTCATAGTTTCATAGCTGCTGATGTGGGTAAACTTAACACTCTAGATGTACTCTTCTTTTTTCCCCTTCTGTATTGCATGTTGCACTGTAAGTTTGTATACACATTGCCCATGAGCTGTACATTATACACAGGCTTCATCAGGAGATCAATAATTGGATTTTCTGTAAATCCTCACTGGGGGTGTCCTTTGGGAGTAATAACCTATTAATTTTGTGAACTTGGTTAGAATGTCCCGTGAAATCAAATAAGAAGTTCCAATACGGTTGGTTATAAAATACAATCGAAGAATAATTAAAAAATGGACTACGGCATGTTATCCGAAAATGCGGGAAATATGGTATTTCGTGTAAGGAATTAAATGTCCGTTTAAGGACAGAATATTTTAGCCATGATAAAAGAGACCTATGTTTATGTGTGTATGTGTGTGTTGATGGTACACAGTGTCAGCGTGTGGGTGAATGTCTTTAGTGGAGCATGTTTTACAGCTGTTTGTCTCTCCAGCCTCTGCTCACAGACACTCGACCACAGCTGTGAAGAATCCATCAAGACTCAAAGTAATGGAGGCCTGGTTCTGCTTCATTTCGCCAGCTGAGAGGTGTTGATTGGAGCTTCTTTTTTTTTCGAGGGGAAGAAAAGAGAAAAACAACTCCGCTACAACTGATGAATGCCTTTGGAGATAGAGAGATTACAACAGACATAGAGAGACAGATAACATGCTTCCACTGTGCTCATGTTTGAATGAAAAACAGATGTCTTTCATCCCCGTCGTTCATTATAGTTTGTGGCCACAATAACATGGCAGCCAAACAAAACGCTTTGCCGAAATTCCCTTCGCTCTGTAAAACCGTACAGTTGGCATCCCAGCACAACTGGATATCAATCAAAATGTATCACTATGAATATACTTGGTGTTGTGTTAGAATTCACAGGTACCTGGGTCGGCTCTAAATGTAACGTGCTGCTTTGTTAGCGGAGCATCACACTGAGATTCAGTGTGCCGCTGCGAGTGAGATCTTCATTAGAAACCTTCAACAACCCCCCTCCCCAACACCGAGGATTTGTGCCAGGTATCTGCTCTAACAGCCAAACATGTTGATAATTAAAGCCCTGTAATCGAGAAGTGTTATCACAACAATTAACAGCAAAAATGTGAGGGTAAGAGGGACACGTGGCATCTTATTTCCTTTTTTAACTCTCAAAAAAAAAAAAAAAAAACACCTTCTCCTATGAGTGAAGGAAATAGCTTAGAATGTCTTGCAGTTCAAGACTTTCGGAATACTAGTGGAAAAAAGTGACACTCAGGGGCAACTGGAAAACATTGCATCTCTTCTGCTCTTTTCCTCAAAACACATTTATCTCTCCCCTACTTTCGCCAATTCTCCAGACGTGCTCTTCTCTCCCTTTTTCTACCCTCTCCCTCCCCTTTCCTTCCCCAAAGTTGGCTGGCTCTGCCCTTGTTCCGTAGCATCGGCTGAAGATCCAGCAAGGCCCCCGTGCACAATGAGCTTTAATTGGGTTAAGTTTGTCCGCCACAGATAACATTTCTCTTTCTGTGGAGAATAAAGCAAATTGCTGGCACTAATGGCACTGTTTAATGTAGCTCTTTTTATTATGGATGGAGGAAATTAGGATGAGACTCCCTACAGAGAGTTGATGTCGTGGGAGTGAGTGCATTGTTGCAGCTCATCAGGAAGGCATTTTCACTCGAGCGCAGTCTAGTTCTTCTTCGTCTTCTACGTCTTTCCGTTTTACCTCTTCTGCTTTTTGATTCTGACGAAAAAACACACAATACTCGACAATCACAAGCCAGTTACGTTACATCCCGGTGTGGAGACGCTATACTCTCTTCAAAAGTATCTGCCGAACCTCTTGTCCTTCCCTGTTTTCCTGGTTTAATACCCAGAGCCTATAAAGCTGGTGTTTCTTTGTGTAAGACTGGGGCAAGAGCCAAAGAACGGGGGATGAAAAAGGGAGGAGGGAAATTGCTATTGATGTTTTGGCACAGGACCTGGTAAGCCTAAAAACTGAAATTTGCCCTGTGCTGGCTGAATGAAGCTGCACTGAAAAGGCGTAGCACTCATAGCCTTATTAAAATACGTAGACTATAGTGGGACCTGAGTAGTGAGCAGAAGAAAATCTGCCCTGAAATATAATGTTGAATATGGGGCTAATCAGTGACTGATAGAGCAGAGGGGACTGTAAGTTCAGTCGACCGCTCAGCCCCAATCTGCGCTCATCCCATTTTCAGGATCTAAGGAGCAACTGTATCGCCACACCAGTGCCTGTCTGGGTCAGTGTAACAAACTACTGTACTCGCTGCTTTTTAAGATGATACAGTAACAGCATTTTAACTTAAAGAAATGAAAAACAGGTAGCTGTAGAGAAAACGCTGTATCGTCCAATATTGCATCATAGTGTAACTTTGCATTTCACCTCTGATGACAGATAACTTTATGCTGCGTAAGTTAATCAAGCCTAAATACACATTATATATAAATTATGTTTTGGTGTCAAATTAACAAAAATTAAGTTACTTGAAGAGATGCTTTCACTTCTTCTGTCTTCCCTGTCTTGTCTCTCACTTTTGCAGACATAGCACTTGGACACGATTCTGTTAATGAGACAGAAGACTGTTGGCTTTGCAGTATTTAAACTAGTTATGTCTAATTATTTCCCATAAAAATAGTGTATCTAGGGCAAAACCAGTGAGATGTATCATTGTCTGTGGAGGTGGGACCTGGCGGAGTTGGCGCGAGTTCAGATGAACAGAACAGAACACAGAGAATTTGCTGTAGGCAACATAAATATAACATGAACTCCCCAGGCTTGTGACAGTACAATGGGGGAGTGTTTAAGAGGGCTTTCTGGGGCTACATCTACAATGAATACCAAGCCTAAATACAGACAGAAAGCTTGCGGGGAAAGGAAAAATGCAAGTGATCATAGTAAAATTTGAAATTTGTGAGAATATATTGCAATACCTTTATCCATCCCCTGCTATTAGGTGAAATAATAACCTATATGAAGGTCAGTTGCTATTTTGAAAAGTTCTCCCACATGGCCTGTATGCACTACATTTGCCGGTCCAAAATAGCATAGGAAAGCCACAAATAATGGTGGCCATTTTTACTTTTCCTAAATAGCGCCAGTAGTGCTCCCAAACAGGATCACCACACTTAGACTACAGCTCACAAGTATTTTCTTTTGTGACTTAATTTATTTTTGTACACATGTAACTGTTCTAAAAGCCCTGTGCCATTGTAAGAAAAGAAAAAAAGAAGCAAATCCAAGAGAAGATGACAGAGGGTGTAATCGCTTGCTATGTGATTTTACAATGCGGGTTTTTTCAACTCATTCACATCTCGTCTGTCCTTGACCCTTAAGGAGCTTGTAATGTGGGCTATTTTCCCTCTTTTGTATGTATCCCAGAAAAAAAATAATAAAGTGACTACTGCAGTGAGCTTTCACCCTTTCATACCAAAGGCCCCCTTGTCTCTCTGGGACGCCATTTCAAGGGGAGTTTAGACGAGACCAAGAACCTCACCAGTGGGGGGTCTATTTGAAAGGCCCCTCTGTGGCCTGGTGGGGGGGAGTGAGGCTCAATCTGAGGGACACCCCTGCTGTCCAAGAGAGGGAGCCCACAGAGTTATCCATGACAACCGGCTCAACGGTTTGGTCAAAGACCAGAGAGAAGAGAACAAAAGCAGTGTGCGATTTCTTTACTTTGCATTTGCCAAACATGTCCTCTCTCTCTGTCCCTGAAGTAATAATGTCTAAGACTGTAGAGGACCAGACGGAGGGATGCTGTGAGGATTTTGGGTATGCCTTAGGTAGGGTTCCTAAGAGCAAAGCCTAATCCTGCACATAAACTCTAATGTCAGCCTCCAGGGTCTCTCCGTTATTAAAAACATCCCCATGCGTGTTTTTGAGGACATTGCTGTGCCTGGATGTGTTGCGCAACATGCACATTCACAGATTCTCAGTTGTGTAAACACTCACTGAAGATAAAATCAAATATATCATATATATTTTACACAACTGAGGATCTGCATATATACAGTATATATAGTACTGAAACACTGCAGGTCATGTGACAACTTAACGTTCAGTCAAGAGTATAGGGTAAAGCCACTTGAGAGGTAAATACATAAACATCACATAAATAGAAAAGACTCATCACTGATTGATGGCATTAATCCCAGCGTTGATTTCATATCTAACGTTAGTTGGTTTATACCCAGTCGAAATTGTTTTTTAAACAAAAAAAAAAAACTCACAAAAGCATGCTTTCCATTCCGAATACAGTGCAAATGGCACAAAGAAATATACTAGAGAGCTGAGAAAGAAGGCTTTGAGTAAAGTTTCCTCTCGACGGCGCAGTGTTGGAGTAAACCCAAGCCGGTGTACGAGAGGGCGAGGAGAGAAAGAAAACAACCCCAGAATCCAGTGCGTCTTTTTTGCTCTGCGAGTTCCTCGAAACTGCGCGTTTTTTGGCCGCGATCCGAAAGCGCGCTCAGACTTCAGGCTGCAGTTTCCACGGCCGGCCATGGCTCGGTGCTGTTGGCTCTCTCTCGCGCTCTGTGTGTGTGTGCGCGCGCGCGTGTGTGTGTGTGTGTGCTGCTAAAGCCCAGGCTGCGCGGAGCTCCCTGCGGGATCGGAGCGCTCCCCCGCCGGGACCCTACTCTCACATCCTCCCTGCTGGGACACGGGGCTACATTTCCAGCCAAGCCTGCGCTTTATTATGTGTGTCTGCGCCGCAGCCCCGCCAGCATTCGGATCGGGAGGCGGAGGGAAGACCAGAGTCAGGACAAAGAAGAAAAGGGAGAGAGCGAGGCTATAGCGGTTAACGTTTACAGCTTGTCGGGGGGGGACATTAATAGCCTATATATTTATATTTTTTTGAACAAGAGTGAATTAATCCCTACAGGTGAGAAATAAAACAAGATGCATAAAAAGGCGCCTTAGAGAAGAAAGAGGGCGGTTCAGTTCAGTGTTTGGCTGGATCACAGGACGACAAGAAAGACGGACAAAACTGGACAAAACGGAACATCAGAAGCGGAGCGCGCGGGATAAGAGAGGAAAGACAACACTGCACTGCTCATTTACGCGACGGCGTTGACGCATCAACAGGACGCACCGCGACCATCAGATTCTCCAAACGCTTTGATTTCTATTATTTTTTTCGCTTCTTCTTGTTCTTCTTGTTGTTTTTAGAAACTCCTCTCACTCGCATTAGTGAGTGTAGACTACAAGCCGCACCGCGACGAGCCGCTCGTCCAATCTAACAGGTTTAAAACCGAGCGCGCAAAGTTGCTCAAGCGCCGGAATATCCGCTCGCCATTACCTTCGGAGTGCTGCTGCTGGCTGGTCTGGTGCGACACACACACACACACACACACACACACAGACAAGCGAAGTAGCCGCATTGCAACAGGCAACAGGGACTAAGAAAAAAGTGCCAGCCTGTAGCCTATGACTGTTTGCAAGAAAGGATCAGAGGTCGATAGAAGCAGAAACACACCGAGCCAGAGATGTCCAGGCGCAAGCAGGCCAAACCGCGCTCCGTTAAAGGTAAGAGCTTTTGCTTTGCTTTACGCACTCGACGGAGAACCGGTCCCGAGCAAGCAGCATGACCAATGAGATTTCACGGCTAAAATTGGCGGGTGTTGTGAAAAGCTGCGATTTCATATCTTCGCCATGAATAGTGCTATTATGGTTCAGAGATGCCCAGTGTATGCACAGTGCCTAAGACGCACACATGAAGCCATAAACCCAGTGACAATTTTTTTTTTTTATGCAAAGTAACGCAACAATGATTTGGAATAATGTAGGCATTAAAAAAAATTAAAAATTATCATGCATTTTCCAGTTGTTTGGTTTAGTTTTCTATGACATTAAATGGACACCAGTTTTACTCCATGCAAATCTAACTGGTTATATCTACTACTGTATATCATTTGTCTCTGTGTGTGTGTGTGTGTGTGTGTGTGTGTAAATGTCTGCATGGTTATGGGTTATGGATTCAGCATAATGTGGCCCTTTAGCATATTAACTGTTGGCGGTTCAGACACAAATTCCAGCTCAGTACTGAATAACAGGCTAAAGCGAGTCACCTATTGAGACACATTCTTTACAGAAAAAAAAGGAGGTAAACTGTATAACCTCAAGAGTATATCTTTTCTATATCTTTAAGTGTGGATCTTTTACCTGGTAAGGTCCATATATTGCACATTTAAAGTATTATGTGTTATATACAAGACCTTTTTGTGTATGTGTGTGGCTTGAATCGTATCATTGAAATCGTTTCACTACTTTGCCATGTAAATATACACACTGAACTTTTAAAATGGTGCAACACACCATTTCAATAAACACACTAAATGTAGTGTAGATCCTGAGGGCAAAACTCTGTAGACAAGGAAATGAAGTCTGTTTGTTTTTTTGTTTAATAAAGTGACCACATCACATACACATCCAGATGCCTTATCTCGCTCGGGTGAACTTCGGTGAGTAACTGGGTATAATGTTTTTCTCACCAGTGTGGGAGACGTTTACGGGTGAAGACTCAGTTGGCACAGACTGCCCCTATGGCAAGCAGATGGGCACTGAGGTGGCCATGTGGCCCAGTATGAGGACCCCCCTCCCCCAATTAATAACTCAGGTTTTGTTCAAATTAATGGACACAATCTGTGGTGATTTACAAAAAAGGGTACGGGATTGGTTCTTAAAAGAGATTCTGAAAAGGTTTGCAAGCAGAATGTTTGCTAGTAAGTGTATTAATGTGTGTATGGAAGACACAGAGAGATTGAAAATGTTTGTAATAAAAGTAAAACATTTTGTTTGATCTTTGCAAGAGAGAGAAATTGTTGTAATTTTTTGTGCTAACATTCTTTTTTTGTTGCAAATAGTGAATGGTCTTGAAAAAATGATATATTTCACTATCCTTTTCTTTCTTTTTTGAGTGTAACCTGGATTATGACAAACCTGTGAACTAAGCTGTGTGATTGAGATGGTGACCCCAGTGGTGCATGAAGCCTCATGTTGTTAATCACACCTGAATCTATTCTATTTTTATGTTTTTTTATTTATTTCGTAGTTAATAATCTTTTTCATTTAATGAAAACCTCAACACAGTAGCCTAAAAATAATATCAGATCGGACTTAATGTGTTGGACTTTATTAGAAAAAAAGCTCTAGAGCTTCAATAAATAACCAGAATAATGCTGTAAACAATGGACTGTTTTTTTTTAAATAGCTTCATTATGTTCATAAATTAAATAAACCTTGTACTGAGGGGGTCCATGCAAATTTATTTTAAAGTCGAAGGGGTTCCTTGCTCCAGAAATGTTTGAGATCTGAGATGAGATTGTTGTTATTCTTGCTACAGCAGATGTGGTGTGTGTGTGTATGTGTGTGTGTGTGTGTATGTGTGTGCGAGTCTTTTATAACATAACCTACACACACTGAGAGTCAAAACCTGCTGTGCACTGGACCAAAAACCCATTGGCACTGTAAATGTGTTGGCCTGTTACAGTGAGTGCTTTCAAATAAAACCGTGCTTATGTCGACTCAGTGAAGCACATCAGTCATAAGCTAATTAAATATGTAGGCCTAACCGAGGCATGATGTGTCCCTATCTCCTCCAAACACCTTTCCTAATGCTTGGCAGCGTCAGAGGTTAGAGGAGCACTGAAAACTCTTCACAAATGGAGGTTTTTGTATCATGTCACGCATGTTGTTTAACACTCTCACCTGCAAGTTAAGCAGCCATAGAGGTTCTGTTTTTTTTTTTCTTCTTCTTCGTTCTGACCAAAGGAAACAGTTCTTCGTTCATTTTAACAGCGATTACTACTTTTGTGGAAAGTCTTGCTCTCAGAGCAAATAGCATTAACAGCTATGATTATCAGTGCTAATGAGACAGATTTGGCTGCTGGGTGCAAAGAGATGGAGAAAAGTAATAGAACGAGAGAGCACATGTTAGGGAAAGGGGAGAGAGCAAGCAGCGCTTATCAAAATATTATTTCTTCCAATTAATCCTGTTTTAATGTGTACGCGTACAGAGCTTGGCCGGAGCATTGCTGTTTCATATCTCCGCTTTTCCCCAGAGTGTTTCATGCATTATGTAGCGATGATTATTACTTAATTACACATTAATAAATCCGCTTTATTTGCAGGACATTAAGGGAGAGTGAGTGCACATGATGGTATAAGAGACACAGAGCCCTCCTTTCTTTTCCTTTCCGTTCCTTTTCCTTTCCGCATTGTTGTTTACACTCAATCAGATCAAATTATACTTTTAACCCTGTAAAAGAGAAAAACAGAGGAGTGGGGGGGTTTGTGTTTGTCTTGCTGACAAGGGATGGACAGGGATCATTTCCTCCTGGTCTCCACATCTGTCTCCTCATATAGACTTACCCAGTACTGAGAGCTGAAACGTGAAATCTCCAGCTTGTTCTGTCTCATCTACAAAGATCTCAGCTTTAATTTGATGTGATTTGTAGATTTCCTGTTTGGGGGAGTTCTCTCATGTCGGCGTATAGACCATGACAGGCAGAGAGATTGTTATGCCATATTTTTTCTTCTGTTTTAAATTTTATTCCCCGTATACATTTTTTGTTTGTACAGTATGTCACAATTTTAAGAGTTAAACTCTAATAGACAATGATTATAGCCTGGAAAAAGAAAAAAAGTTTATTTTCTTTATGAAGATAAAAAAAAAAACATTTGCTCTACAATAGTACATTTGTAATTGGTAAGAGATCTGTA
>JAOVVA010000037.1:25156444-25174884 GCA_028565275.1 Leiocassis micropogon
GTTTTTTTTGTAGATGTCCTCCAGGGTGAGTAGCTGGGTGCCAATGATGCTTCGTGAGGTCATTAGTGAAGAGTGCTCGAGTTGCCGTGACCCCTGCTGACCCCCCCAGAGTCCTCGCTGACCCCTCAGCAGGCTGTCAGCCCCCTCCACCGGCCTATTTGGCCTCCTCTGCCCTGGGCTTCGAGAGCTCTTCAACACCGGAGCAGAGTTTGAAGAGCTGGAAAGGGAAGGTTTCGCTTCAAGCTCTTGATGTTTTTTTTTCTTCTTCTGTGTGTGTGTGTGTGTGTGTGTGTGTGTATGTGTATGTGTGTGTGTGTGTCGAAAGCGTGTATGCCCACGCACATAAAAATCGCCTCGGCACTTGTGGCTCCCACAACGCTAGTGCTCAACCTATTGATTTCACTACGCCTGGAAAGTTTTTTGCAAGAAAGTACAAAAGAGTTAAAACAAGCAGGAATTTATTAAATTCAGTACCCTTCGCCTCTTACTCATACACATACACACGCTTGACTCTGCTAACTAGACTTTTGAGTCATTTTCAAAGTTCAGCTCTTGATGCCAGAACATTAAGATTCACTAACTTTTTTTTATTTTTTTTTACAGTTTACACTGATTTATTTTATTTATTTAAACAGATAGTAACAATAAAGAAGGACGAATGGGGTGACGAATCAATTTCCGATGTATGCTAACAGCCGTTGTTTTAGCCACCTGGCAGTGCGGAAGGTGAAGTGCTATTGCTGTTGGCGATTTAACAGATCTTTTTAAGCACTGACATGACAGATGAGAGCTAAGCATGAGCCGCTGCAAAGTCTTTTCAGGCCTCAATGCTAGCTGACTGACTGATTCTAGGCTCAAGCCTTTTTTTTAATACCAGGGATATTTGTGTATACTCACAGACGACTTGTTCTGGTGGGTGTGTGTCTAGAAACGACCCGCTTATGTCATCTTCCAAATTGATTTTGAGGCGTGAAGCATGCCTGCTTCGTCTCGGGCCTCGAATCGGCCGATAGCGGGCTTCTTAACGCAGACAGAATTAGCACCTCATTGTATAGGGGAGCTCCATCATGCTAGGCCCTCGCTAACCCCGGAGATAGACAGAGCCCTTGATGTCGCAGTTTCGCCTTATTTCTCTTCACTCAATTTGCTGTCAAAAAGCGAGGGCCTCCCTGCTGAGCGGAGGATAATAACCCATGCAAACAGCAGGGCGATAGTGAAGAAACAATTAAAGTGGCTCACTGTTTCAGAGCACACACAAACACGCGCGTGCACGCTATATTGGAAATAATTGCATTTACAAGGCTTGCACACGTCAGCTTGTATGTGTCTCAGTGAGATGTCTTTGTGTTTTGTATGGGAATGATTAGCAGTTAGCATGCAGGAATGTTGCAGCATGCAGAAAGGATTTAAACCTGTAGATACCCCCTAATGCAACGGGTTCTCCAGGCTGAAAACCTCACCTGAAACTCCAATCATGCTTCTCACTGAAAAACAAATAGTCATAGATGAGAATCTAAATACAGGCAATTAATTTAAGCTTTTATAGTGTGTGTGTGTGTGTGTGTGCTCTCTGTGTTTGGGTGGGAAAACACTGGGAGGGTCCAGTAGTTTTGAATGAAACACTAGAACACTGAAGCTGTGTGTGTGTGTGTGTGTGTGTGTGTGTGTGTGTGTGTGTGTGTGTGTGTGTGTGCGTCTGTAAGCAGGTAACAAGCACTACAGCTCCAGTGCGACACCCTCATCAGAGCAAACCTGTGTCTGACATCATCACACTATAGCACACTATAGGGACGGGAATCACTAGGGAGCTGCCAATACGATATTATCACAATACCTAGTTGCAATTCCATTTGTATTGCGATTCTGTAAGCATCACGATTTTATAGATATCCCAATTCTTTTTTTTTTTTTCATTTCTAAACAAACTTAGCAAATAAGACCAAATAAGAAGTGTGAATAGTTTAGAGCAGCACTTGCAAGACTATAGATGAACGGCAACATTTTACCACTTTGGATGCAACCATATACTGTAAAAAATACATGAACTGCCATACAAAATAATCTTGATATGCACCTGGATTTTTTTTTTTCATACTTTATATCAATGCACGTTTTGGAATAAAATGGCATATTGGTTGATTTGCATTGATTTATCATTCAACTTTAATAACGTCTTTATCCTCATCACAGTGCATCCTAAAAATCTATACTGGGAATACTGGACACCTGGCAGGAGCACACCCTGAATGGGATGCCAGCGCAATGCAGGGTGCAATGCATATATACACACACATTCATTCACATCAAGAGCCAATTTAGTGTACAGATTTCATAGACAACTTCTAATGGACAGTAACCTGAGCTTTGAACTTATGGCTATAAGACACCGACACTCCTCACTTCACCACACCACACCACTGCTCATTGAGTTAACCAAAATGATTTTTTTAATCGTTTTCAAATCACACAATAGCATTATTTATTAAAGCACTCATGTTTGAAATGATCAGGATGTTTGCAGAACACAGTACATAGTTGTGGGTTGTTTAGTCTGGAATATCTGGATTTTTAAAGACATTACCAAAATGTGATCATGAGTAACCATTATTGCCAAATTACGGCAAACTATTATATCCTTAATATGTTTTTAATAGAACATGGCTTAATTGACTAACCTGCAGGTTTACTCAGGTCATAACATTTCATCTCGACAGCACACGAGTATGGCAGTCCACAGATCATTGAGTGTATACATATCTGTGTAGGCGTACACGTATTTGTGTGTGCTTTGACTTCTCTCTGGGAGCACCTGCAAAACTAAACAAGGGCCAAGCGAGTAGAGCAGAATTATTAACGGCGTTCTCGCTCTCTCTCCCACCTCCCGGACTTGGCTTTGTTCTATCCATCCAGCACACGTTCTCCTAATAAATGCTTCATCTCGCCATCAAACGAGGTTCGAGTTGCTGCAGGAGAGGCAGAGAGAAGGAGACGGAGGCAGCGGGCAGGAGGAGAATAGCGATGGGGGGCTTGTGCACGGTAGACTTTGGTGATTGATAGATAGATGGATGGATAGACAGATGGCTGGAAGAATGTTAAAAAATGTATTTTTGGCCTGGCCGTGTTGGTTAGCGGCGAGATTGGGTTGTCTGCGGATGTCTTCGGGTCAAGGAAAGCATGGAGCTCAAGTCATTATACTCAGTCCTGCCTGTCTACTTCACACACACACACACACACACTCAGGCACACACCTAAACACAGAGACATGCATACTAACAGATAAGTTTTGTTATAGTGCCTCAGGCAAGTCTCAAAAATGCTGGATTTGCTACATAATATAAAACGTAGCTTTGTTTATTCTTGTATTACATGACACAGAAGAATGCAGGATCCACCTGCTAAACCCCAGGCTGTGTTTGTTGCCTTGGCGAAAATCTGTTTCACGGGTGCTGCCATTGTTGCGGTGTGGGTATTTATAGGTGTTGTGGGAAAAGTTATGGTTTGGGCGCTGAAGACTGTTCTTTTGAACTTCATGTATACTTGGCAGGAACAACTCAGAGGGGGGTAAGGAAGAGGCAGTAATATCCATCTGTAACCCCACATACCAAACCACAACCTGGGCAAAGCCCACGCTTGGGCAAAAGAAGTCCTAGTTCGGACATGAAATGTAAGCTGTAGTCATGATCATGTTTCCTTGACGGATAAACATACTGTATGTGTGGTATTATGTTCGAAACTACTAGATTTCACTATAACTACAACAATAAATACCTTTATGTACAGTATATACTAAAAGGAACATGTCCAATTTATTGGAAACGCCTGCCAGTCTAATCCACCAGTCAAGTGTCCGCAGCACAAAACATAAAATCTGAGACTTAATTACACACACTAGAAAAAAATGTACCTGCTCGTTCTTTAAATCCTCACCTTCCCAGTTTTAGTCTGTCCTTGCCAACTGTAGATTTCGATCCCTGTTCTTGGTTGACGGTAGCAGCCCCTGAAGTGGCTTTATGCTTTCGTAGCTCATCTGCCGCATCGTTTATGTCGTGTGCATTTTGAGATGGTTTCCATAGCTCTAGTTATTTAACTTAACATTGCCCTCTGGTCAGCGCAAACCAGTCTGCCTATTCTCCTCTGATTTCTTTTCTCAGTAAGGTGTTTGTGCCACAGAACCTCTGCTCATTAGATTAACAACCGTGCCATGTGCAACATCACTGAGAGCTCATTTTGGACGCGGTCTGATGTCTGATGTCGATATGAAGAGCTTTCACTTGTGTCTGCATGACTGTGTGCATTTTACTACGGCTACATGATTCGCTTATTCAGTAATCGCATGAGAGTGATCAGCAGGTATACAGGCTTTTCTAATCAAATTTATAAGAACTGCATGTTATTCTATCATACATTTTCGTGTTTAATTTTTTTCCCCCCAAAAGCTGCCACTTTGGGGTCTTCGACAGTTAAGTGTCATCTCATCAGTCAGTTTATCTAACATCTGCTAAATGAGTCAGGTGACTAATCTAGACGTTTATGTTTTTCGGAAAAATGTAGTATACCCTTAACTCCTTTATAAGATACACACTGAGGAGACCCCCTTAAGTGGATCAAGTTCAAATTCAAATTTTATTTGTCATGTACACAACCGTACACAGTATGATATGCAGGCAAGTGTTTCGCTGACTGTTCGTGACCTAAATAAATGGAAAGAGGAGATAGATTTTCCTGCAAAAACACGAGAAAAATTGCACCAAAATGAATGTTAAATATATATAATCTACAAAATAACATATTTATAGTGAGAATGAAATAAAATAAAGATTCACTATGGTTTAGTACTTTTGTTGGACGTTTTTAGTCCGTTTCTCATGATAAAATACTTCAGTGTATTCGACTGGTAAAAGTAAAGCGATTCAGTGCTTCAGGTCAGTGTACGATCAGAATAACTCTCAGCGTTTGTATTAGTGCACTCCAGACCTTTGGAGTGAGGGGGCTGAAAAGGAATATCTCTCACCAGGGGTGAAAAGTCTTACCCGTACTACTATGTTGCCAGAAGATGTGGAAAATAAACCAAGGAGGTGGTTTCTGTCTCCTCTTTACAATAGCCTTAGCTAAGTAAGTGTTCCGGGTTTGAATCCCAAATAGGGGTAAAAATGGAAATTTAGTGATCTGTGTAGGGTGTAGAATCACACGGCAAGTGGTGTCCGTGATTAGGGGTCTGGGATTCAGCCTTGTGTTAGCTTTGTATCTCTCGTTAGCTGTGCACAAAGTAGTGAGGTGTGTTACGAAAATGTCTGAAGCTTGCACTCATGTTAACTGGCAAAATAACGGATCGGAAGATCGGAACCCAAAACAGCCGGTTCGACCGAGCCAGAACTCATAGATGTTCATGCGCAATAAGTTTATTAAACAAAAAAAGAGCCATTGTCTCTTAGGAAATCCCCACACATAAACAAGGACAGGCTGGCCTGGTCTCAGATGAGGGGCCGCGAACATTGCAGAAATCTCCAAAGAAGCATGATTGCTGTGTTAATCTGTCCTCCAGCGATACAAGCAAGCCACAAAGCCTACACAGAAAGGGCCTGCGCTGTAATGCCTAATCAAGTCTGTATCAAACTAAATAATGCCTTAGCGTGAAATCGGAAGCCAAATTCAAAAAGCACTCCCCAGCTTGTACTACAGGATAAGTCAATTAAACCTCTCTCTCAGTCTCTCAGTCTCTCAGTCTCTCTCTCTCTCCTTTCCTGCCTCCACTGTTCTCTTTACCACTCTCATGGCCGAGCTCTGCTCCCATGCCCTGGTGTGTACGTGTGTTTCTGTGTGCGTGAGAGAGAGACACAGAGAGGAAGAGAATGACTCTCTCCTTCTCCTCTTTGGTTGATGGTGGGTATTGTCAGTAGTGCCTGGAGCACATCTATTTCTGGCCGCTCCCCGAAGACGCAGCACTCCTGAGAGGCCGTCTTCCTCCTAGGTCAGGGCCGTTAAGTTAAGCTCGCCTCCCAGCCTTTGAGCGAGCGTAAATGGGGTTGGAGAGGATGTGTTGTTTTTCCTTCCCGCTTTGAAGCCCGTGCCATCGCCATCCCCCTGTCCCCCTGTCCCGTCCTCGTTTGACGGCATCATAGCGGAGAGAACGCGATTATGGAACGCTCCCCAGCGAGCAGCGCGTTCAGCCAGTGTCACGCTCAGTGACAGCCACACACAGGCGAGGAGATTTAATCGAGCCTGCTCACACTTGGTACTTTTTCTTCCTCACTTTATATCACCCTGCCTTTTCCCCTCACTGCCACTCATTTTTTGTTTTCGTATCAGCCCGTCCCTCTCCAGCTCTCCCACTTCTCTTCTTTTCTCTCTTTCGCTCGCTCTTGTTGTCTCTAGTGTGTTTCACGTACAAGCCACAAGTATATTGGAAACATTTTTCCTTTCGTGTTTGACATGTACGGAAGACAAATTTCAGATCTGAGACTATCTTGACTGTATTGGCTCCTTTTGAACACAGCAGATCGATTGTTGCACGCTCTGTGTGAGTGTTTGTGTTTACTCAGGTGTTGCTTGGTAGGTACATGTGAGTGTTAGGAAAATATTGTTTTGGAAAAGGAACATTTCAGATCAGCTTATAGTTTATTAATGACTTTTGACACTTACATTTACAATCCTGGTTGGTTGATATTGCTTTTGTACACTTTTTTCCCCCTTTGCTTTTTTTTTTTTTTTTTTAAAGCATTTCTGCAATAAATAATATGATATATGATATAGGTTTGCTCACAAACTACAACTTAAAATAATAATTATTATAATAATAACAATAACAATAAACTCATATATAATACATGACACAAAATTTATTAAAAAGTAAATATTGAATGGTTTTTGAAATATTGTTATTTTTTGTTTTAAATTTTAATGATAAATTACAAAATTATATCAAGGGTCTACAGTCAGTTTGTAATAATTCTAAACAAAGAAAAATACATCATTTTCAAAAGGTGTACTATGTTTATTGCATTGTCAGTATTATATCGTCATCTAACAACTAACAGCTTTTGCATACACACACACATAAGCATATTTTCAGATCTATAGTAATTATTCTTATCATCATTTTTATAATAATTAACTTTTAAATTGTACATCTAAAAACTAATTTGATTGTAATTATAAGTTATAATTTTATATTTAAACATGAATTTCTACCATTTACTTCAGCAAGCACACACACACACACACACACATACAAAAGCAGGTATTTATACTCAATAGCTAGGTTTAAATGGATCCTAATAATTCATTAATCCTACTCACTGTTCAATTAGAATAAAAGCCCTCATGTAAAAACCTTAATTAGAGTGAGTAAGTAAGGAATAAAACATGCATATGTAGAAAAATAATCAATAACGTAGTAGTTTACAGAAGAATTTGGAAGAATGACTTTTTTTCAGTTAAAGCATGCCTTGAATGATCTTACTATTTATTACTTTATACTTAGATTTAATGTGGTTGCCTGAGAGACAAGTTGTTCCTTCATCAGTCATTTTTTTCCTAGAAAGAAAATAATAATAAGACAAACTTCTAACAAACGTCTCATTACAAAGCACTGACAGTGGAGACTCCTTCTATTAATAAAAAAACACCTGATTATAGGAAAAATATTTGTCTTCATTACACAACAGCACAGTTCTTTAATCTATTTATTATTATTAGTTTTGGATTATGTGGAGTCATCCAATAACTTGTCAGTTAACTGTTACTATAGCAACAGTAATGTGTTAAATATCAACTGGAATGTGTCTTGCTCTACTGTCAGACCTTCAGACCAATCAGATTTGACAATCAGATCTGTTCTGCGATGTAATCCGATTAAAATTCTTTTGATCAGTAATTCTTTTGAATTCAAATTCCTTTTGTGTCAATTAAAATTGGTACAAAATAAAATTTAATTGTTCAAAAGAAAGAAGTTTAATAAGAATAATCATGTGATAGTATGTTATTATAATATAGATTCTGTGTGTGTGTGTGTGTGTATGTGAGGCTAACATTTTTTTTTCTTTAAATATAAAAACAAGTATTAATCTTTTAAATGAAAGTAATGAGGACATTGAATACATAATTTGTTCCCACTGGTTGCGTTTATGACCTGGCTAATATTCTAATATTCTGATCTTCTTACACTCCTTATTCTCATGTTAGGGTTTTATTGAAATATTGAACTAATTCATTATAAACACTAAGACATGGATATTACTACAACAAGTAGTACTGCTATAACTTTTGATACTCCCACACACACATACTGTGGATATGTTGACCTGAGAATGTGCGTGTTTGCCTTGGTGCATGTATCTGTGTGTGTGAGTGAGAAAGTCAGAGGAAGAGGGAGAGGTGACACTGCTGCTAGGGCTTTCCTCAGGAAAGGCCTGTTTGAGGCAGGAGCTCGAGCTGCCTCGCTCCACACCGCCAGGAATGTGCCATGTGTGCACCATGGGGGAGGAAGTGTGAGAGACGGAGAATGTGCATATGTGGTTCTGTGTGTGTGAGTGTGTGAGTGTGCGCGAATGTGCACTGTCCCCACAAGTCCATGCACGGTAGACTTTCAAATCTGCTAACTTTGGTTCTTTGTGACTCAGACAGAGACAATGTTCTAGTTTAACCACTGATCTAATTTATTACCGTTGCGGTGTGGTGTTGTTCGGTATGCTATCCACTGGTATGCACTCATTTTGTTTTTTAGTTCTTATGTGTTTTTATATGTTGTGTACTTTTCAAATTTTATGACATCATTCATTTTTATGACTTTATTTGTCCTCGTGCTTCTCCTCTCTAAACCCTGTGTTTGTGCTAGACACAAAGAGAGCAAAAAAGAGAGCGAGACATAAAGCAGGGGAGAAAGGAAGATGCACTAAGCTCCATCCTTGCATTTGATCATCTGTGTCCTCCCGAGAGTGTAAATCTCTCTCTTCCTGTCTTCATCCACTTTTCTCTTTTTGTCCTTTATTCCTGAGCTCTGTCCATCCCACTTGCCAGGCTGCTATGTGTATATATGTGTGTTTTTGTGTGTGTGTGTGAGTGTGTGTGTGTGTGTGGAGACAGCAGCTGGACGACTCTGCAGGCATTTTGGAGTGCTCTTGTCCTCAGAAAAAGCAGAACTAGCACGGCTGCACGCCGGACATCATCCGTCTTTATTGTTTGCTTTCGCTGTGTAAGCCTTGAGCTGCCCTCTCTCCAGCTCGCTTCTGTTTCTGGCCGCCGGCACCGGTTTGCGTTTTTTAAGGCTGTTTTTGTGAGGCCGAGGGTTTTTCAGCACTGATAAAAGTATTTGGTTAATCAGCTTCCCTTGCCGTCCCCTGCTCCAGGCTTTGAGGACAGGCCGTTGACGCCGATGCCGCTCTTTGGGATGGGCAGGGGTGGGGGGTGGGGGGTGGTAGGCTCGGATCGGAAGATTGACGCCGTTTCTGGGCAAACGTGGCGTGTGAGACACATGGATTGGGAGGAGGGGGCGGAGTCTGGCAGGAGAGTCTTGTCCAGCAGGAAATGCCAGCATCACACACCAGGGCCGGGTTCTAGAGCCCGATTGGGCGATGCTACCCCTTTTAGTGATAAGAGCGCCATTAGAGCTTCTGCACGAAGACTTATCTCCAGCGATACATCACTTCAGCTGAAATAGAGGATAGAGGAAATATCGAGACTGCAAGGTCAACAGCATTCAGATTCATTGTAAATGGGACTACCAAAGCACCGTTTGTGTTATAGTTATGCAAAAACAATGCAAAGAAAAATAGATATGGATTTTCTCCTTAGATATTATTCCTTACACAATGTTATTATTCCAGCGTGTGAGATTGCGGAGACTGGCATTCACACTGTTTTTATGCTATAGGCATTTTTCCCTTGTGGATCCATCAAGTGGAAATTAGGCATCATGTTCAGCTACCACACAGTAAAACAGAGCAGCTGCTGGTCTCTCCACATGACAAACAAATTGAACAAGAGTCTGCTTATAAATAAATGCCTCGATGTGATTTATATGGAGTTTTAATAGGATATTAAGAACATTGAAAATCTTTCTTTGTTATAAAAAAAAACTTGCAGCTATTATTTTGAAATCCCATTTATACAGTATATGTGTATGAGATGATATCCTGAAAAAAATCCATGTACTTTTTACAATGTTTTGCATTGGGGAGGCGAGGGGGGGGGGGGCGGGTTTGTTAGTATAGACGTCCCAGACGAAAAAAAAGAAGAGAGGGAGAAAGAAACGGTGTGAAAAGGGGTGTAAGCGGAAGAGACCCTGCGTGACTGTGACTAAGTGGTGTACAGAATTATATCATGTTCTAGCCAGCGGGAGCTGATGGGGAAAAGGCGTGTGACTCTGCTGACACGCACGATGCAGTTCAGCGCTACTGTGTGTCAGAATGTGTTGTAGCTCATACTGAAATGATTAACTGCACTAATGCACTAATGCCCTAATGCATGCACATACAACAATCTAAATATCAGTGTTCTGCACGATTTGTTGCTTGAGTTAATGAGCTGGACATCATACAGTGTGTGTGTGCGTGTGTGTATGTGTGCGGAGGGGAGATAAGTGTGAAAATATAGGGCGGTAATAAGAGAAGAAAGGGTGCAATGATAACACAAAGCTACAAGAGCGGCTCCACATGTCTCGACAACAAAAAGGGTGTTAGGGCCAAAACTATCTAGTGTCTAATAAATGATTGTGTAACTAAAACCCGTGTATCATATTTGATTTTAAAGTGCGCATCAAGGTTCAGTTTTTTACCACAATAAAAAAAAAAAAACATTAGGACCGAATCTTAAGTGTGTTTCTGCACTATTAATGAGGGCACTAGGTCAGACGCTGTGTTATAATTTGAGAAGAAAATCTGTGGATTTTACAGTAAAGAAAACAATTACAGTAAACAGGGATAGGAAACGTAGCTGAGATTAAGTAAAAATAAATCTGGAATTTGCTGTTTATAAATGTATTATAACTGAATTTATTGAATATAGACAAATGATTGAAACGATCTTAGACACATACATCAAAGAAATATTTTTGTGCGCAGGCTTCAGGTAGGAAATATTAACCTGGGTGATTCTGATCAGCGCTAAATTTAACTCAACCTGTATGTCAAGGCTTGGTCTGCATGGATCCTGGGCAAAATGTGTAACCTAATTCAGCATAGTTACTCACTTGGTGGTGGAAATAGTACCCTTGTGCTTGATTATGGGGGATTTTTTGGGCCAAGTCAGGCTCCACACTCGTGGAAAACAAATACTTTCTCACTCCAATTAGTGCAGCACCACATTATGCCATCTTAAAGATGTTGATGATTTATAATTAATCAAGTCTGTCTGAATTGCACAGCACCTCTCAGACATGTGATCTGATTGTTAAAGGTCCCATGTAATGCCCCCCTTTTTTTTTTTTTTTTTTTACAAGTTAACGTAAGTCTTAGAGTTATTCCAAAGTGTGTGTGTGTGTGTGTGTTTATGCTTCAGCTGATAAGCTACTGTAAAGGGAGATCTCTTCTTATATGAGGTCACAACAGGAGAAATATCTAATTGGCCTGTTTAAGCCCCAGTCAAAAAAATACAAAAAATATACTGTAAGGTCAAAAAAGGTTTTCCTCATTTTTATGCAATAGACTCATTTTAATTCAAGAATGCAGCTGCCTGTGTGAAGGAAAATTCACGAAAAGCGTTATGAACAAAATTCCTGTTTGTGTGTGTATGAGGATATGTGTGAGAGGGAGAGAGAGAGAGATTACTCAGGTAAGCCGGGCCTCTCTGCTCTGCAGTAAGATGGCGGTGTCTCTGGAGGCATGTGAGCTCGTGCGCCTGGAGACCCAGCCGTGCGTGTTTCCGTCACTCTCCCTGCTATTAAAAGCCATTAAGCCGTGCAGGACAAGCCAGACTTTTATCTTTTATTAATTACCTGGAAACGAACAAGACTTGCTTCTCTCTTCCTCTTTTTTTTCGCCTTCTTTCTCCCTCTCTCTCTCTCTCTCTCTTTCTCTCCATGGCAGAGCATGCATCAGTGTAGAGGATCCATTAAAGCATCATTAACCCAGAAACATGGCAGTGATGGACAGCGTGCTCGGTCACTTCTTCCCTGATATCCGAACATGCGCCGTGGCCCGCTCATTAGCCCGGCTCTTCCAAAGCAGCCGCGTTTCACTATAGATCGCCGTGGTTAGATGCTAATTGCCTTTTTTTCTTTTCTTTTTTTACCAAGGGGTTCGGTGGAAGCATCAGTCCATCCTGGTTTGAGTTAGAAGGTGACAGAGGAGCCGAGGAGCCCACTCGAGCGTAGATGCAACATGCCTGCTAATGATCCGTAGCTCTTTTATGTATTTTTAAAGACCGGACAAAGCCGCGTGTGAAGTCTGCAGTCTATGAAATTGTTTGCGACCTGGTTTACAGAAGCAAAGCAAATTCACATCCGACGAAGATGCCTACGGGGTTTTAAGCAAGATATGTGCTCGTAGATGGGGATGTTTTTATATCTTGGGAAGGAACAACCCAAAGTTTTGGCCTTGTGGGGACGGTCGGTTTGTCTCCATGTGTAGTTTTTCGATACAACCCTGCAGTATCTCTGCGTGCTGCAACATCCACCCGGGTCCTGAAGAGTGGGCGTAGACGAACCCCAGATTGGGAAAGTGGCCACAATACCAGCTTTTTTGTTGGACACACACACACACACACACACACACACACGTGTGGTTTTATTCCGAACACACTTACACACATAAGCAAGGAGTTATGAACACCTAGACCTATTCAAATGCATGGACTCAAGCATGCACAGGACGCGCGCTCACACACACACACACACACACACACACTGCTGCTAATGGCTTCCAGTGGGATAGAGGGAGAGCAGGGTTTTATCCCTTAAGTGTAGAAGACTTAATCAGACAGAATGGCCCGGGGCCAGTAGCAGGCCTGTGTTGCACGGCCCTCCACACACACATTAGGTATTCCGAGACTGTTTCTCCTGCAGACGGTCTGCAGTGGAGTGGGGCCCAGGTGAGACTACCCCACTGCTCTCTCTCTCCCTTTCTCTCTCTCACTCTTTCTTTTTCTCATCTCTCCCTCTTTGTCTTGCACTTTTCCCATCCCTTTGTGTTTTGCACAACTCCTGTGTTTTTCCTCTTCTCCTTTTTGATTCTTGCTATTTTACACCTCCTACCTGTCCACACATCTTTCCTCCTTACGCCGTCGCTGTCTCCTGCCTTTATTTCTCGCTCAGTATGTTTCTTTTTCTCCTCCCTCTGTCTCTCTCTCTGTCTCTCTCTCTCTCTCTCTCACTCTCTCTCTCCCCTAATGCCCGTATTTCCTCTGATTGCTCGTCCCTTCCCTCACCATCCTTTGTCTATTCCGTCAAACGGTAATACGTACACACTTGCTCGATCTGACCTTCCATTGTATTGTCATTAGAGTTATGTCTGTATAATGCTCTGTCTCAGCTCCCTCCATTAGGGCTTTTGTTCATTCATTCAGATTCAGATTTCAGCGATGCTACACTGACACGACTGTTTAAATAACAATCACTCCCCTCTCTGCTCGGCGGTAGTCGAAGCCTGCCTTTGAAGCCGTACCTGCTGTGGATGAGTGTGTGGGGTCTCACTGTGACAGGCAGGAGGCTCAAGTGCGTGTGTGTGTGTGTGTATGCATGCATGCTCAATGGAGGCTCTCACACTGTTATGCACTTATAATCAAAGTGCTCCTTTTTCTTTTTTGGTCAAGAAATAACATCCCCTTCTTTTTAAATATTAATTCTCACCAGGCCTGTCACAATTATTATATTTTTGCTTGTCATACAAACAACCGTGAGTATGGTTTAATCACATGATTCTTTTAATTTATGTCACTAGCCCAGGAGAAATGTAAGAGTGAACAGCTATGGAAGGCATGACATCCCTGAAATCTACCGGATTATTATTTAACTGCATATTTAAAAGCAGAATATTTGATTATTTATAGAAAATAACCTGAAACGGTTCTGGTAAAAGATATTTAGTTATGAAAGTAAAAATGTTGCTGAAATGCATTACTGAAACGCAGAAGAGGGATCTGAACATTACATAACATTAAACTAGATGATATATTTTTTTGGTAAAAACAAGCTATTTTGTACAAGTTGTTTCTTATGAAAAATCAAAAATGACCAATGTATATCAATAAATCACATAGGCTGACATTTATAAGAAAGCATAATTAGGTAGTCCAAAATAAAACACAAATCAGTGCCGTGTTAATTAGACAGACGAGTAATTAGTCGGTTAGTCTGTTTCTTGTTAAACTCTAACATAGTGGAGTTATTTTCTACAACAGCATGTCCCTAACAGCAACTGCTTAATTTATAAAACTATGACGTGTCATATAAGGAGGCGTGGTGGCGTAGTGGTTAGCACTGTCGCCTTGCACCTCCAGGCTCCGGGTTCGATTCCCCCCTCGGGTCTGTGTGCATGGGGTTTGCCTGTTCTCACTGTGCTTGGTGGGTTTCCTCCGGTTCCTCCAGGTTCCTCCCACAGTCCAAAGACATGCAGATTAAGCTAACTGGCGTTCCCAAATTGTGAGAAAGTGTGTGTGCCCTACAGTGGATTGATACCTCATGCCCTAAGTCTACTGGGATAGGCTCCAGGCCCTCTGGCGACCCTTTCTACAGGACAATGAGTGAGTGGCATGTCATATATTTATAGTTACTGTTAATATTAATATAAATTATAATAAGTCCAAATCACAGGATAGTTCTTTCTATCAATTACAATTACATTATAGCAGCTGTAAACGATAGTCCCCTTACCAGATACTCTTTTTCTTATTTTCTCGAAGTTAAAAAAAAAACTAAAAAAAAAATCTGTAGAAGGTACAAAGCAGGAACTTAAACTTAAACGAATCACTCCTTACAGAAATCCTCACTGCAAAAGACTACTCATTTATTTTCAATCATTTATGCATCAGCCATAGCATTAACACCCCTGCAGGTGAATCATCTAACATAGATTTTCAATATATACCAGTAAAATGGAGACAGGATCATGGGTACCCAAGGCTCATCTATGCTTGTGGCCATCTATACCAAAGGCCAGCCAGCCCGGTCCGATACTACAGGAAAGTAGCACAAACTGAGAAAAAAAGCCATGATAGAAAGGCATCAGAACACCCATTGCACAAACAGGCAAAGAACCCAAGGCCACTGACCCAGCCCCCAAACTCCTCAGATCCCAGTCCAATCGAGCGCCCATGGGACGCGCCAGACAAACAACTCTGATCCGTGGAGGCCGCACCCCGCAACCCACAGCACCCTAAGGATCCGCTGCCAACGCACCAGCGCCAGACACCACAGCACACCCCCCGAGAGGTCTTGTGGAGTCATACCCCAAGGGGCCGGAGCTGTTTAGCTCGCACATGGGGAAACTAAAATCTAGGTGGTTTAATGTTAATGTTTTGAATGTTATGGCTCCATGTAATGGTGTATATAAGCTTATTACTAGGTTATGTCTAGGATCTGTTGTAAAAGTCTCTGTGACTATATCTAGAATTGATAACATACTAGAGCAAGCACATTTACATAAAACTATATTGTACTATTGTCAGAGCTGCTGTTATAGAAAATTCATCTTTACACTCCTACAGAGCGAAATAAAGAAATGGCCGGCGTTGTGATATTAATGTGAAGAATCTGATCTTGTAACCTTGTGACAGGCTTCTGGGTGATTTACATGTATGTGTGTGTTTCGTAGAGGATGCTTATTCGAGTCCCTCATACGCGATATATATATATATATATATATCTATTATTCTCGATAACCATCAGCCACTGTTAAATGAAAAACGCTGCTCTTACTTTAAAACAATTAAAGCCCGTGTCATTCTGCCGCCGGCCGCCCACTGCTTTTGGCGGTGAAATGTGAAAGCTGTGTTTGTCGTGCCGTTTCTGGCACACTCCTTTGATCCCTGCCCTCCTGCCACTCTCTGTGTCGCAGCGCTGATTGCATTGTTGCCGTCAGCTACACTGTCATATATTAGCCTGTGTGTGTGTGTGTGTGTGGGGCGATGTTGTAAATGGTAATGTCAGTGTTTAACACCGCTTAACAGAAATGCAAATAACACGGCATGCTTACTCCAACACAGCAGTAATTAAGCGAGGAGGAATTTCTAATAATATAGAAATAAATTATGTCAAGGATGTGTGTATCTGTGAAGAAGACAGCCCTTGGGAAGAGAGTGGGTTCTTTATTTTCACTTCATGTTAAATAATAGTTTAAAGAGAGAAAGAACGAGCGCTGTCGGTGCCTGCAATATGTCAAACGCGCACTTATTTCAACTTTTTTAACCGCTAATATGATGGAGATACAGATGCAAATACAGCGATAAGCGTTATTCTCATATCCATATCTCATATTTGCTTCATTGCCAAGTTAATGTTGTATCATACAGATAGAGGATTAAGAGCTTTAGTTAATGTTCATATCAAACATCACAATCGGGAACATTGTGATCTCTGGGCCTTTGACCGTGGCATGATTGTGGTCTTCGGATTTTAAGAAACCGTTGATCTCCAGGCATAGTCATGTGCAACAACAGCAGAATACTATCTTCCAAAGACTGAAATCTAAGCAGGCTACAACTGAAATTGAATGTTGTTCCAATATTATTATTATTATTATTATTATTATTATTATTATTATTATCATTGTTTAATTGCATAGGAATGTATATAATGACTGTAATGGTCAGGCTGGGTAGCCATTTTGGATGTTTCACACGCATTCCAACTTTGGCGTCCAGGTGCCCCAGAGCACAACAGGGTTATCCAAGGTAAATCTTCAAAAACATGTCGTAATCACTAGACTAAACCCCCCTCCCTCCCCCACATCCCCCCTCGCATTAAGTATTTACACACTGATGCTGATTGAGGAAGGAAAACGGGGCTTATAAGATGTCTTCAACTTTCGTTTATAGCACTGGTAACGGATACAGTTAAACACTGCGTAACACAGCCATGCACACATGTAGTCCACCATCACACGTGCACACACACACACACACACACACACCACCTGATTCATATACTTTTTAAACAGGATCAGTAGATGCTTTAGACGGGAGATCCTGTCCCTGCCTCCAGGATGATGGATCTAAAGACTAGTACACCTGATGCAGAGCTTCAGCACCGAGGGGCAGAGAGTACAGAAAATAATGATCTCACACACACACACACACACACACACACACACACACACGCACGCACATTCCTGAGGTCATACCAGTTAAAGCGACAAAGCATGTGGCTGATTCCTTAATATGTTGGCAACATTCAGTAAAGTCATATGACTCATTTTTACTTGTTGAATAGATAAATGTTCGGCTAGACATCAGTGCAAATGAACGTCATTAATAATTGTCAAATTGACAGGATTCCCGCTAAGCCATAGCCCGACTTCTTATTAACAGGAAAT
Source organism: Leiocassis micropogon (assembly GCA_028565275.1). NCBI lineage: Eukaryota > Metazoa > Chordata > Actinopteri > Siluriformes > Bagridae > Leiocassis > Leiocassis micropogon. Next base: position 25,173,907 of record JAOVVA010000037.1, read on the forward strand.
GTTCAAATAGCCATGTCTTTCTTTAGATCACTCCGTAAGTGGCAATTGATTATTCACAACGAGCATGATGGTTGAGTGGCGCGCACACACACACACACACACACGCACACACGCGCACACGCACACACACACACACACACACACACACACATATTCACCCCCTTTCTGGTTCACATTAGCCATGCTCTGTACACACAGGACATTTCAGGAAATAAACATGAGAAATAGATAAATATATCCCTCCCGCTAATGAAGGAGAGCGATTCCCCACAGGACCATCAGACAAACGCTCTTATTAGAAGAATGTTTTTATCTCTTTCTAATGATCTTTTTTTTTTCTTTATCTCCCTCCATTTATCGCATGGCTCTTAGTTAGTTTGGATCATCGCTTGTGGTCTTGATATCCTCTCCACTAGTGGTTTCCAAAGTGGGGTCCAGGGAGACATAGCCAGGGGTCAGGGATTTAAAAAAAAATATATATATATATATAGAAATAAAAGTTTACGCAAAATTTCAGCTATAAAAAATGCCAGTGTTTCATTTAAAAAATGCCACAGTGCTATGTGGTTTCTTACTCTGTGTGTGTGCGTGCATGTGTGTGTGTGTGTGTGTGTGTGTGTGTGTGTGTGTGTGTGTGTGTGTGTGAGTGTGTTTTGCTTGGCCTGGTGTCCAGTGTTAGCAGTGTGTAGGAGGCCGGAGTCTGCCATGGCCTCTGGCTGCATTGTGTTTAGTCAGGGAGTCAGGCTCAACTGTGTGCGGTGCTGTTGTTCTGTAGCCTGCAGGTAAACACAGCCATGAGTGTGTGTGTGTGTGTGTGTGTGTGTGTGTGTGTGTTTGAGGTGCAGGGCATTTGTCTAGCGTAACCCCCTACCTCCTCCACACTCCCACACTCCCTCTCTCCCTCACTCCCTCACTCTCTCTCTCTCTCTCTCTCTCCCTCCCTCTGTCCCTCACTCTCTCTCTCTCTCTCTCTCTCTC
>JAOVVA010000037.1:25182743-25193401 GCA_028565275.1 Leiocassis micropogon
GGGGGGGGGGGGGGGGGGGGGGGGGGGGTTGTAACATGTAAAAAAAAGTTTTCCTTTCCTTTATTCCCTGCGAGATGATGTCGACAAGGACACTGGCAGGCTGTTCCTGGTATTAAATTCAGTTACCCCGCTCACTTGGAAAATGTGTGTTGAGTTGAGAAAGAGCAGTGGGGGGGGGGTATTAGGAAAGGAGGGGGATGTAGGAAAGAGAGCAGGACCCTTTCCTACCGCCCCCTGCCTGCATGTCCCAGGGGACCTGACTGAGGCCTTTTCCCGCTGGTGGAGAGGACCGGAGGTGCGCCCCTCCACCTCAGCCCTCCATCTCTCTATCCATCTCTCTTTCTCTCTTCATTCCGTGCTCCCTGAGACAGAAAAACAAGCGTCCCTCCCAAACCCAGAGGGGAAGAGAAGGGAAGGAGAAAAAGCAGAACGTGAGCCAGGTCTCACACTGGAGATTCAGATTGAGGGAGAGACAGAGACAGTGGGGGGGTGGAAGACGAGAGAAAAGAGAGACCTTGTAGAGAGAGAGAGAGAGAGAGACGTAAGATGTAACTTTGTCATATATCAGAGAGGGAAATGTTTTTAATAGTGCCATCAGAGCTGTGAAGTTAAACATTGCATTTTTCTTACTTTGTGACGAAGTGCTAATGAAGTGTTTTTACACACACACACACACACACACACACACACAAGCACACGCATAAGCACAATTGTAGTTTAAGAAAACAAACCGAATGATTCACAAATCTTTGAGAAAAAAAACAAAAAAAAAAAACTTCCATACACATGAACCCTGTCTGAGCCTGTACGTGTCCCCGACTGTGATTCATGATGGAAAAAGACTGCTCATATCCCCGAGCGCAGGCCAATAGGGGCTGTAATGGATCTGAATTGAATTATTTTATTCACTTCCTCCGGTTGTGATTGGCCGGCCGTCAGAACTTCTGACACATCAGGCCTGGGTTTCACCAGCCTCTTTCTAACTGGGCGAGACATTGTGACCTCAGACACATTGTGAGCTTTGGATCACCTGCGTGTTGCACATATATGGGCGCGCTGTGCTGGCAGAGTTTTATTTGGCAGCGGGGGGGAGGGTGCAGAGCCAGGACCATTTATGAACCCCTTAATGGCTCATACTGTCAAATCCTGCACATAATATAACGGTGAAGGTTGTATACCGATTGTGTGTGTGTGTGTGTGTGTGTGTATATGTGTGTGTGTTTGAAAGGGTGAATGTATAAGTGAGATATCAGTCAGTCTCGTGGCCATACACGCGCAGCGCCTCTCTGGAGTGTGTGCTGAGCATGAGCCAGGCAGCATCTGGGGAAGCTGAGCTCTGTTTTTATTCCTCTGAATTGAGAAAGGAAAGCAGAGAAGAAGAAGAAGAGGAGACATGATGACCCTTCTCTCTGGTCCTCTACCGATTCAGTAATGCCCGTCTGCTCCCAATGATGCAGTGGACAGTTTAGAAAAGAGGACACGGCCAAGAACTCCATTTCCCTCTCTCTCGCTCTCTCATTTTTTCTCTCTCTCTCTCACACACACACACACACACTCTCACTCTTTCTCTCTTTCTCTCATTTATCTCCCTTTTTTTCTCTCCATCTTCTTGCATGAACCTCTGGAGGTCCATAATATATTTTTAATTTCCCCAAGGCAGCCACAGGAAAACAGTTCTAATGTGTGAAAGGGAGGTGTGTGTCTGGTGTGCATGTCTGTATGTACGTATCAGCGCTTGTCTCTCTGTGTTTTTTTTTGTGTGTGTGTGTGCGTGTGCATGCGTGTATGTGTGTGTAAGCTCGTCTTGTGTGTCTCATAAAGCCTTGGCCCGAAACAGGTGACAGCATCGGGGAGCAGCTGTCATCCCGTTCGTGTTGTGGATGTGCACGTGTGATTTCTAATTCCCTTCCTTCCATGACGCTCTCTTTCATCATCCCTCCTTTCTCCACTCTGTCCCTTGGGGTGTGAGGGCACTGGGTGCCGGACCCTCAAGGGGGGAGAGGCTGGTACGCTGTATTTTTCGGGGAAGCTATTGGTGGAGGAGGATGCTGAGGTTCCCCGAGGGGTTACATTGTATTGTGGAAACATAGCAAGCGCAGGCCAGTAGAGCCACAGTGAGGCCTGCTTTAAATAGGTCCCTACGTTTACTGTGTTAGGGCCTGCACTCTCTAGAGACACCATACACACACACACACACACACACACACACACACACAAGCATCTACCCAGTCTGCCTGCACCTGCTCAAGTGCTGGGCCATCAGGGGCCCCGTCCCATCTCACTCCCTAGTGAGTAAATACCAATCTAAGTTTAAAGAGATAATCAGGACTTTTCAGGGATGAAACACATCAGTGCAAAATTATCCCAATCAGCCATAACATTGACACCAAGGTTTTGGGTGTGTCACCGGGGTGACTCTGGCCCCTCTGCGCTGGGCTTCACAGGGCCTCTGGGGGTGTACTGTGGCATCTGGCACCAGGTTGTGGGATGAGGCCTCGGTGCATTGGATTTGTTTGTCTGGCGCATCCCATGGGTGCTCGATCAGATTGGGATCTGGGGAGTTTGGGGGAGGAGCCTTGGGTTCTTGCGTATTCTGCTGCCTTTCTATTGTGACCATAATGAACTTTTCTGATTTGTGCTGCATTGGCCTTTCTGTGGGATCAGACTGGACGGGCAAGCCTTGGGTGACCATGACCCTGTCGCCAGTTTGCTGATGGTGATCAATGTTGTTCAAGGTGGTGTTAGTGTTATGTCTGATCATGTGTCTGTGTATATATGGCTTTTTGACACGGAGGAGTTCAGAAGAGAAGAATACAGCCTTTTAATCATAATAAAATATCACAGAAATATCAGGGTTATGTTTTGTATTATATTATGTTAACCAACCAATTATATTTTGACATCTGACATCATCCAGTATCCCACAGTGTCACATGAATCACAAAATCAGCATTACATTATCATACGTCCAAACCCTAATACACAAATCAGCACATTGTTATTAACGCAATGAAGTTCATGTGAAAGGAATGTAAGAGAGCTTTATAAGCAGTCAAGAGAAAGCTGCTTCAGAGACAGGACAGGTAATGGATTCAGACAGCTGGGCTATAGTTAAGTGATGAGATCAGACATCCCTAATCGAGCACGGAGAACTGCATTCATCTGACTCATGTCCTCGAGGAAGAGAGGAATTCTATGTGTTTGTAGTGTGTTAACACACTCTTACCCCAGCTGATCCATTTCACACTTGGCTCATGACTGTGTATGTGTGTGTGTGTGTGTGTGTGTGTGTGTGTGTGTGTGCGTGCGTGAGGGGGAGAGCGAGAGAGAGAGAGAGAGATAGAGTTGAAAGGCAACCTTGTAGTGTAGATGTTTTTGTATGAGAAAAAAGAGCAGAGGTCTTGTTGAAGTTGGAGCTGATTTTCTTTCCCGGTGTAGAACAGCACATTGACGGCTCTTCTTTTTAGAGTACTATGTATAGGTGTGAACGCAGAGAGGATGAGTGGATGAGCATGTGTCTCATTGAATGTAGCCCTGTGAGGGAATTGCTCAAATGCATTTTAGATGCTGTACATAAAGCTCCTATATTTTTCTCCCTGTCAGTCTTTCTGGGTCTATCCAATACCATTCATGGATTTCACACTTTTACTGCTGGAACAAAATGCAGCAGGACATCCAGTTAAAGGAAAATGATCAATGACTGAGTAATATAATGAACCCCAAAGTACGACTTTGTTCAAGTCAAACCATAACTTTTTTCCTCTACATAATCCCCTGCTACACGAATGTACCTTTCCCAGTGTCTGTGCTTGGATACCATCAAGATAGAAAGTTTTCTCAGTATGCTCAAACCATGATCTTCCTGCCTCATGTCTGAAATGCTGGCCTCCCAGGAATTCCTTTAATGGCTCAAACACGTTTAAATAGCTTGAAGCGAGGGGAATTTGTTTCAATAACTCCCAGTCGAGTTCCTGTAATGCGCAAGTGGTGTTCGTGAATGACTGTGTGTAAAGTTTCCAAAGGCAGATGCATCTCGTCTGCAAGATAAGTTATGCGTCTATTTTCATGGATCAGGCGATCCACTCGCTGAATGTTAACAGTGGGCACTGAGCCACCTCGGCCTTGGTGGACATTCCTTAAAACATTTGCATCATTCAAATGAGTAATACTGTGCTTCTGTAAATGTCGGTTTCACAACTTCATTCATGAGAAATTTCATCATAAGTCCCAGCTTGAATTGAACATTACGTAAAGTAATTTGCTACCCTGGCTCATGTGAAAACTGTTAATGGTTACCCCATAACTATGGTGTGAATGGATTCTTACTATCAGTGATGATTAATTAGCACAGACACTATACACATATACACCTTGCAGCCAGCAATTTCATCCTTCTGATAAATAAGATTTAAGAATTTAGCAGCACTGCAGTATAAATGTTCCGTTATATTGTGACTCCCTCAGTGGCTAAACAGGTCAGGAAGCAGATCGGATTGGAAATTAACTGATGTTCACTGGATGTTGGTTTTATCCTGGACATTAACACCAAATAAAAAAAAGAAAAGAAAACCGGCATAGGAGCATTCCGGCTACCTGAACATTTCCATTCCCACTCGTGTCATGGAATGCTTGTTTATCGCAATGATGGATGTGCCACGTGCTTGTACATTACACCATCACTGATGTTCAGACATCACACTCACATTAATATTTTTGGGGATTTCTTATAGTCGTTCCTCCCCTCAGTGCAGAGGATGCCTCTCAGAGTCCATAAAGCCCAGCGTCGATCCGATGCTAATTATTTTTTTCTCTCTCACTACGGTGGCAGCGCCGCACCGTAAAAAAGGGGGGGGTGGGGTGGGGGGGGGGACATATCAACCTAACGAGGGGTAATTAGCAGGTCCCTGCAAGGCGGGGCTGTGCTCAGCTACACGACTGCTCTGTGGATTCTACTAATTCACTTCTCCTCATCTAATTACCCCACACAAACATGGCTGTTTGTCTTCCCTAAGAGAGAGTGAGAGTGAAAGAGAGGTGGTGGATGTATGTGTGGATGTGTGTGTGTGTATGATGGGGGTGTTTATGTGGGGTAACAAATTCCCTCCTCCCAGTTCCCTCTACGCGCTAACATGATATTACATTTTATGTAAGCTAGGTATATAAAAGCTTTATTACTGTTTTTCTCACAAAAAGAAAAATTCAAAGGAGTATAATTGTAACGTAATGGACCTCCTTAATTGTGCCATTAATAATAATAGTAATCTGGTATGCTACTTTATGCGTACCAGTAATCTTGTATAGTTTGGTGAAGCATATCATTTAAGAAGAAAGAAAGCGATAATTTCCAAAAACACGAGCCAATATTAGTTTAATACAATACACTCTAGTCCATCTGTTTTGGAACAGATGCCTCACATTAGCATTGGCTCTGGGTCTTCAGCTTCGTGTAAATCTTGTACGCTGCGTTGATATATTACACATAACGAATATGGCCCCTCTGTTCAGAATGGCTAGAGTTGTATTCGCCTACGTAGTTTGAGAGTGTTTGAAGTGTATCTTTACGTGTCCTGGGGCTGAGATGTCCACGGAGCAGCTGGAGATGATTCGATTATACACTTTACTCAAGTGTAATGCAGTCGTTTGAGGGAAATCGCTAAACGAGGTTTAGCCACATGGACGTTCTGGCATTAATTTTGTTTAGATTACGTGGAGAACACCAGATAAAACTGCAGATTAAACGTGCTTCCTGTTTATAAGAAAACAAGTACGAGGAGTGTTCTGATCTGATAATAAAGCAGCGGATCAGTATCGGACCAAATTAGAGTTTTTCCTGATTCAGGACATGGGCAGATTTTTTGGACAAAGAACACCTGAAGTAAATGGTTTTAAAACAGAACCTTGCAGAGAGCTGGTTACATGTTAGATAAGTGTGTATGGTATAGAACATGGAAATGTAGTCGTCCAAAACATGGTATTAGTGCTAAAAAGTGCCTTACTTATGTGAAAAAGTGAATTTTCAGACAGGATCATATAACACCATTTTTCATAAAACTTTACGCTGCTTATATTCTGATCCATGCTTCGTTTTTTTGTAAATATGCATAAACATTATCTTTATTAGATAAAAAGAAACTCATTTGCTAAATTTCATGCCCTTTTATATAGTGTATGTACTGTAACTTTTTTTTTATTTACATTTTTTAATAACCTTAATTGTCATTCAGATTAACCTTGGCTAATTTAGATTTCACATGAAAAAGTGTATTATTCTAAAAGGCTAAATTGTTATGTGCAACATGAATTTGAAATGGTTACACACCATTAACCGGGATGCTTTTATTTAAGCAACCACCATCATACGCTTTTAGAAGCTTAAACCAATTTTAGTATGAATAGTCATATTACTGTTAATAGTCATATTACTGTTAAAAGCAAGACAAGATAACGCTGAAAAAATATATACATAAAAAAATCATCTCATCATGTTTACTGTTGGTCTTTTTTATATTGTCTTTCATGAGCGATGCTGAAGTGCACACTAACCTAATTAGCATCTGTTTATAAATAACGGTAACATTAGGTGGAAGGCTAACACTGTTAAGGTTTGTTAACTACAGTAGCTAGCTCATGTTAATGCATACACACTGCCCGTACACATTATCATGAGTGTTAGCTATAAGGTGTAGGAGACACTGAGCTAGTCTAGCTAATATCATATTATAATATTATATTTAAACAAAGTAAAACATCAATGCAATATATTATGTTTAGTTCATATAATAAACATTAGCCTTCCTAGCTAGCTAGTCTTGCTTACTCAGCTAAGTAAGCAAGACTAGCTAGCTAGCTAATGTTTCTGAAGGTCAGATGTTAAACTGTGAATTGTTAATATCTTCATAAGATTTAGTGTAGCTTACTAAATATTTGGGTAGTGAAGTGTAGATTTTTAGCAGGAAATGTTGATTGTGCCTCAAATGGTGTACTATCTTTAAATAGCTTACATTGTTATATACATTTGTTTTTACTCAAATGAAGAAAAAATAAGTTTTATGATTTTTTACTTATTGTCAAAACCAGTGGATCTTGTATAGCTTTAACTAGAGTACATGCAGTTTGTTACATTGCGCCCCTAGTTAAATATTTATATATCGTTCCTCATATTAAAGAATGAACCTTAATGACATATTATAAAAAAAAAAAACATACCTAATATTTAATATTTAATACATTTAGTATTTGTTTTAAACCACAGCAGGTAAATTTTTCAGATTAAAACGCACTCAGACACAGACACAGTGGAGGTATGAGCGTGAATGTGTGTGTGTGTGTGCGTGTGCTTCATTGTTCTTTTCGCTCTGCGCCTCGTTGTGTCACGTCAAGGTCATTTAGCTTACAAGCTGATGAGGGAGACTTTCAACACCTGCTTTGATAAATGATTGTGTCAATCAAGGGCTTGACAGCTTGGCATACTGAAACATATCTGCTAAGCTGAGCGTGCTCGTCCTCTTGCTCACATACACCCTGACTCTGTGTTTATTCCAAATTCAGGCATGTGGCATGAGTGAGACTGTCTGTCCTCTGCTGCCCTGTGACATGGTGATGGAAAGGAGCAATCAGAGAGAACAACACTTTAAAAATCATTATATGGGCAGTAAACAAGATAAGAAAAGATAATATAATATAGCATACAACTTTAGACTTGCTGTAGGTTAGAGATTCCAGTGTTACAGCAGCAGACAAAATACAATTAAGCCTTAGGAGTTGTAAGTGCGGGGCGTTCCATGTCTTAAGTTATACTTGATTCTAAAATTGGCCTTAAGGATTCGGCCACATGTACACAGGTAAATGTTCAAGGTATTTCCTGCCACACTAAGACAGTGTTTTTAATAATGGTAATCATATTTTTTTAAACAGCTCTCTTACACACTTACATAGGTATTTAAAAAAAGTCTAGGCATGCCAAACCCTGAATGTATTGACGTGTTTGCCAATCAGAAGTCTGAAATAAGTTCTCACCGAATGTCATATTTGTTTATCATGTTCACTGAAAGAACTCTTTTTTAAACGTACAGCACTGTTCAAACATAACACTTTCTCAACAATCAACAGTTGATAAATTATTGCTAATTAGTGATAACCAGACACACATTGCTCTCAGTTTAAGCTGTACATATATAGTGTTTCCCTTACTCTCACCACAGTATCAACACTGACCTCCTATGAAACTTCTATTTTTGGATGATTTAAAATGGGTAAAAACTTATTTGATTGCACGCAGAGCAGTGGTTTGCTCTCTCTCTCTCTCTCTCTCTGTGAAAAACTCTTCATCTGTGAAAAGCTCCACCTCTCTCTCACGTGAATCGCTAGGGAATGAATATACGGAAGTTCAGATGTTCTTAAACGGTCGGTTTACCAAAAGTGGTTCAGAACAGCAGCGATCAGTTTTGTGACAGAGCTCTCTGTGAAAATGAGGATGGTGGAAGGGGATTGTAAGCAGGCCGCCAAAATCTGGTGTTTACGAAAGAAATCTCAGAGCCGCGGCTCTTTTAATACGTTTTTAGCAAAGCACGTAAGCAGCCTGGCTAGTAAGGATAGCTAAGCTAAAGTTATATTACAGCTGGGTTAGTTAAGACATTTTTTATCGGTTAAATACTTTGAACATCAATTAATCAATTAACGATTAATCATTAATATCTCTAATGTTGATCAGACCAGTTGCTATTTTATAAGGTACTGAATGATAATGTTTAAAGCCATATTGTTAAATGCATTGTTTCAGTCCACATTTTAAAGTTAAGTGGTTGTGTTTAAAGCTAGTGGTCTAGAGGTTAATTTCTAAAAGAAAACCCGTCTCAAACTCTACACTGAAAGAAGGCGTGAACTACATGCAGGCAGTTTTAATTCTCGGAATGGGCCACCCTGAAAATCAACTTTAGCACCCGTGTAAACCTAAATATGGAGATCTTTTCCGCATGTAAATATTGACTTTTGCCTTTTAAATCTAATCCATCAACTCTGAATAGAGCCCTTTCTTAGAAGCTGCACTTCAGATTGGTATCTGTGTATAAGCTTTAGTTCTCATCTTCTATGTGTTTGAGTAAAATAAAAAAATACACATTTCTGCAGCAAAAGCAGATTATAATGCTTGGGTTTAACATGAGAATCTCTCCCAGTCCCTGCTGGACATTGTGTGTGCACGCATGAAAGCAGATAACACGATGCTCCATCTAAGACAGAAGGGAGACACGTGGGCTCTAGGAACATATCAGCAGACATAAAGAGGTCTTGTTTATCTGAACAGCTCTGAATCATTTGTCTCCTCATACCATTCTGTCCTCGCCGAGCCCCCATTTCAGCTACCTCTTCAGCGTCACCCGTAATAAAAACCTGCATCTTTGAAAAATCTTGCCGAACCAACTGTTTACCACAAGCACGTGTTATATGGCGTGTAAGTGCACGGTGATTTCCTGGTGTAACTTTACACAAGGCACTTTACCTTCACCTGTTCTCGACCTAGTCTTTGCTAAAGATTCACATTTCAGCAGTTTTCTTTCCCTCCCACAGACTGATAGTGTGTGTATGTGTGTATGTGTGTTCATATCAAGGCCGCGGCTGGAGCTTGGAAGTGTGCAGCTGGGGTGCACGACACATGTATATCAATCCATGCACGCAGAGAGAGATAGAGACAGATAGAAAAAGAGAAGGAGTGAGGAAGAGGGAAAGCTATAATGGTAGTCTAAATGGAGTGTGTTGTGGAGACCCCCTCATGAGACCACCTCCCCCTCCGGAGAGGAGGAATGCTTACTGGAGAGAACGGGGGGGGGAATGACGACAGGCAGGAAAATGGAGGTGAACCGGCGAGTAGAAGAAGCGTGAATAGAGAGAACGTAAGCAAGTGTAGCGTTTACTGGAGGTGTGTATGGTTCAGAGCGATGTGCCAGGAGCTTTTATATCCCGCCTGCTGTCCTGCGGTGTGGAAGTCGTACGAGCCAGGCTCATTTCAAATGAAAAAAGATGGAGGGAGGAGAAGAGGAGAGGTAAAGAGGGCCAGAGCAAGGTCCCATCTGGCTCCTCCCTTGTTGCCATGGTAGCAGGTTGTGCTGGCATGTGCCTCGGTTGGCAGTGCCCATACCTCTGGCATCAGGGTACCTGGGGGAACGATGGTGTGTGTGTGTGTGTGTGAGTGTGTTTCTATGTGTGTGTTTATGTGATTGGACAAGGAGAGGGATGGAGTGAGAATGAATTACTATCCATTTTCACCAAGATTAGAACCTCTCATGGATGAAATAGTACAGTTAATGTACCTTTGTATATGTGTGTAAGCGAGTGCGTGTGTGTGTGTGTGTGTGAGAGAGAGAGTGTGTGTGTGTAGTGCAGTGTCTAAAACAGCAGCTCAGGACCACTATCAGTGTAGTGTCAGTTAGGGGCCTCTCTCCTCCCTGTCCAGACGGCATTCTCACGACTGGACAGATGGCAGTCCACATACCCCCGCCTCGAACACACACATGCGCACGTGCATCCAAACGCTACCTTCACCCCCACCGGATGGATAGAGGGAGAGAAACTAGAGCACCTCAATACTCTCCCCACTCATAACACCTCTCCAGACCCCCACCCCACCCCCGACGATGGCACAGCCAATCAAACTCAAGCAAAAA
>JAOVVA010000037.1:25193501-25213382 GCA_028565275.1 Leiocassis micropogon
CACCCCCATCCCCCAGAAAAAGCAGTCCAAACTGGGCTGGAGCCCAACGTGAGCCACTGGGTCTGGTCCCGAACTCCAGGCTCCATTAGCGATTAGCGCTGTAGTGTAGAGCAGTGCCCGGGCAAATTAGAGCTGCTGATCACAGTGTGGCAAAGAGCAGGAATGGCCACCTCCTGCTTTTCCTCTGATTGCACAAGTCCAGGATGATTAGACAGGATGTTAAGCCCAGGGGAGCCGCTGAGCTGCCCTCCTCCCTTTCTCCATTCCTCCCTCCCTCTGCTCTTCTTTTCCCTCTACCCTCATGTTCCTTCACTTTTTATTTCTCATGTTATTCTTTAGTGCTTTCTCTTTCTTTCCTTCTCCTTAGCTTATTTTTGGTCCACCTGCTTTCACTCTTTCACTCGGCCTCTTCCTTTTCATTTCCTCTTCTCTCTTTTTTTCCACATCTCTCTATTCTTTTCCTTTTTGTTTTGCTTGCTCTCTCTCTTCGCGGTCTCCAGTGCAGTCCTTTCAGAGCGCAGCGTTTAATGTGATAATAAGGTGTGAAAATAGAGCCACAATGGCGGAAGGAGGATTGGGCTGGTGGAGATCAGGGCTGTGAGCAAGTGTGTGGCGCACAGGCCTGAGTCGAGACCTGGCGCTCTGCGGTCTTCACAACAGTCACAATGCCAACAATACCCGACGTAGTGCACCATGATCTAGAGTGGGCAATATGACGGAAATATTATATGATGAAGACATCGGAACTGCAGTATTACAAGTTTTATTGTTGAACATATTAAAATATCAAAATAATTGTAATCATTTGTTTTTGTCTGCAGATTCCTAGTAAACTGTAGACGAAAACAAACGATTCAAATATTTTTTATATTTTAATATGTACAAAAATAAAAATTATATTCTGTGAAGATAAAGTCTCTGAACCATTAAATGAAAAAAAAATGCTTTGTAATTCCTGTAAAAAAAATTATAAAAGGTTTTTACAACAAGCATGATATCGCAGAAAACAGTGTATCATGATCGATATTATTTTATCACATTACCCTTGTGTGATTATGTAATCAGCCACTGTAGCACTATTCCAATATCACTATTCCTATATTGTGTTGTGTGCCAACCAAAGGGTTCAATATTATTACTAGCTAATAGTAATTCTTTTGTGTTGCAATGCATGCATCGCCACACTAACTGCAAAATCGATAAAAAAAAAAACTTAAAAAATAAAAGTGATAAAATATTGCTGTTCCTCTATACTGTAATCTACAGGTGGTGCAGTCTTAACTATTCACACACTCACAAAAGCACACTGTGATACTTAAAGAATCGCATGCAAAAAAAACCAAAAACAATTATTTTGTTTAAATAATTAAAATATATTTTTTTGCATATACCAGTTAGGAAGCAGGGGTCAGAGTACAGGGTCAGTCAGGATACAGCACCCCTGGAGCAGATAGACTTAAGGGCCTTGCTCAAGGACTCAACAGTGGCAACTTGGCAGTGCTGGGGCTTTAACCCCCAACCTTCCGATCAATAACCCAGTAACGCACAGCTTTAACCATTCGAGCCACCACTGCCCCACAGATCAAATCGGTGCATAGGTATCATGATATTGATTGATATTCTATTAATACTAACAAAAACTGTTCCGGTGCAGTGCTAGTTGCAATCTAATGCAGAATTAAACTAATACCTACTTGTGTGGCATGACGGAAGGACTTTTAGTCAAGGAGGTAATGCAACTGTGGCATGGTGGATATAAGAGCTGTGAGCAAGTGTACACCTGTTTTGTCTTTTTTTTCTTTCTGTAGATGGTTTAGCAGGATGTTCCAGCTTACACACACACACACACACACACACAGAGTGCTAGCTGATTAGCACATCTTAAACACTATGGCAGAGTATTGTGCGCTACATACATACAGCAAACAGAAACTGACATTCCGCATTTAATTTCCTAAAATCTATAAAGCATAAACAGGCTGATTTATTCATATGTTTTGTGACCATAAAGGGTTTGCTAGATTTGCTACAGCAGCAGGGTTGAAAGAAAAACCCTTTTAATTTCAGCACAGTGTAGTCCATGTTAATGAAAGATGAAAAATTTTTAGTCAGCTCGTCTTTTTATTCGAAATACATTACAAATAAATATTTATTTCCATTCCTGCAACAGCGCTGCCACACTTCCAGTCGTCAATGGGAAACGAACGAGAACACTGAAGTTACTCAGACACACAAATTTGTTGGTGCTAACTCAGTTCTGTTTGTGTGTTTTTGCTGTGGATTTGTTTTTGTCTACAGGTGCAGACGCAGCCGTGCCTGAACGAGACTCTGAGGGGAAAGAGCGGGCCGGCGGTGAAGACGGCGAGCAAAGCGTGACCAGCCACGACGAGCGAGCAGGAGAGGAAGATCTGGACGACGAGTCCATCTTCACCTGTGATAACTGCCAACAGGACTTCGAGTGCCTGGCTGACCTGACGGAGCACCGCACTAACCACTGTCCTGCAGGTACACACACATCTCCTCAGGCCTACTGTGACAGTCCGGTCCCATTTCTGATTTCACCCAAAAACTGCCTTTTTTTATTTAGGTCATAGAGATTGTGTAGCCTAAATGATTGGTAATGGGTTTAATACAGATTACAGACTAACATTTAACTAAAATTAACAGACAATTACTTGTTAAAGTGCTATTAATACACGAGGGGCGTTCGAGTCAAACCAGGACTTGTATTAAAAAAAATTTGTGAATGAAGGATTGACATTTACAGAAGATTTCACAGTTCGGTGATGAGACTTTTGGCCGCAGTAAAACATGAGAATAGTGCAAACGTACGTGTGTGAGCAACGATCCCAGCCAAGGTGGCTCGGGACGATCCCAGCCGAGGTGGCTCAGTAAGTGGACTTCCTGATCCTTGAAAATCAGTGGTTATCTTAGTGCCAACTTCCATCTTTGGGAACCGTACACACAATCATCCATGAACACCACTTCCCATACATTCCTGACCATGGCTGCAAGCCATTTCCACATGTTTGGCTCATTAAAGGAGCTCCTTGGAGGCCAGTGTTTCAGACATGAAGCAGGTAGTCAGATCATGGCTCCGGCACACTAAGAAAATATTCTACCTTGATGGTTTGCAAGCAATTGTGAAAGCTTGGGATGTGTGCAATAGTGTAACAGGATTTTATAGAGAAATAAAGGTAGCTCTTACTGTATTCTGTTATCCTAAACCATCAAAAGTCCCGGTTTGACATGAACATCCGTCATAATAAAGTTGTCTCAAATCTACATTTTATACGGTGTAGCAGGTTTGGTTCAGATTCAGGAAGTCGCAGGGATGAAAATAAACCGTCTTGCTGCATCCTTGCCTAATATTTAGGTATCTGGATTACGTTTATGAAATAAATCTTTGCAGTGATTGTATGAGGGGGTGTTCTTTTATACCCTGGAAAGGGTTCCTGGCAGCAAAAATATTCAAAACCGTCCCTGCACAGATTAAATCACATGTTTTTCTATAGCTTTTTTAGTTCTCAGTTTGACAACAAGCCTTTTTAAATTTGAAAAATGATTTACATTTTTGAAGCTGCAACACAAAACCGCTCAATCCCGTCGTCAGTCAGTCTGTTTGACCGAGTATGTGTTTCATGAGCTGTTCAGAGAGCGTGCCTCTCTCACACACTCTCACTACAGGGGCTGCCATGTTCATCTTAAGCCATTACAGTCAGTGAATGTAGACGGTGTGTGTCTGCGCTCGAGCCTGCCGTCTCAGTCAGACTGCATCTTCTATTCCAGCCTGACTCTTATCTCTCTCCACCATTTGTGTCAACATGTCAGTGTAATAGTTCGCAGTGGCTTCTCCACCGGAGAGGTGTGTGTGTGTGTGTCGTGTGTCATGTGCATGTGTGGAGTGGCTGCTCTCGGCTGCTCTGGAGTCAGTGGTGTCCCACAGGAGAGTGGTGTTTTAAAGCTAACACGCTGTACACAAACACAATGCCCGTTATTACAATCGCGGTAATTAATGAAACGCTGAAAGCGGCCCTGCAGGGGCATCTGCTTCCTCACAGATTAATCAAGGGCCTCTCCTTAACGAGGAGAAAGCATGCATGGTGGGGGTAAAAGAGAGAGCGACACACACATAGAAAGTGAGAGAGAGAGAGAGAGAGAGAGAGAGAGAAAGAAAAGCGTGCAATTTGATGGGCTAACAGCAAGACTTTTTTTTAAAAAAAGATTTTTTTTTTCTTTTATATAAAACATTCAATCAGGCTTTGATTGAAAAGCTATTTAGTCATGGACATGACGTGAAAGCAGTCGTGTGGAGCATTAGCGGCCCTGGCGAAGCCGCCCAATAGCGGGAAAGTGTTTCTGGTGGGAAATAATATGGCGTGACACAGGCCTCCTCTCATCCCCACCCCGTTTGCCTGTCTGGCGGTGGCGTAATGAAATCAAGGCCCCGAATATGAGACACGCCGCCTGCTCCCCAGCCGTCAGCGAGCTACGTGTTGCTTAGCAGAGGGGGAAAAAGAAGGAGAGAAACAAAATGAAATGATAAAACAGAGCTTCCCATGGGGGGGGAGTGCTGGAGATTGCGGAATAATCCAGAGCAGTGGCTAGGGGATCACATCTCTGCCTGCATCGTTCTCCCCCTTCTGCTCTTCCCAAACAGATACACATATACACACACACACACACACATGATTCAGGCTTTATTATTATTATTATTGAAAAGAGCAGTAAATTAAAAAACACTCACTGGCGAATCCTTTTACATTCTCTGCGTACCACAGGGAGGCTGCCTAGTAAGGGAGCACCACACACTGAACCTCAACCGCATCAGATAGGGGACAAACACGCCATTTTGTGAGTGAGTGTTTGCGCGGATAAGGTTGGAGGCCATTTTTTGTCATATTTTATGAGGAGGGTCATGTTTTTGGCTCCCCTGGCTCCATGGTGAGCCTGGCCAATAACACGGCACCAACATAAACTCCCTTTTGCTTTAGAATTATTATTGTGATCCTTTGGCAGTCAGTGTGGTCATATTCTCCAAAAGCAAACAAACACCACAAAATGAAATAAAATTCCTAACAATATTACATGAGCTATAGGATTATAGCTTGAAATCCCATAATGTGTGTGATAACGTGATCTGTTTCTTTTATATCTTTTTCTTTCTATCTATCATTTTTGTCAGTTTTTTTTTTTTTGCTAGTCCTACTTTAATGCGTGACAGTTTTTTATGACCATTTGGGCTCCCGCTGCACTGAGAGCTTTAACCCTGACTACTGCTCAGTTACTGCTCTCTTTCTTTCTCTCTTCTCTCTTCTTATGTCTGTGTGTTGTGTGTGTAAGAGAGAGAGAGAGAGAGAGAGAGATTTACTAGATGCATGGACTGAATGTTAAATTTGATAGTGTGTAACGGATGTGATTCTTTTTGCCTCATTGCTATCTGTGTGATTACATCTGAAGGAATGCACTTCATACTTATTAAGATGTATATATATTTGCTTGATATAGTTGCGTGGGTGGGTGTTGAACATGCAAACGATTGGGTGTGTGTGTGTGTGTGTGCGCGCATGCAGTGTGGGCCGAGTCTGGGGGGAATCTCTACAGGAGAAGGAATCTGGAGCACTGGCTCCCCAAGGAGTGCTTGGAAAAAAAGCTTAGATCAAATGGAGAACATTCGCTGCTCCACTCCAGTGCCCCAAGACCGGCCATGGTTGGACTCCGGCTGTTAACCGCCCACTCTCTCCTTCTCTTTCCCTATCTCCCCCTCTCAGCATCTCTCTATTCCTCTGTGACCATGAGCAGCTGACCCCTCTCCCCATCTGCCCTCTGCCCCCACCCTGCATGCAGCCAAGGGCAGGAACTCAGGCCCTGTTAACCCCCAGGGTCTTGGAGGAGAGAAGGTCCAAGGTTATGCCATAGCAGCTCTGCTTACAGCCATCTAGCACCTCAGCAATCAGACTGACTTCGTGCGCTGTGCATGTGTTTCTACTAAAGTGCCTGCCAATTTTTTTCCCTTTTACATTTTGTAGCAGTTTTCTTACTATTACAGTTAAATAAGAAAAAAAACGAAACAAACTTTAGAATTATTATTTAAATGGGACTCGTCCATGTTCAAGTGCCAACATATTTTAATCGCAATGGATTTAGTAAACACTGGGTGTGAGACGAGAATACATTCTTTATGAGACATCAGTCCATCACAGGGCACTAGCACACACACAAGTCAGAGTACACTCTGGATGGCACACGCATACGCACACAACGGCCAGTTTGGAAAAAAAAACACTTTGGAAAATCAAACTACTACTCATGTCTTTGTGTCATTGCACACAGACCATACTGTACAGTGGGTAAGATTTGTACCTGCACCCCTGGATGTGCAAGTGCTAACTACTAGGCCACCATGCTGCCACAAAGAACACAAAGAAACTTAATTTATACCTACCAATAGGAAAAATATTTTTATTATAGTATATAGTATAGTAATTTATTATAGTAATTAATACATGCTATACTAAAAAGTGTTTGATATAGTAATTGACACCACGCTGTAATAATGTGTAGCATTTACTATAGTAATTGACTACCTGCTGTACTAAACTATACTATGTATTATAGTAATTGACTGCTTGCTGTAGTAAAGTGTAGTATTTACTTTATTAGTTACAACATGCTGTATTAAACTGTAGTATTGTCTAAAGTAATTGACTACACAATGTAGTAAACTGTAGTGTTTGTTATAATAATTACTATGTCCTGTAATAAACTCTCATATTTTTTTACAGTTTACTAGTAAAAATTATTTTACTACAGCAACACTTGAGTATTATTCGTATAGGAACAAAATATTTTGTTTATTAGGTTTAGGGTTCCTGACAAACACAGTCAAATAGTCTTATGATGATGACAAATATTAATATTTACATCTACCGAAAGTGGCATAAATATTTGCTACGGTTTAAATTTTTTATCCCTAGCATTTGCCTTTTAACAGACTCTGGTATCCTCTCAGTTGCACTATGAGCATTGTTTAAACCATCAATGATTGTCCAACACTAAGAAAACCTCAAACCCCGTATTGGAGTGAAAAAGCAATGATGAGTCAGTGCTCACTAATTATCTCCATTTTTCTCCATTGACAGCAAATCCATGAGCAAATTTGTTTGTCCTCACTGTCCCACTGCAGCATCTTTCTAGGTGTAATTTCTGTTGTACCAGACACTCACTAATGTGCCCAACAAAGTTCATTGACTTGTTTTCTGGATCATATGATTCATTCTCTCAGCTGATACAGCAATTGGCAAGGTGGGAAAAAATATATTTGTGAAAAATAAAAGCCAGCTAAGGGTTATATCATCATTGACCCAAGACGCACCATATAACCTTGCATCTGCATGGTTGTGTTTGTGCTACTACTTGTAGCAATACAATAATACACATACTGTATGTGGCAATGTCACAGTGTGACTGTGCTCAAATAGAATAATATAGAAAGAGTGTAATTTGTATTCATTTCTGTGGAGTTTAAAGCTGATATTGAATATTAATTGAGAATTTTTGAGATGTTATAACAGGTCATGTTTAAACATAAGACAAAAGGATTCAGAGTGTATTAACTCTAGTTAAAATAGAAGTGTACCAGTGTAAACGACAATATAAATTTAGGGTGTTTGCTCATGCTTGCTTGTGTTGTATTTTGGCCTTTCGTATAATATTTTTAACCAATGCAACAGTTCTATCAACTAAAGGATGATCGATGATCGACTATGATCGATTGATTATTTTTGGTTCCTAATCACCTTGACCATTACTTAAATGTCTAAGGCCTCCCTGAATAATGGATGGATCCGCATAATAGCTACAGTAGACTTCTCTGTTGTCCCTTTGTTGATCAGTAGACAATCTTTGAACTTTGCCCTCTTTGACAGTTGTCACTAAAAAAGGTGTGTGTGTGTGTGTGTGTGCATGTACACTTGTATCCATGTGAAATAAAGGTCACAAGTGTTGAGAGACTGAGACAGGATGTGAGCGAGAGAAAGGGAGAGAGAGAGAGCTGGTGTGTACCAAAAGAAATAGGAGGAGGAGAAGAGCGAGAGAGAGAGAGAGGTGGTTGTGTGTAAACGGGAGAGCTGTCAGTCAGGTAGAAGGCGGGCACTCCGCCTGTCAGATACAAATAGGAGGCGAGTGCTAATTAACCCGCCTTCACAAGACTGAAGGGAACAGCCAGATCTCTAGAGAGGGAGGGGGAGAGAGAAAGAGAGAGTGAGAGAGTGGAGGGATGGCTCAGTCAGCAGGAATAGCTCTCTTGTGCTCTCTCTCTCTCTCTCTCTCTGTTTCTCTCACCTCACACACAGATAAAGAGAGAGAAACTGGAGCTCTTCTTAGTGCTGAGTCGCCATTCAGAAGCACACTTGTCATAGCACACACTTTCACACATATTTGTTAAACAATTTTACATCCTGTGATCAAATGTGTGCTCATGTTTGAATGCTGTGTGTCTTTGGGCATCTATAAGCAACAGAGGGGAGTGTATTCTTGGCTAGGTCACTGCATAGTTCCTTTTCCCTAGGGTGCTTCCACAAAAGTACACACATACACCCGCACACACACACACAAAGGGAGGGTGATATGACAAAAGTATCATCTCCCCATACCTGAAGGCACATTCATAGTAGCCCACTGGTAGTTTAAGAGTTCTAATCTCAACAATGCCAGATTTGTCAGGTACGAGCCAGATGCAGGTGCCTACCGGGTATTGTACCACCAGGGCAGATTATAGGATTCATAGATTAAAATAATCAACAGTTCATTATTAGATTGTCCTGAAACATTCCAGAAAGTTCCTGCACTTTTCAGAAACATCTGCTCACAAGTTTTAGACAGAAAAAAGGCATTATGGAAATGTTTCTACCAATTAAAAAAGGCACAGCAAAGCTGTTTTGAAATACATTGAAATATCCTGCAAGTCAAATTAGACGAAGCATCCTGCTAAGCTAAAATGTTGTTTAAAGGTTGTGCTAACCTACAACATTCTGAAAAGCTAAAACATTCAGAAAAGCTAAATTATCTAATAAGGTAAAGCATTCTGCTAAGGTAAAATATCCTCCTAACCCAAAACATTCTGAGGAGCTAAAACATTCTCCTAAAATGATATCATATCAACTCATTCCACTAACTTCTAAATGTCTGCTCAGTTAAAGAGTCCTGCTAACATGAAATGTTCCAGAAAGCTAAAAAATTCTGCTAACCTCAAACCTTCTGGTAAGTAAAATGTTCTAGCTAAAATGTCCTTTTATCATAAAAATTCTGCTACACTAAAATGTGAAATTGCTAGCTAGTTTGATCCTTAACAAGTGCATTCACCTGAATTATGATACTGTATATATGGAGCACTGACTCATTACTAAGTGAAGTAAATAGTAGAATGACCTGTATCCTGTTACTCATAGCAGTAATGCTAGCTGACGATGCTTTGCTCACTGGTAACAAAAAAAAAAAGTGTATGGTGAAAAAAAAAAATCATGATATCGGTATTATATTGTTATTTTACACATACACACATGTAGACACACACACAAAAACACATGTACATTGTATTTCTTTTGTACACTGAATTTGGCCTCCACATCATACTTCTGTCTGTACTTCTAATCCTCCCCACAACCCCCCACTGGTCCAAGAGCTCGTGCCTGTCGTCAGAGTGGCAGCTGAATCCTGGGAGGCCACGACTCTTATTAAAGCCACAGATCACTTTTCCTCCCTTCATCCATCTAGAGAGAGAGAGAGAGAGAGACAGAAGGAGGAGGAGAGATGAGGAGAAAGAGCCGCAATGTGATCCAGCATCACAGAGAAAAAGAACAGGAACCCTGGACTCAGATAGACATTAGTGTTTCTTACTTTATAATGTGTGTGTGTGTGAGAGTGAGAGAGATCTGTAATTGTCATGTTTTTGTGTTTTAAGGAATTAATTAGGAAGTGTTCGATTTGGTTCTGCATTTACTCATTGAAATGCATCGTGTGAATATGTGCAGCGCTGTGATGGATATGTGTGTGTGTTCTGTTCTCAGTAGGGGAGGTGTGTGTGGGGGGGGGCTATGAGGGGAGAGCAGGAGTGCATATGTTTGTAGAAATTAAACTAAGTGCCTGCTTTGTGTGTGTTGGTCCTCGCATACATCTAATTTCTTTTTCTTTCTTTCTTTCTTTTCCTCTTTCTTTCTTTCTTTTTCCTTTCTTTCTACTCCCATCGCTCGCCTTTCTCTCCCTCTCTTGGAGCCGGAGGGTGGCCTGAAGATTCCTCCACTAAGCCCTTGGCACAGATACAAATGCAGTCACAGCTGGTTGTAAACTCAGGTTTTCCAGGGAGAGCAAAGAGCCCTGCCTCTGTAGGAGAGAGAGAGAGAGAGAGGGAGAGCGATTGAGGGGAAGGTTGGGCGAAGGGGGGTAAGCACAGCATGGAGGGAGAGAGAGAGAGAGGGATAGAGACGGAGGGGGGAGACAGAGGAGGGTTGTTTCGGAGCACACTGGAAGTCATTTTTCATCACAGGGTTCATTTTTCACGATGAAGTTCTCTCCCGTCTCTCTCACTCCCTCTCTTACTGTCTCATTCTGTTGTGGTCTCCGTCTCTTTTTTTCTCCCCGTTTTTTTTCCGTCTCCATACTCCTTCACTTTATGTCTCTTCTTGTTTTTCTTCACCTCTCTCTTTTCTTTCTCTTCTTCTCTCATGCCCCCCTCCCCCGCCCCCCAACTCTCTCTCTCTCTTTCTCTCTCTCTCTCTCTCTCTCTCTCTCACCCAGCCCTAGTTTCCTGCCTGCGCTCCCCTGTTATGAAATATGGATGGCACCAGTTTGGGAAGCATTGAGAGTCTCTCTGCCAGGGAGCGGGGCTCTGTCTCTGCAGAGACCCGGCTTGTGCATGCACCTAAACACTTCACTGAGCAATCTGTCAACATGTCAGCAACACATGTTTTGTTAAAAAAAAAGTGAGGAAAAAAAAAAGCGCTTCCAGAGGGAGTAATGGTTCCCACCAGGACTGAGAAAATGCTTTGAATTCAGCAGATTTCTATTGCGGAGAGACTCCCCTGGGGTCTTTTTTTTTTTTTTTTTTTTTTTTTACAATGCCTGCATTTCAGAAATTTGAGCCAAAGACCCCTGGGGGCGTCCTTTCATAATGCCTGAAAATGTAGGGTTATATTGTGTGCAGTTCCCCATGGGGGCTTTATTAATACCTGAATTCTGAGGCACTGCAAATTACACAGGGACTCGGCGGGGGCCGCGCTCGCACCAGGAAGGGAGAAAAACTCTGTGGGGACGTTTTCTCTTCTCTTCTCTTCCTCTTTTCTCCCCTCCATGTCTCTTCACTTCTTTCCACTTTTCTCCCCTGCTCTCCTCTCCTCTCCTCTCCTCTGCTCTCTCACTCATTTTTTTTGTGCTTCATGCAAGAGTGGAATAGAAGAATTTGCCAAAGGACACAAGAAAGGAGTGTGTCTACGTGAGAGCGTGTGTGTGTTGGCGGCAGACTCCTTGTATTCATCTTGCCTGCTCAGAGGGAAAAATCAGCCGATTAAAAATGTAATTCCCGCCCCCCCCCCCCTCTCTCTCTCTTTCTCTCTCTTTCTCTCTCTCTCTCTCTACCACATGTGCTCTTGTGTTGAGCTTGCAGCCGTAAGAAGAGAGAGTAAATATTTGGGCAGTGTGTGTATGCCCAGGAAAAAGCTGAAATCTGTTGGAATATCTGCACAGATTTTTTTTGCATAGTCTTTGAAAATGGGAAAGAAAGCGACCTTGCTCATTTGTATTCATTGCCTCGAACACGGCTATGTACACCTACGAATAAATGCGGTGATAATAAAAGTAAACAATTAGAAATTTACTTTCTTGTCTATATCTGTATGCATAATTAATGCATGGGACAAGCTTGAACACAACCATATGTCTTCATTTAAGAAACAGAAAACAATCACTACGTTATTTAGATACTGAGAACTTTTTTTTCTGTATCATCATTCCGTCTCCGATTCCTTTGCCGCATTAAAGCTTCGAACATAATTCACTCACACACCTCTGTATCAGACCGTGGCTCAGATAGCGGCCTAATTTATTACAGAAATTGGTGTTTTGAAATTGTCTGCTCAGGGTTAATGTCTCCAGTCAATAGTCTCATTAAGTGATCGTGTGTGGGAGATGGTGTGTGTTTGTCCACTATTAAAAAGCCACCATTTGTTCGTTTTTGGCCAGGGCGCTTTCTTTTTGTCCGCTCTGTGGGCGGAGGAGGTCAGGTGACTCAGCAGTTCAATGGCAGCACCAGTTACGATGTAAAACTCAGCAGTGGAGGCAGTGGAGGCTGTTGGTCAAATCTAATCCATCAGCTCAGGCCAAAAAGTCATAGCACGAGCCGATTTAATTATCCGCTCAGAGAAACGAGTGTTATGAGTCTGCAGATTAGTTTTTGCAGTTGATAGATCCTGGCAAATAATAATAATAATAATAATAATAATAATAATAATAATAAAAAGCATTTTCTGTTTAAAAGAACAGTTTTGAACATTATTATGGCAAGACTTTATGTTTTTATTAAATTGCTTAATCCAAGTAAGGCTTAATAATGGTGCTTAGTGTTAACAATTGGCCTAACAGGATACACATAAAAATAGCCAAAATACGGTTACAAGTGTGAGTTTGACCTTCTGTTAGTGTGAGTGCTGACTGGTATGTGAGAATGTGACCTAGACACCCGACGTGACCCTGGTGACCCTTGTGTTGCAGAATAGAGCTGTCACCAGTCCCTTTATGAAAAGCAGCAATAATGAGGAACAGCATGTGCTCTTGGATTCTTGCGCCCCTCTAATAGCTTCCCTCGATGCAGATTCCCTTCTATATCTCTCTCTTTCTGTGTCCTTCTCTCGTTCTCAAGCACCAAGGAGAGCGGATCCTGAAGTACGTACTGAAACGCGCACGGTGGCAAACATCAAGGGTCTTTCATCAGTACCTTTGGCTTTATTCTTTTCAGGAAGCATGCAGTAATTTGCGCAGGTGAAACCGTAGCTAATAATGTTTAAAGAAACGTTAGATAAAAAAATCACAATGAACATTGTGGAGGAGTTGAGTAAGTCCAGCAAAGAAAAGAATGTTTCTGACTGCTGGAATCTAAGATACTGTGACTGCATTCTTCTGCGAGAATCGGGAGCACTAATATCATATTATTATAATAATAATGAAATTAGTGTAGCAGATTAAAGTGCATAATTTTCTGTTCAGAAATACACTGTCTACAAATGATGTTTTTAATCATAAACAAGATGTAGAACTGAAAAGTAAAATCGTTGGATCCTCACTTTTAGATTAGTTTTTGATGATCAAAAACCAATATTCCCTCTTCTCAACTGCAGTCGTATAGAGCCACCTTAACCTGTCTTCCTTCTCTCAGCCTCTCTCTCCCTCTCTCCTGTGGTTCCTTTTCTCCCTCCATTTCTTTTCTTTCACTCCCTTCTTCCCTCCTGTCGAGCTAGACCCAGACCTCCTGCTCTCTTCCATTCCCTCTCTCTCCTTCAAGCCCCTACATTATGTGCATGACTCCTTGGTGTGTCTCTTCATCCCTCACTGGCTCCCTATAGCCGACTGAGCATGCCACGAAGTGGGTGAGGGTAGAGCTGGGAGTAGGCAGGGATCAGGAAGACTAAGCTATCAATATGCTCTCCTGCTTTAACTACCACAGTCATATCACGGCGATAAAAGGCTCATTAAAGTAAAAGTGCTGGTACTTATTACAGTTACGACACAACTAGAAGCGAAGGTAATCATCTAAATAAGTACGTAATAGTAAGAGTGTGGAAGCAACGAGTGGCAAAGCATTCATGTACTGTAGCATGGTACACAGATGCAATTCCAATTAAATTCAAGAACATTAACACAACTCATAGTCAGCGAACAGAGACAATGAATTCAGACTGATATACAGTATATGTTACACTGTACAAAACATTGATCAGCTTTTAAAGAAGCAAATGGTGGTCTTATCTTGCTAGCTACAGTAGGTGACAGGGCGAATGCTAGGAGCTAATAAGGGGTTAACTTTTTTCAAAATTAGCTTTCTTATATTTTTATATTTCTCAAAGCATAATGTAGATCTAATTAATATAGCTATAATTATATACCCTAGCTATTAAACATAGGGGAAATCAATTCAGTTTCATGTCACGATTCCTTATGTAGCGATACACGTGTCATGTGATTGACTCTGAAATATATATTTTTTAACATAAAATTTTTATCTATATATGTTTGCATTTGAGATAGTAAAATCCTGCCATTCATTTATAATCCTACAGATGGGGCACTCTAATCTATTCACACACTGGCAGGCAACTCATCATTCTGTGTGGCAGGAGCAAATTATTGTAGTGAAGATTGTTTAGAACTGTAACAGAAAAATCTGAAAAAAAGTTGGATTGGGATATTTATAAATACTTAAAGATACTTAAAGAATTGCACTATGAATCAAATCGGCACCTAGGTATCGCGATAATATCATATCGGGTATTCCCTGGTGATTCACATTCCTACTTGCTGTTGTCTAAAGTGACGTATGGTATCTGAGAGCTGCTTAAATAAAAAAAACTCCGCCAGTTTACCCATCTTAGTAGTCAAACTGCCATGATGGAACAAAGCAGAAAATATCGAAAAGAGATTAAAAAGTGAATCAAACATTTTAGGATGTTAATTAAATTACAGGTACAATCAAAGATTGAAAAAAAATTCCTAGGCCCTTTTTGATTAAAGGTCATAATTTCTATGCTACAACTAGGAAACACCCCTTCAGTGCAGAATTCATACTTAGGTTCAACAATTGACATCATCAACATCTCTAGAGACAAAGTAGCATTTCTTAGAGTCGAATTATGCTTTATTTACATAAATGTTCATTTTTAGATGAATCAACATACACAACCATTTCTTGTTAAATAAATAAAATTAGCTATCACATGCCTTTTTAAGAGAAGGAACACATACACTGCATTGACTCTCATTACTTCAGTCTTGCACCCCAGACTACCTGCATTGCTGTAACGTTTAACTGAGTTATCAGTCATCTCATTTTGCACCATTCTGTCCACTAAAATTTATAAGATAAAATAATATAACTAAGATTTTATAAATATTTCAATTCGATTACATTTTAACCCGATTTTTTTTATCATTTTAAGTTTTTAAAAAGTTGAGTAATTAATTAAATGTAGCCCATTCCTTCTAAAATTAGTTTTGCAGCATTGAAACAATACAAACTAACTTTAAATACAAGTTTAACATTTTACTTAAAATTAAATTAAGCAAAACAAGCTAAATTTTCCTGAGCAGCACATGTCTCGTTATCCACCATAATTATTCTTTCCAGAAATAATTCACTCTTTCACACTAATTCACAGGGATGAAAATATGTAAATAGTTCAGAGTGCGCCACCTGTAAGAATTTAAAGAAACTGCGAGGTTCTACCGCCTCAAATGCCTCCAAAGTCTCAAAACTCAACTTGACACTGAGCACCTGGTTGAGCACATGGACGATTTTGAACTAATTTGCGCTCTTTGTGTTCTTTTATAAATTTTGTTGACAAATGTATAATTTTTTTTGTTTTTTTAAAAAACAAAATTCGCCACACAAAAGAATTGTGATTTATAACTTTACCTCCATCTATCTATCTATCTATCTATATATCTATCTATTTATCGTAGTTAGCTAGCTAGCTTGTTGCCACGCCCCCAAAACATCCATGAAGACGAGGCTTTCTGAACTGGTTGGTGAGATAACAGACAGGCACACAGAGACTCCTCCTTGTCCTGATTGGTGATCCATATTTTTGTTTTTGTTTTCTCGTGCACTAGAGACACCAAACATGTTTCTCCCGGGCATATTAAAGTTGTCAAAAATTACCAAAAAATTCTGACATCAAAATCCCTGACCACACCTCCTAAGGTGCTGAGTGTAAAAGAAAACTGTCTTTTTTTCAGTTTAGAAGTCAGTTTAGTAAGGAAAAAAAAACGTATCTCCATTTAAAATGTTGTTTAAGGAAATGTATGAGAGAAGGCGTATGCGGTGAGTGTGGTGAGTAACCGGGTGTGTGTATCACACGAACATGCTTTACTGAAACAGCAGATACACAAACACACACACACTGGAACCAGTAGTCACCTTACATTTCGACTTTTTCACAATCAAGAAGCCTAGATCTCTCTCTCTCTCTCTCTTTCTCTCTCTCACACACACACACACATGCACACACACACACACACACACTGCAGCAGAGGCAAAGGGCAGAGTGCCAGGGGGAGAGCTGTTATAATAGTTTTAACCCTGCGCTCAGGTGTGGCTTGCCTTTGTCAAGTGAAATGTCAGGGAAAAGCACTGCCCCTGGGACGCACACGCCGAGAAAAAGCGCGCAAGGCTGTCTGCCTCCACACTCTTTTCAAAGAGCCCTGCCATGCCTCCTTTACGTACCCACTCTCTCTCTCTCTCTCTCTCGCACACAAACACACACACATACATGCACACACAAACACGCACATGAACATGCACTTCAGAGTCCATTAACCACACAAAGAGAGCTACACACATCACCACAATCACACTTGCTCTTATGCACACACTGGATTCACATCACGCCCGAACAGACATGTGCACACACACACACACACACACAATCTCTCTTACGCTGTAGTGTGTGAAGTAGTCTCTTTGAGGGAGCTTGAGTATTTTTTGTGCTGTTAAAAGATGGAAGCTTAGTACAAGTGTGTGTGTGTGTACAGGTGTTTGTGTGTGAAACTTTAATTGTGTCTGTTTAATTTATAATAGGTAGTGAAATAAGAGCGAGTGGGAGAAATATTGTGTGTGTGTGTGTGTGTGAAAATTCAGTTGTGTCATGGCCTATTTATTGTGTACATAAAGAGTGACTGAAGGAAGCGGTAGGAGGTGATAGACCAGTGCCACTTGTGCGTGTGTGTGTGCGTGTGAGAGAGAGAGAGAGAGAGAGACTCTATTCTGTTCTGCATCTTCCCATGTGGAGGGTTCCCCTCAGGGACCTGGACCAGCCTCAGGCAGGCTCTCATACACCCATTATAGGCCTCTCTCTTGCTCGCACACACACACACACACACACACACACACACGAACACACACACACAGTCTGACGTCATTGATGTGGCTGGTTGCTCCCCTGGGTGTCAGGAGCAGTCTTTGTTCCCCTCTCCCACTTCCTCTCCCTGTCCTTTGTCCCTAGAAATAGCTGTCCAGTGTAACTGCCTGATCGGAATCTTCTGCATCCTGGACAGGTCATGGGAGAAACCCGCTGAGACCAAAAGTGAGAAAAGTGAGAGAGGGATGGATGGGTAGATAAAGAGAGGAAGGATGTGAAACGAGTGCCAATATGGAGGAGAGAACGATAACTGGGGAATGGAATGGGTGTAGGTGAGTGTTCATTGATTCGTCTGAGATGGTGACACAGGAGCCTCCCTGGAGAAAGAGCGAGAGAGAGAGAGATAGAGAGAGAGAGAGATGGAGGTTTTTAGTGTTCAAAGTGGAAGGCCTGTGTATTGGGGTTAAAGATCTGGAGCATCCTTGTGCTGTTCTTCCGAGCTGCGATGTGCCGCCGTGCCACCAGCCGCTGTAAAATATTTAAACCAGCTTTTCATTTGGGTGCAGACTGGAAAACACACTGAATAAGTCACCAGACTTTTTTTTTTTTTTTTTGTGACGTGTTGGGGGGAGAATGTCCTACGACCTTGTCTTTAAACTCGCCTGTTCGACCACACTCTCACCAAGTCTCTTTCTCTCCTCTTGCTTTCGCTTCACTTTTATCATTTCGCACCGCTGTCTCTCTTTCCTTCTTTTTGTGGCATTTAATGAGAGCGTCTCCGTCGGAGCGCAGCGGGGCCATGGCGGGCCTGCTCTCTGACTGGCTGGTGGGAGCGCCCAACTCGAGTAATGAACTCCCCCGGGACATGGCACAGCAATGCAGACCGCTTTCCATGCTCCATTCCCAGGGCGGCTCGGAACTGCTGCTGATGGAGAGAGAGAGAGAGAGAGAGAGAGAGAGAGAGAGAGAGACTCACCCCTCCTCCTCCTGCTGCTGGCAAAGTGTGCGGCCTGTGAGCTGGTAGATAAAGTGGGAAGGGGGTGTGGAGGAGAGGGACCAGGGGAGAGAGTGCATTTGTGTTTGTGTGTGTGTGAGTGTGGACAGGACTCTGACAGCTGCAGGGGCTCAGGGCTGACTGGTGTGTGCCTGATAAGGGGTCGGTGCGGATCGCAGACTCAGGGAGATGACTAATAATCCACCAGCACACTCACACTGGCAATGTGTGGGAAAGTTAAGGAGAGCTAAAAGGAGAGGCAAGAGATGCTATGTGTGTGTGTGTGTGTGTGTGTGTGTGTGTGTGTGTCTGTGTGATTGATTGGGAGAAACATTAGAGGGACACATATCACCTTGGGCGAACGTTTTGTCATGCATCCTGTCTACTGCTCTAATTTAACACAGTATACTGCTATTTTACCGATACCATAGTCACCGTAGCAGAAGCACAAAATGCAGTTCAAATCCGATTTTCCAACCCCACACATAATCTGGGACATGTTGGAGCAACACTATTTAACTGGTCGAAAATGATTGCCGATATTATATGAAGCTTAAGCAAAACAGGAACGAACATCGTAAAGGGAAACCTCGAGGAAGAAGCGAATAAAGAAACAATATCGACCATGTGTGTGCCAAAATTTGTACATGATTTTGTTGGTTCTGTAAGAATAGAATGAGCACCGTTGTTAATAGAAATAAACAAACAAGTAAGAAATAAGCGACACCGGGGTGGTTTTTGAAGTCACTTCGCTATAACATCGTATCCTGAGGAGTTGTATTCTTTTTTCAGCAACCACAGCAATTATTTTATTTTATTCATTGATACAGGTCTCTATAGGCAACAATTGATTTAAAACCATAAATTATAACAAATGCCTAAATTGATGTGTAGACACTCGTGCATGCGCTGAATACAAGAACGCCGAACCTTTCGTAATATATCAGAACTGATGTAGTTGCACACAGAGATAATTTCCTTCTTTAGTGGAGCGATTGTTCTCGGATGAGTCTGATAGACCGCGGACGCCGAGGAAAAAAAGTCAAGCGGTGTTACAGTAGGTCTGGTTTTATTCCATCTTTGGTTGTTTGTTTCGAAGAACAATATTACATTTTTATGTAAGGAAAAAGACGTCACCCTGTAGTTACATTATATATAGATCTCCACTTCTTATCACTTGTACTTTAATAACTGCAACAAATCATTACGGCCTTTGTTTTGGAAATGGAATAGCATTAAATCTGAATTGTTTTATGTTGGTGTGACTGATATGTGGCAATCACATTAGAATGACCGTGTGGTTCGAACCACTGTCACAACTGCTGCTCATAGAAATCAGAGTAGAGAATCCAGCCATACTGTGGTATAAATACAGTAAGTAAATTAATTAATTAAAAATAATGTAGAATATACTGTCCTTGGTCTGGAATAAGATTCTCTTATATTTAGTGTACTTTCTATACATCGTTCAGACAAAAGTTTGGGTTTTTTGCCCAAGCTTAATGGTAATGCTGTAGTTTGACTCCAATATATTTATACACTACCAGTCAAAAGTTTGGACGCACCTTCTGATTTCATGGTCTGACCTGATTTTTATAACTTTCTACACTGTAAAACAATCCTGAAGGCATCCATAATATCACTCACTCACTCATCTTCTATACCGCATTGTTCTGTATTCAGGGTCGCAGGGGGCCTGGAGCCTATCCCAGGAGACTTAGGGCACGAGGCAGGGTACACCCTGGACAGGGTGCCAATCCATCCCAG
>JAOVVA010000037.1:25213462-25224642 GCA_028565275.1 Leiocassis micropogon
TGGACTGTGGGAGGAAACCCACCAAGCACGGGGAGAACATGCAAACTCCATGCACACAGAGACGGGAATCGAGCCTGCCCGGGAATCGAACCTGGACCCTGGTGGTGCAAGGCGACAGCTAACCACCACACCACCGTGCCGCCATGCATCCATAATATGCAAAAATCAAATTGGAACAGTTGATATCGAGATGTGTCTACTACTTATACTCTGTAAAGCCTTCACAATGGCTCCAATGGCTGAGATGGTGTTAATTGGTGATTTTTGAGGCTGGTAACTTTAAATGAACTTTTTCTCTGCAACACAGGTCAATTTTGGTCTTGCTTTCCTCAGATGGTCTTCATGAGAGCCAGTTTCATTATGGTGCCTGATGGGTTTTGCAAATGCACTTGACAATACTGTTCTTGCAAGAACTATTCCAGGACAGCTGATGTCTTAAAATAACACCTGACTGTTGTACTTAATTGTTAATGCCCTATGTTATTTCATAATTCAAAAAATATTTTAAAAAAAAATTTGAAAAATATTTTCAAAAAATCCAATATTGTTCTAGAATGTAGAAAATAAATCCCAACTTGTGTGCAAACCTCTGATTGGTACTGTATATTGAAAACAATTGGAACTCGTGTACTGTCCACCAGGCATAACACAGCACACAACACCACTAGAACACATGGCACACTTTCCAACTGTGAAAGAAAACAGTAATTGCAAATTAAATAAGATTGTAAGTCTTAAAGTAAGGGTTGTTTTTCCCCTATGTAATATGACTCCATTGTATGTCCTTAATTATTCATTTTTAGTAATACAGCGTATTTAATAGCTTGAAACACTAGTAAGTAATAAAACACTTGGGGGTTTGATTTAATTTAATTTTTTTCATATTAATTTAATTTTGGGGCATGTGAGTGAGTGTGTGCTGCTACAAAAGCACGCCCTTCCTCTGTGACTGTCTACACTGCATGTGTGTGCGCGCGCATGTATGTGTGTGTGTGTCGGGCAAATCAAAACGAGCTTAGATTTGAGAGTTGAGAAAGACGAGACAGACAGGTGTGTGTGTGTGCGTATATGAGGTGTGTGTAAAGTTACATGTTCATAACAAAATATAGTTCCTTCTACTTTTCTATCCATGTCTAACCCATATATTGATTTCGAGGGAGGGAAAAAAGTTCTCTCCTAGCCCTACACACGGAATATTTCGTGTTCTGGAAGTGCTTTGCTTGTTCTGTGATTGTTCGTGTCTAATGGGAGAGTTTGGCGGCTGCTCTGCCATTAGAGAAGGGGCCACGGCGCTCCCGCTGCTCAGGGGCTCGGCCAGGGGGAGGGAGGAAAGGAGAGGCTTGAAAGCCGCTGCACGTCCATATTTGAAGCCATTTCCATGTTTCAGTTCTCCTGTGTTATTAAAAGTAGAGGTGGGGTGGCGTTTGAAGTCGGGATGGGGCTGTACATTTAGGCCGGTCCCTCTGCAATCCTTTTTTCTGCTGCCGAGGCCGAGCAGCTAGCAGCCGCCATTGATCTGCTGCTCCTGCCATGCCTGCCCTCCACCACACTCTGCAGGAGAGTACGATTATGTGGTGCTGTGCCTGCCTGTGTGTGCCAGCATTTGAATTTATGGGTTACATCCATGTATGTGCATACGTGAAGGTCCATGTGTGCTCTCGGGTTTGTGTAGTTTCTGTTCCGTGTGTGTGTGTGAAGGTCAGCTCTGTTTCTCCTTCCCAGAGAACAGCCCCTGGGGCGATGCCAGAAGTTCCCAACAAAAGTTTTTTTAATTTCTGTCGGGCAGTCACAGTGGACAGCCATCCCCCTTAGGGCCAGCGGGAGAGCTCCCTGCGTGGGCTGGGGCCTTGCTGGCGGAGGGGGAGGGCCAGAATGAGATCTGGCAATGTTTGTACGGCCTGGTGGGGGTTTGGGTTCTGTCTGTGTGTGTGTGTGTGTGTGTGTGTGTGTGTGTGTGTGCAAAGGCAACCCCAGGAGCCAATGGATTGGAGAAGTTTTCCACAGAGGCCCCGTCCTCGCCCTCTTTCGCCCCATGCTTTGGCGGATGTGGGCCGTAATTACTGGACCCCCTGGCCTCTTTCTTTCTCGCAGTCCCAGCCTTTGATCTGTTTCATGTTGAGCACATTTTTCCCCTGCTCGTTCTACCTTTGTCTCGTCCACTGGTTCTTTTCTCAGCCGCTCCTTTCTTTCCTGGATGACCCCCCCCACCTCTTCTTTGAACACAGACACTGTGCTTTCTTTAATACACAAAGAGACTGTACTTTTTTTTCCACCCCCTCTATCCTCATTTAGTATTAAAGTTTGCAAGAAGTTATCTCCTTTTGTTGACGGTCATGTTAAACTTTATACAGATTTTTATTATTTTTTTTCCCCACTATGGCCTTGACCTTGAAAAGTGGCCTGCTTCTTTATCGCCGCTCCACCGATGTGCACGAGAGCAAAGGAGAAGCGCACAAAGCTAATGGCCGGCCACTCCTCAGGTTGTGCTGTTGTTTAGCATCGCTTCGTGAGTTTCAAAAAGTCCTTCTCGTTTGAACAGCAAAAGAAAGAACAGGGGAAAGAAGCGGCGCTTGTGTGC
The DNA here is from genome assembly GCA_028565275.1 of Leiocassis micropogon. NCBI lineage: Eukaryota > Metazoa > Chordata > Actinopteri > Siluriformes > Bagridae > Leiocassis > Leiocassis micropogon. Next base: position 25,216,041 of record JAOVVA010000037.1, read on the forward strand.
ATGCGTGTTGCCAAGCGTCTCGGGGTGAGCCTAGGTGTTTGCAACAAAATAATAACGCAATTATGAAAACAGACCAAAGTGAGTAAGTGGCTCCCACCTGTTGTCGGTGGCGCCGCGTGTTGTTTAGCGTGCGTCCTGCGGGGCATTGATCCGTAGCCTCCCGCATGTGTGGGGGATTGGGGCTGCTTTTTGTTTGCGAGGTAATGGCATTGTTAGCATAATGCTCTGTTGATTTGCTATTCACAGTGGTTTGATACAGCTATTCTTTTGGGCTAATTGCCACACCACATAGCGCTTGGCGCTGTCGAATGCTCACATCTGATGGCGCTATCAGGGCATGGATGTGATTAGCTTTTGTTAACAGAGACCTGGTGGCATTTTTTGGCAGGAGAAAGGAACGTATTTGAAAGAAATCTATCTGCGACCTTTTTCGCTCTTGATCTGCGCCACGTCCACGTTGTTAGCAGTGCGTATAGGACACAAGGACTCACTGAACTAATAATATATACAGCAAATAGTTTTAGAATATCTGGTGCCTTCTGACCTAACGACATTATTGTATTGGCTTCACAAGTTACTTCGTACTTCCCAATACTTAAGGGGTTTGAGGAAAATACAGTACCTACCGCACTACAACACTAAATATAATATAATAAAGTACTTCTCCGAGGGCAGAACTGGGATGGCAAGGCTTATTGCAGGGATGTCAGCTGCCCAGTAGCAGAATCCTGAGACTGACAACTGAGTATGTGAGTGCAGAGAACGAGCCACGCGCACCCACTGTGCTTCATTAATAACAGTGATTAGCTGGCTCTCCGAGTGTATGAGCGAGATCGAGGGAGACAGGAACGAACGCTTCTGTAATAACAGCGTCGAGGTGGAGCTCCTTCCATGTCCTTGAACCTCAGCTGGGCGTAGTGGTGTCCCCCTGGGGAGCGCGCTGTTTAATATCACAGTAATTATCCTCTCCTTTCTCAATCCTGCCATCCAGGTGTCTACTTCACCCAATATTATGTGTGTGTGTGTGTGTGTGAGTGTACTTTATAGTAGGGATATTCAGGATCGTACTTAATGTAATCTTGTACGTTTTCTTTTGATATGTGCAGTCTTTAAGGTGTCTTTCAGTATATATGTGGATAAGCTTGCCATCAGGTGTGTGTGTGTGTGTATGTGTATATCTGTGTCACTAATGGCAGGTCCAGGTGTTCCACACAGCTCTAGACTCCCATGAGAGGGCAGAGGCTCCGGGGTGCCAGTCTGGGCAGAAGCATCACGCTTCTGTCTGCCTGTGTAGGTCCTCTCCAGGGACCCTGTGGCTCCTTTGGGAAACGGTTGCAAACCCCTTATCCTTACCCCTAACCTCCATCGCCTCACACCAGCTCGATTTGTTTCTCCAACTGCCTGTGTGACTTATGACTTATTTACACTGACAAAGAGAGAAGGAAAAACGGAGATGTAGTTCTCCCGATCTTGCTGTAGGGGGGGGACTTAACCCAAATGGGACTTAACTCAGGCACATAGAACATGATCTGTGAATGCACCCTTATTTAGACAGTTTATAAATCACGTCACCGCACACGAGCACAAGTGTTTACTTTCTGCTTGACCTGCTTCAGTCATGTGGGTTGCTCTAAACTGTACTGGAAATCAGTGCATTGAAAGAAAATGGTTATGTGAGAGTGTGTACAGTATGTAGTCCATGCAGATTAGGCTTATTGGTAAAGCCAAATTGCCTTGTACACGTTATGTGGTATAGAAGATGGAGGAATATGTGTATATATATATATATATATATATATATATATTGAGTGCGTGTGTCGAAATGAGGTTATCAGTAATTTGTGCTGAATTCGCGGTCTTGACAAAAGAGCGCTACGGTTCGTAAAGAATTTTTTAGGTCTTTTATTATACACCCCGTAGTGAGGTCTGACGATGAGTCATCATTATAACTAGAAAAGCACACTTATGCGATTCAAATAATAATAATAATAGTAATAATAATAATAACAATGATAACTCCAAATCAGTTTCCTATACAATGACTTCCTTTGTGCTTTACACCTAGGGAACTGTACAAAAAGCTCTATAATTGTGATTTCATTGGTTGCAGTTAACTACACCTACATTGTTACACAATTAATTGGCTATCAACGCGGCTGTGGCAAAACCATAACGCACCGTTGCGTTACAGTGTGTGTGCAATCGCACTACACATGACAAACACACACACATCTAAGTCAGTATGACACTTTCTCTATTAGCTTGCCCCTGTAGTGTGCCAGCCTGCAGGCACACAGACTATTTTTAACAATGAGGTTTAGCTGATTGAGTTCAGAAAAATGCGAGATGGTCAGAGACAAGCGTGGTCATTTAGCAAGCGAGCCAGGCTACAGACCAACACAAAAACATGCACACACACACACACACACACACACACACACACTGTCAGTTGGGATTTGTCTCTATTTTAATGAATTTATGTCCTATTGCGCTTGGTGCTAAAAAAGTCGAGTTGTGATGCGGGCTTTGGTTTTAAGCTCTTTTTTTTTTATATAATATAAACAATAATAGGTGCGTAATGTTTAAAGATTAAGTACTATTATTTTTTCAATAATTACAAACCCCTATTGTGTTCATATGAGGACGTCACATTTCCTCCCAACTGCACTGTGTGCATATCCTTGTAAGATCCTTAACCAATAACTATCAATAGTTAAATTAGGAGGAAATATTAGAAGGACCATAACTTTTGAGTTTGGGTCTGAGTAGGTTAGTTTGTTAGACTTTTCTTTACTAGGTTTGCAAAAGAACAGAACTTTCAGTTATGTAAGAACAAAGTGCCTCAGAGGACACCTGGTATGGTTAAAGCACTTTTTTTCTTTTTCTTTTTTTATGTGTGGAATTGCTGTACAATTACAAAATGGATACATAACTGTGCTTACTCTCCGAAGGAGGTTCTGCTAGGAGCTTTTTTTTTTTTTTTTTTTTAAATGCATGCTGAACCAAAACGACATAATGCTTTGGCGAGACATTCTCTGTTGTTTGTTGCATCATAAAACATTCAGTGGTTAAACATTTAACATTCTCACTAAGAAAAAAAAAAAAGCACTGGAATTGTTTTCTTGAATTTTTTATTTTCTTAGGGAAATTATAACAGCAATCACTGTTTTTTTTTTTGTTTGTTTACATGTTAAACCTATTCCAAAGTATTTAATACTAAAAAAAAAAAAAAAAAGAATCAGAGCAAGTCACATAAAATGTAAACGATGTGCGTGGAGGTGTTACAGTCTTATATGCTTGGGAATTAGATCTACTTTATTTTTTGTGGTATGCTACAGATCAATTGAAATGGAATGCGTCCACATCTTTGGCATAGCATTTCTCAACCGATTGGTAGAGATGGCTCAATCAGGGTTGATTGAACACACAGTCTTCCAAAAGGATATGTGACTTACAGTGTGCTTTACCAAAAATGTTGAGTAGAATATAAAAGTGAGTAAAGAGTCATGGTATAGTTTTGAATTCAGTTGAGCAGTTGTGAAATATTAACTCAAGTGTGTACATTGCACATCTTCTAAAACATGGATATTTTAAGCATTTATGGATATAACTTAGAAGCAGCATTATTGCCATACAGCAAGCCTGGGTTTGTGTCCTCGCCAATGCCACAAACTCCACACTGGGGATGCAGGACACCCTTAGTGCCAGTCTCAAGCTCGGAATAAAATAGGAGGATTGTGTCAGAAAGAGCATTTAGTATAGAGCCCGTGCATCTGATCTACAGCAACAATGTTATAATTTTAAAGTTTCTTTTGATTTTTTTTCAAATGTTTTGAATCTCAGTACAACCATGACAGCATTCTATTGTTAACATACATAATCTACAGATCTTATGGACAGGTGACGGTTAAAAGTATTTTCTTAAACAAACCTAATACAAGCAGTTAACATCATATTAAGCTTCATTTCTGTTTAAATCAAATGATCTCTGTCAGATTGCACATAGAAGCATTTTCATGTAACACAAGTTCTGACATCTCACATGTGCACCTCTGGCCAGCGGTGATTTGGTGTAAATGCACTGGCTGAAGCTGCAGCTCAGTGTTTCAGTGTGTTTATGTGTGTGCTAAAAGGCCAGGGCAGAAGCAGACAAGCAGCGAGTGTTAATAGGGGAGCAGGTGAGCCTTAACCTGATGCTTTACAGCTTCTTTTTGATCAAAGAAGTCCAAGTGGCAGACAAGACTGTGTGATCTCAGCCAAGAGCCTTTGCTCCAGAGCACACGCACATCAGAGAGACTAGTGTACACTACTCGGAGACTGCACAAAGACATGTTCGGTGCTGCATGTTTGCTCATTTCAGGGGCATGCTCTCAGACTAAGAGAGGTGAGGGTGGGGGTAAGTGAGGTTGTTCCTGCCCTGATTTCCTGCAAGGCTGGTACACAGCTGTTTCCCATTGACTCCCAGAGAAAACTCCCAGAGACACTCACATGAGAGAGTCATCAAAGGAATATAAGATGAGGGCAAACAAAAGACGGAGGACAGTTTGTGTCAGAAGGGGGAAAAAAACAAAAGAGACGGAACACAGAAAAATGGGGAAACAGCGTGATGGAGTGAGTGAAGGAGATGCTGAGAAAGATGTGTGGTAGAAAGCGGGAGCAGATGCCAGATGTCTTGGCCTGCTGACGCTGGAGCAGTGGAGAGACTTGTTTTGGTACACTTCACATGTAATTAATGTGCAGCTGTTTAACGGTGCAGGCCCCCGCCGCTAACACACACCGTGCTGCATTGGAGTCAAACGCCTCTTAACCACTGCCAGTGCCCCTGTCGTCACGCAACCTCACCTCCTCTCTTCTCTGTCCTTCAGACATTCACTGTTAACTTGTTCTACCTCCGTATATTGCTAATGCAGGTTTAGGGGGTTTTGATAAAGAACCAGGTCCTCGTGGAGGCGAAAAGATTTTTGGTATACCTAGAAGGAACAATTCCATGAAAAAGTCTGATCTTCAAAAAGTCTGCTCACTCTAAGGGTGGAATCTCCCAGAGACAGTTGGAATCGTGAAATTACCGTTTGTACCGTTAAAAGAATTGTAGTCAAATAAAAAAAAAAAGCTAAACCAATAATGTTTTGTGCAAACAACTGAATGGTATCTTCAAACTGTTTGAAGCACTGTTGTCTAAGTTGGACACTTTTTGGGGGGAATTTCCCGCTAAATTTCCCGGAATTTTTCTCCCTAATTTAGTTGTCTCTAATTCCTCCCAGCCACTAGGGGGCTCCCACATTAAGCTACTACTACCACTCAGTCTGGAGGGCCGCAGACTATCACGTGTCTCCTCCGACACCAGCCGACTGCATCTTTTCGAACTGCTCGACTCACGCACCGTTGGCCCCAAAAACACACTCTGAGCACAGCGCTATCCACTCCTTACGCTTGCGTGAGCTCACAGACGCCCCTGATTGACTGTAGAGCCGTGATTAATGTAGGAGCACTAAGTACCTCTCATTCCTCCCCTCTGAGAGAGCTCGGCCAATCAGCTCTCTCTAGACCTCCGGCTGCGAGAGGTTACAGCATCACCCGGGAATCGAACTCACAATCTCCAGATGATAGGGCGAGCATTTTACCACTGCGCCACTCGGAGGCACATTTTACTTTTTATCATAAAACTAAGGGTGTCTGTGTATGTCTTGCATTTGTGTCTAATTTAAACCTTTATTGAGATGCACTGATGCACTCTTATCATACTCTTGGGAGGGTGAATTTTTTCGAAGTTTTACCTACGTTTATTTGTTATACGTTCAGTGACACTTAAAGCCGGTAAACACCATCATGGCATGCTGAATTCTAAATATTGAAATTATTTAAAGGGGGTTAACATCCCTATACCATGTCCTCATTCTGACTGGCGGGGGGGCGTCTGTGAAAGGGAGCTCGGGGATTGTGGGACCGATTTGATGTTGGCCCCATGTCCCCGGCTTCAGGCCTCCGGCCCCCTGCCCTTCACCTTCTGCCCTGGGAATGAAGCCGGCTGCCTGGACACTTTTGGGCGCCAACTGCTCCATATGCGCTGTGGGCAGCGTGTGTGTGTTTGTGTCCTCCAGGACTCAGGCCCCTGACAGACCGCCTGTTTTGTGTGTGTCTGCGAGTGTGTCTGTAGCTGAGTATCCTCCACAGTTCTGAACCTTGACAGATTTTGTTGTTTTTTTTTGTCCACTAACAGGAGGAGCGTGTGAGGATTTGTGTGTTTTCACTTGAGGTCTTCTGGGAGAAGTGTCCAACTGAGTTCACTGGACCTCCTGACTGGAGTGTGTCAGCTTTATCAAGCAGGGATCATCACTGGACAGTAGTGTGTGTATTAGTGCTGCTCCACCAAACAGCACGGCTCACCACAGCTCAGCAACAGATTAGAAACCAGGGTTATCCGTATCCCAAACAAGTGTGTGTGTATCCCATTAACAAGTTAGGAGGACTTTCAGTGTAGTGACTTGATAGGAAAGATGGAAAAAAAAAAAAGAAATCAGATGCTTCTCTTTTGATCTTTTTTTTCTTCATTCAAGTAAGCTACTAAGCACAAGACGTAGCTTGTCTGCTTTGGTGGAAACACCATAATACATTATCAAGGTATTATAGGACAATCCTTTAATATTTAGTGACTATACAACGGAGCAAACCTTTTCTTCATGTCAGCCCAAGCACACAAATACTCAAGACTATGTATCTGTGGCAGAAACACAAATTGCGAGGGCACTGGCTAGGGCATTTGACTTCATTATGTTATACAGTATGTAGGACACAGAAAAAGAGAGTATAGAAATCATTTGAGATTTGCCTTAACTAGAAAACGGTGACGTAAAATGGTGAAATGGTGAAGCAATTCCAGCCAGACGCAATTACAAAGCTGAGTCTGTGCTCATGTTTCTGATTAGTCAATGACGATCACAATTTTTCTCTCGACTTGGATGTCCAACTAGCTTGAACAAAAAGCATACCCAAATTCAGTACCTGTACTTAAGTACAGCACGGCAGTAGAAATAGCAGCGACTTGGAAGATTATGTGTAATTTGCAGAGCTGGTTAAAAAAAAATGCACTGTATGTGTGTGTGCGTGTGTGTGTGTTTGCCCATTGGAGACTGCATCTCTTGAGAAGCAAAGGGCCACAGAACAGCATGATTTTGTCAGCATGGTGTCACAAGGGGACTAAAAGACTAAAAGAATATGTAGAACAGTATGGAGGTGCAAAACTGGAGTGAGAAGATTTTTAAGTGTGTGTGTGTGTGTTTGTTTGTGTGTGTGTGTGTGATTTTCCAGTGTTTTTCATATTTCAGTGTCCTAGAACAGGTGTTTGGTCTCAGAGACCGCTCTCAAAGGACTGTTGACCATGCGGCCAACTCTTATGTGATGTGCCCTCCTGTCTCTCTCTCTGGGTCTCTTTCTCTTTATATATCACAGTGTCTGTCTGACTTTCAGACAAGTTTTGTCCTCTGTTATGTTTGTTTGTGACTGTTCTGTTGTCTAGAGAAAAAGGAAGGAAGGAAGGAAGGAAGGAAAGGAGAGAATGAGCAAAACCTAACTAAGGAGAAAGTTAAGAGAGAGTCAGAATATGACGATGTGGTTACAAACTAATAGGGTAGCAGAGGTTAAAACATAAAGCACCCATAGAGCTAAGGGGGGAAAATGAGAGAGAGTCAGAGAGAGAGAGACATGGGAGCCTCTTGAAAGTTGCTTTCCCCTGGCCGTTGCTCCAGGCTTGTCTGACTGGCATGCTGGGCGACCATGTGGGAGCTTGGGGTGGAAGTTGTTTTTCTGCCCCCTACAGTGCAGCTCTCCAGCCCGGGGCAGTGGGCAGAGGGCCAGGGGGAAGGGGCTGAGAGCTGAGCAGAGACCTGCTGGGAAAGGTGGAGGTCTGGGCAGGGGGCCAGGCTCAGAGTTGGGGGTGAGGAGAGGCACTAAGGAATGTGACTAGGTGAACGGAAGTGAAGGGAAAAGATGCAGATATTGAGTTTCCTGTTTAAACCTAAGGCTAAGGTGTCCGCATGGCTTTGTTTCACATGGCTGTATGGCACAATAGCCATATCCTTATTATTGTTAATAAATCCTTATGATAATGTCATGTCTGTGTCTTCAGTGCTTTTGATTTTAAACAGTGCAGTGTGTTTATTTGATGTGATTTAGTTTCTCTTTTTGTAACAACTTTGACTAATAGTGCAGCATGATGTGTTTTTTTCCTTGCTGGCTTTTTCCAAATTTTCTCCCATTAAGATGTTTGCCCTGGCCAAGCTGGCTCAAAAGCAACGTAACATGCCAAAATTGAGAGACAGAAATGGGTTGCTGTGCAAAAAACAAACAAAAATTAATCAGCATACAGGTGAGGGAGAGATCTTTTCATTAAACTGAATTGTATTTCATATTTTATTTAAATTGGTTAAAAATGCAGTCGTTCTAATGTTGATGGATAACTCTAAACATGTAGTGTTATCGATCCTGGAAAATTCTGAACAACAATGATCAGAATTGACAGCATATGTGATATTAAAGGGGTCCTATTATGCTTTTTCAAATATGATCTTTCATGCAGTGTGTCATGTAGCTGTATGTGAACATAAAC
>JAOVVA010000037.1:25224742-25236974 GCA_028565275.1 Leiocassis micropogon
TACATGTAAACCTGTTTTAAGAGACTCATTAAGCAATATTAGCAACCTTTAAAATGGCATAATAGGACCACTTTAATATAAATTATTCAAAAGTAGAAAGGGAACTCCAAAGTGTATTTATGGACTCATCAACCAACTGAAACTGGTAGAGGAAGAGGCTGATAATGCTGTAAAAAAAAATGTTTTTGGACTGTTTAAAATTTTTCTCATGATCTTCACAAATCTATGTAATTAAGCAAGACTTGTGTCATTTTTCTAATTTCCTGACAAAATACAAAGTATATATTTTTTTATTTGAAACTTATCCAACATATTATTCATATTAAAATGCAAATTTACATTGCCACAAACACAACTGCAGGCTGATTTGTCCATTGCGGCAAAACTGTGCAAGATAGAGTTACAGCATTTTTGCAAAATCATACTAAATTCGCACTTACTGTATATGAACAAAACAAGTTTGACACACATTGGCATTTAAACATATTTACTTCCTTGTGACTCAAAGAAACCATGCGCAAAATATTCTTATCTGTTTGCCATACTTCTTGTTTTCTTTACTTGCTTCTTTTAAAATCATTTTCTCAAAACTGCATCAATGGAATTATCTCATTTTACAATTAAGCTATTCCTTACACCCACATAAAATAATGAATCTGTCCTCGTTTTATCCGGTACAGTTACAGGACTGAAAGTAGGGGGTGCTACAGTATCCTAAACACCATAACCTTCTGTCTGTCATTAATGGGCCGGATAACAGAACTGATCTGACTAGAAGTGGAGGCTCAACCTTTACTTCTCTAGCTAAAAGGCTGAGCTCTTTCTTTTGATGATGATAAATGTAACATGCTGTTTAAGCCCATTTTAAAAAGGAATACTTAATATTGTCCACTTTCCAATCGTGAGACTTTTCCAGTGGATTGTGTACGTGATTTTTTCTTTTGTCTTGTCAGAGCGTACTACTTTCTGATTGTGTAAAAGCTGTAATGAGCACACCAGCCAGCCTGTTATGCCCCAGTGTGGGATTTCTAGGCTGATTCTCATATTGGGTGAAACAGAGGGCATCCCTGCATTACTTAAAATTTCTTGATCTCCCTCACTTTCTTTCACTTTTCCCCCATCTGCTTTCCTTGCTTCTGATAAGCAGGAGAGAACAGACATCAGACTGGGCACATCTTCATTATAGCTTTTCACCATGTTTCCAGCTCTGCATGCCAGCACATCGGCCTGCCCATTAGCTAGCCCCGCGTGGTCTTCTCTGGCCTGGGCTGATGGCGGCGTGGTGTACACGAGGAGGGGGCGGCGCTCTCAAACCTCCATTATTGAGACAGCCACCAATCAGGTGCCGCTGGTGGCTTCTTCTGTTATCATGTCCCCCAATTACTGGCTCCGGCTCAAGGCAGGGTGGCGAGCCTACCTCTGGACATCAGAGTGTGCATCGCCTAGCCCTGTCCCCCCAACCTTTTTTATTCGCTCCACCCTTTTGTCCGACGCCCCTTCTCTCCACCTGGGACAAGCCAGCCTGGCGAATACCAGCACCACTGGAAATGACATCAAGCCAGCTAGACAATTCAGTAATGAGTCGCAACATGAAAGACAGCATGCAGACAGATAGACGGAACAAGACAGAAGGACAGACACAGGGAGGGAAAAAAGGAAGAAACAGACAGAGGAAGAGAGAAAGGGACCATCAAGGCTGCGAAAAGGAACGGGAGTGAGAGAGGGAGCAGTGGAGAAGAAGATTGAGGTTCTGTGCTTGTTCTTGGCTTTGGCTGTCTCCCTCCCCCTGCTCTTTCTGTTTCTTTCCGAATTCAACTTTTTATTGAAATTTCTTACCCTGTTTAGTGCTCCTGCCAAGTCCCCCGGCGGACGGATGACAAAAGCCCTTTAAAAGCCATGTGATCTTCCATTTTCCGACAGCCACACTTCTGAGGATTAAGGCTATTTAATGACTATAATCTCCCTCTTTCTCAAAAGTGATTTTTCACATTCTCCCTCAGTCAGAGGGATTGCATTAGCATTAATAGATTTATAATTCAGCAGAATGACCACATGTGCCAGGAGTTTGTTCCCCGTCTTCCTCAGTCTCTATTATTCCGTCCTCATCTTGTTTCTTTTCCTCTTTTGCTTTCTTTTCTCCAGCTCTGTGCTTGAGCAAGTGTTCCTTTGTATCTCTTGCCCCATGGTAACATGTATCTGCGGCACAGCAGGAAGGCTTACCTGTCAGTCAGTATGAACCCCCCCCCCCCTGTCTCTTTCCTTCACTTCCACAGTGTCCAGATCAGAGGCTCTTCTGTCAGGGGCCACAGGCTTATTGTGTAGCTAAAGAATTCACCACAGTTAAGTCCCTCATGGGCTTTTATTCTGGGCTCTTTCTTTGGGGGCGCCAAGGCACTCTCTCTCCTATGTCACTGTGGTTTTAAGGTTTTTTTTTTTCGGATGACTCTTATATTGACATGGACACCAAAGTTTGTGGTGCAGAAGGGCATAGTGACCGGAGAAGAATGCACAAGGGGAATCTTACAGTGTAATCTGAGAGTGTGACAAAAAAACTATAAGAGATAAGCTGGAGCACAAGTGAAAAATCTTTCTAACTATTCTATCACTAGCATTTCTCTATAGTTTTGTGAACTGTGCTTGTGTTTCTTTGTATGAGCTTCTAACTGTATGATTTTATATATTGATTTTTATAATACTGTATGTTTCTCATAGCTATAGTCTGATATCTCTATTTTTTTTAAATTTATAACTCATGAGTTTACAAATTTCTACTCATAAATCCCCACAGAGTTATATTTGTTCTGCACAGCACCTACATTTTAAAGTGAATCAATTTATCACTTGAATTTGTTTTCCGCAAATTCTGCTGTGCTCACTTTCGCGTGCATAGGGAGAGTCAGAGGAAGTGAAATCCTACTATTGCCATATGGAGTTACAATTATTCTCAGTTTGTACAATACACGCTGATGTGAAGCACTTTTCTTTGTACAGTTTTGCTTATTTTCATTTCAAAGCTTGGACGAAAACTTGCAACATTGTTTTATTGGTCTTTGGGGTATTACTGAACTCAAAGGGGGGGGGGGTGTATAGTGGAGGTTTTTTTTTTTTTTAGGAGTTTTGTCACTGAGGAGACATACAAATATTTAATTACAGACATTTAAAAATACCAGGCTACTCCATAATTCAATAACCATTATCATCTGGTAATGACAAAATTACAAAGAAAGGACATTTTTTTCATCTCCTCATGTGTGGGGAAAAAAAGTAAGTTACCGACCACTATGTGTCAGGCATGATATAAAGTATATTTCATGAAAACTATTATTTATGGATTTAATAAATATGACATGATTTCAATGTAGGGTATTTAAACTTTTAAATGAAACGAAGGAGAATTTCAAAAGTATTATTATTTTTCCTGCTTTATTCCATATGAGATACCTAATTTATGCATGGACATTTGTAATCATTGTTGATCAAATAAGATTTGTAGCAGTGAACAAACATTTAACATGTCAAACCCAATTTTTACACCCAAACCTGCATTTTTGACTTTGTTCCAGTGTCTATAACTGTGTTTATAGCTTGCAAGTTGAATGCTACAACAGCTCATCTCTGGAAACATCTGGGGTTGTGAAATGCCAGAGGTTTTTATCTGCACATAAAGTGTGCATATTTTGTGAGCCAAATAAACCAACCACCAGAAAGTGATAGAAAATTCTGTGTTTGTCTTTGCCACAGTAGGACTCTTCACACGCATCATCCCTGCTCAAATAAGTCATAAGCACAGTCCCTTCCTTTGAAGGTTGCTAGTTGAGATGCTAAATAAGCATTTTGTCATTCTGTGTTAGACCCTATCAAATTTCAAGAAAAGGGTGATATGCAGTGTAGCTTGGTTCGTAGGCCTGTAATATATCTGAAAAAAAAATATGATCCCTTGTTCAGTCCCTATAACCGTCTACTTCTCAATTGTATAAAATGACATGAATGTAAGTGACACTGGATAAGTGTGTCTGCCAGTTGTAATAAATGTAAATGCATATGAATTGTATGTATGTAAAATAAATTTTTTTCTGTAACCACATTGAGAAGGTTTAGCCGCACATAAATCCAAACCTGAAACAGAAGAATGAGTCTTTTTTTTTCCTTTTTTTTCTTTTTTGCAAAAGGAGTATAAGAGAATGCAAAATAAATTTCTGTCCTTATTTCTCCATACCCCTGGGAGTTGATTTATTTACTTATTTATCTCTGTGTAGACAGTGTTTTCTCTCTCATAATTTTTATTCTGTCTGTGTTTTGCATTGCAGATGGTGACGATGACCCAGGGCTCTCTTGGGTGGCGTCCTCTCCCTCCAGCAAAGACGTGGCATCGCCATCACAGATGCTAGGGGATGGCTGTTGCGATCTGGGCATGGGGGAGGAGGAAGGAGGCTCTGGCCTTCCCTATCCCTGCCAGTTCTGTGATAAGTCCTTCAGCCGTCTTAGCTACCTGAAGCGCCACGAACAAATTCACAGCGACAAGCTCCCCTTTAAGTGCACCTTCTGCAGTCGGCTGTTCAAACATAAGCGGAGCCGTGACCGTCATGTCAAGCTGCACACTGGTGACAAGAAGTACACCTGCCAGGAATGTGAGGCTGCCTTCTCACGTAGTGATCACCTTAAGATCCACCTGAAGACGCACAGTTCCAGCAAGCCCTTTAAGTGCAGCATTTGCAAGCGTGGCTTCTCCTCCACATCCTCGCTACAGAGCCACATGCAGGCTCACAGAAAAAACAAGGAACACGTGGCAAAAAAAGACCAGGTCAAGTGTGACGGGACCACAGGTGATGTAGCTGACCAGGACCAGGACCTATACATGTGTGATTACTGTGAGGAGACCTTCAGCCAAACAGATGAGTTAGAGAAGCATGTACTCACACGCCACCCTCAGCTTTCAGACCGGGCTGAACTACAGTGCATTCACTGTCCTGAGATATTTAGTGATGAATCCACCTTACTCAACCACATCGACCGAACTCATGCCAACAAGAAACATAAGTGCCCCATGTGTGCAGAGCAGTTTACATCTGTAGAAGATGTCTACTGCCACCTGGACAGCCACCGACAGCCTGACTCCAGCAACCACAGTGCCAGTCCTGATCCGGTGCTGGGCAGTGTAGCATCCATGAGCAGTGCCACTCCTGATTCCAGTGCCTCGCTTGAAAGAGGATCCACTCCAGATTCAACCCTAAAGCCTGCACAGGGCAGACGCAAATTAGTCCCATCCTCTGACCATGATGAGGGAGGCTGGTCAGGAAAGGTCACATATAGTTGCCCTTATTGCTCCAAGAGAGATTTCAACAGTCTGGCTGTTCTGGAGATTCACCTGAAGACTATTCATGCAGACAAACCTCAGCAAAGCCACACCTGTCAACTGTGTCTGGACACCCTGCCAACTCTGTACAATTTAAATGAGCATGTACGGAAAGCACATCGATCCAGTGGCAGCTCTGCCTCCAATTTTCCCCTTGTGCAATTTAGTAATGTTTCTGCCTTTCACTGCAATTACTGCCCAGACATGTTTGCTGATATCAATAGTCTCCAAGAGCACATCCGTGTTTCTCACTGCATGCCTAGTGGTGTGGTTGCTGGCTCTACCACTCTAGAGGGCAACCATGCCTTCTTCTGTAATCAGTGCTCCATGGGGTTCCTTACAGAATCATCCCTCACTGAACATATCCAGCAGACCCACTGTAACAATTCAGGTGGTGTCACCAAGATGGAGTCTCCTGTACTCCAGCCTTCCCAGTCCTTCATGGAAGTGTATTCTTGCCCCTATTGCACCAATTCTCCCATCTTTGGTTCCTTACTTAAGCTCACTAAACACATCAAGGAGAACCACAAAAACATCCCACTGGCTAACAACAAGCGCAAGGTCAAAGTGGCAGACCTAAGTCCTGCTTCTTCAGATGTGGAAATTTCCTCCCCAAAACGCCACAGAGTGGCTGGTGATTCTGTTGCTCCAAGTGCTAATGGGGACTATCCTTGCAACCAGTGTGATCTTCGCTTTACTAGTTTTGAAAGTTTTCAGGCTCACCTTAAGTCCCACCTGGAATTACTGCTCAGAAGACAGTCCTGTCCTCAATGCAACAAAGAGGACTTTGACTCTCAGGAGTCTCTGGTGCAGCACTTGACTATCCACTACACCACCACCTCAACACAGTATGTCTGTGAGAGCTGTGACAAGCAGTTCTCTTCTGTTGATGATTTGCAAAAGCACTTGCTAGACATGCACACTTTTGTTCTGTACCACTGCACTTTGTGTCAGGAGGTATTTGATTCCAAGGTGTCCATCCAAGTCCACCTGGCTGTCAAACACAGCAATGAGAAGAAAATGTACCGCTGCACAGCTTGTGCATGGGACTTTCGCAAGGAGAGTGATCTACAGATGCATGTGAAGCACAGTCACCTAAGTCAACCCACTGGGCCAGGTGTTGCCAGCAAGGCACGCAAGTGTATCTTCTGCGGAGAGAGTTTTGGTACAGAGGTTGAGCTTCAGTGCCATATTACCACCCACAGTAAAAAATTTAACTGCCGAATCTGTGGGAAGGCCTTCCATGCTATTGTCCTGCTGGAGAGACATCTCAGAGAGAAACACTGCATGTTTGATGGAGGAAATGGCAATGGAAATGGAGGAAGTCAAAATGGAACTCCGAATGGTGTGAGTCAAAGTTCTAAGCGAGGAGGTGGAGGTTCAACTGCAGCAGCAGAACAGGCCGACTTACAGAACATGCTCTTGAAGGGAGGGGCTCAGGAGACAGCCAACAGCCATGAAGCCAGTGGAGGAGAGGAAGAACTAGATGCCTCAGAGCCAATGTATGCTTGTGACATCTGTGGTGCAGCATACACTATGGAGTCCCTACTCCAAAATCATCGACTGCGTGATCACAATATTAGGCCCGGTGAGGATGATGCAGGATCCCGCAAAAAGAAGGCTGATTTCATCAAGGGTAATCACAAGTGTAACGTCTGCTCTAGAACCTTCTTTTCTGAGAATGGCTTAAGAGAACATGCCCAAACCCATCGTGGGCCAGCCAAGCACTACATGTGCCCCATCTGTGGGGAACGCTTCCCGTCTCTACTCACACTCACAGAGCACAAAGTCACCCACAGCAAGAGCCTGGACACAGGCACCTGCCGGATCTGCAAGATGCCTCTGCAAAGTGAGGAGGAGTTTATTGAACACTGCCAGATGCATCCTGACCTGAGGAACTCCCTGACAGGTTTCCGCTGTGTGGTCTGTATGCAGACTGTCACTTCCACTTTGGAGCTGAAGATTCATGGCACATTCCACATGCAGAAGCTCTCCTCCTCAGGTGGCAGTGGTGGGGGAGGGGGTTCAGCCTCATCATCACCCAATGGCCAGCTACAGCCTCACAAGTTATACAAGTGTGCCCTCTGTCTGAAAGAGTTCAAGAACAAACAGGAGTTGGTCAAGCTGGATGTCAATGGCCTGCCTTTTGGGCTGTGTGCTATTTGTATGAACCGAGGCACTAATGGTCAGTCACCGAGTGGTGTCGTAACCCCTCAAGAGCCAGGAGAGAAAGCGCCTTCTGGTCTACGCTGCCCTGAGTGTGCTGTGAAGTTTGAGACCGTGGAGGATCTGGAAAGCCACGTTCAAGTAGACCATCCCGAGATGAGTCCAGAAACCAGTGTGGCTAAAAAAGCAACAGATGCCTCACCTGTTCCTAAAGTAAGTGTTAAACATTGCTAAGCAGTGAATTTTAGATCTTTAATATTTCCAGAAACATTTTTACAGCAAAAGTTTGGTGTAGTTTTAAAATGCTAACAAAGATGGTTGAATTCATTAACCCAAGAGGTTAAGCAGTCGTCATGCTGTGTCATTGTACGTGTTTTGTTTAGTCTGCTAGATATTGATGCTGAATTTCCCAGGTACTGTAACTCAGTGTTTGTCTTGGATCAGTGTAACCAGAAGAAAAGTTCATAAGAAGATACAGGTGGAAAAACTGTTATTGTTATTGTAGTGTGATGTGTAAAAATACATGTTTTAAGTTCCATTCTTCCTGTGTGTTGTTTTACAGAAGAAAACATATCAATGCATCAAATGCCAAATGACCTTTGAAACAGAACGTGAGATTCAGATCCACGTGGCCAATCACATGATTGGTGAGTGAACACCTTGTTTTGCCTGTAGTGTGTGTGTGGTAGTGTGAAGGTGCATGCTTTGTTGTGAGTGAGTGAGTGACTGCTCGCCAGGCTCTCCTCCTTCTTTCCTTTCGTAGCCCTGCCTAGCCCTCTCACTCCCTGCACACAGGTGTGAGACAGACAGGTGAAATGAACAGCTCTATTTCTGGATCGCAGATGTCGCTCGCGACAGCTGTTCCATTGTTTAACACTTGAGTGCGCAGCTGAGGCTGCGGCTGCAGGTCTGATTGCTGTGGTAACCCTTCACCATTCACCGTACAGCCAAGGCTGGGACTGCAGGTCTCGCTCCTTCTCCAAAGGCCAAAAAATTAGGTCAGCTGTTTGTTTGGGGTTTTTTTTCTCTTTCACTTCATCCCAGATACTGTATCTTGGATAATTATAGTGTGTTCTGTAGTTTATTCTTTTTAGAATCCATGTGGCCTACAAATACACATTATCTAACGGACTATGCTGCAAATTAGAGTATAGGGAAGAAATAATATTATTATTATTGCGAATTGTGCTCTGATGGATATTAAGGTTAAACGGTGTGCATATTTTATCTCAGGGGTCATAATTTAGTACCTACACCCACAGAAATGTCTCCTACAGTTTGTTGGTAACGAAAGACAATTTTTAATAGGATTAGACACATGGTTCGGATTAAACAAAAGATGGCAACATCAAAGCCACAAATTGTCTCTTTGCCTGCTCTAATTATGTTTTGCCAATGGTTCAACTATGTTGATGCGACGTTAGGGCGGTAATGTGCTGAATCAGACTGTAGTTATTTTTACCAGGTGGATGACATTTTCAAAGCCATGGCCTAGAGTGTGGTGGTGGTTTAGCGATGCAGTGTTCCTTAGCATTCGCTTCCTCTGTTGGTTCTTTTATCCTTTAAGTAATAGTTGCTGCAGCAGCAGACTGTAGTGTAGATTAACGAGCAGGGCCTTTGAGAAATTTTTCAGCACAAATGGTACAACACGCTGAGCGACTTCTCAGTACATGACAGTTCCTTCTAAAGTGGAACAACTGCATATTGGATTACTTATGACCCTTACTTATGACTTATTCCCCACATAATCAGTTCATGTTTTACCTAAGTCCCATTACTCTCCTTCTAAACCTTGACAGTGCAGTAGGGATGGGAATCAGCAGGGACCACACGAAACAATAGGTTCCATAGGTATCATGATTTTATAAATATCCTGATTTAATATGATTTTTTTTCCCCACTGTGTAAAGAGTTTAGAGAGCATCACCTGTAGGATTATAGATGAATGACAATAATTTACCACCTCAAATGCAAACATGTATAAATATATATATTTTTTTTAATTAATTTGATTTTGTAGTCAGTGTGACAAAACATGTACTGCCATACAAAACTATCATGATATATCACTGAATCAATCCCCCCCATCTCTACAGCGCAATATGTACTACACACTAAGTGCTCCACACTCATTTTTCCCTCTTCTTCTGATCATGGTTACGATAGAAGGCCTGTGTGGTTAAGGAGCAGGAGAATCACCTGCCTCTCCGCTGCCATGAAGGGAATTTTGGCTTAATTAACCTCATAATTGTCAGAAAAGCTGGAGGAGATTAATTATGGAATTGAGGCAGATTATTCCGAGTGCTCTCTTTTTATTTCTTTTTTTTTTCACCCCCTTCAAAGATTGATGACGTCATAACATAATAAAGAGAGAGCCGTGTATTAACCTTTATCAGATATCGCCTTAGCTGGCAGAAAATTGCAACGAGATCACAGAGGAGCTCTAACTGCGGCGTGCTCTCACTCCACCATTCTCCTTTTTGTCAGAGATTACAAAACAATCATTAAAAAGCTACACTATCTGTCAGCTTTGATATATGACTTCTGAGGCTATAATATGGGTTTAATATTCCAGACTCTCTTTTTTTTCTCTCATCGAATTCCTTAACCTGAATGTCTGTATATTTTCTCTTACCTTTATATATATTTATATATATATATATAAAAGAATGCACCAGAAATCATTTTGCCAAAAAAGATAAAAAGACTCACTTCTGTTAGCTAATAAATGTGAGGCACTTTCTGTAAATAAAGTAAATTAATAAAACTCTACATTTACAAGAATCTTACTTGACTTATCACGGCATTAACCATCAAACATTTAGCATGCGATTAAGGGTTTGTTAAATCCCATGTTTCTCAATTTTAACATATCTGTTGTTCATCTGTATTTAAATGCATTTTCCAGCAGTATTAATCATTGGCTGAATCTTTTGGTATCCTGACAGTATGTGTTCTTTTCTTGGCTCACGTATGGGTTTAGGTGTGCATGCACCTTTTCCTCCCATTCTTTCTCTTTGCTGTTTCATCCTTTCCCATTTACACATTCTCAACTTAAAACATAATTGACAAATATCATACACTGATAATACCCACACACTCACACACAGCCTTTTTTTTTACCTTACTTTTCTGGATGTTTGCTGATACACCTTCCTCTGTCGCTCTATCACAACCTCTTTCCCGAAAGTGTAGGTGTGATCATACCTCACCACCCTCCCACCTTCTCTACTTTTCCCACCCTTGCTTTTTTATCGTCTCTGAATGATCATTACCGCAGAGATGACACCTCATCTCAATCAGTTTAACCAGTCAAACCTGCAACATCTGCTCCTCCTCTCTTCTTCATTCTCCCACCTGCGATCTCCTCACTGCTGTGCAGTCACGCAGCCTGTGTCATTTCCTTTGCCGTCACTCTGCTCCACTGGCGGACCCCCTTGAGCTCCGGATTCAAATATACCAATCTCTAGGAACAGCCTCCTCCTCCTAAAAAATAACTCATATACTCACAAGAAGTGAATAAGGTCTATAATGGTACTATTTTTGTCAGTTCCAAATGTCTTGACTGCATGTTGTTTGAATAGGAGTTAGTTTGAGTGGATTGACTGGCCTTACGGTTAAGGCTACCATGGTCTAGTGGAATGGAGGATTATGAGTGTTAAAAAAAAATGCTATAAAGGTCCCATATTTAACGGTTTCTTTCACAAGTTAATATAGGTATCAGTGGTCTCCCAAAGTGTGGGCTCATTCAATCCCCTGGCCAATACAAAAATATAAAAAGGACAAAGAGCAGACAAAAAAAATCAAGAAGGGAATTTAGCATTATTTGTCCCCTTTAAATAATCGGCCTGGTGTAGATGGTGGGCATGATCATAGGATTGTTCAATAGGGCAACCTGAAGGATTGGGAGATCTTATTCATTTTGCTTGACAATCGAACCAGCATATTTATTCATTTGCATTGCATAACTTCTACAGTATATCTTCCCTTTCATATCATGGTCACTGTTGACCCAAAGCTTATCTCAGGTTCATTGGGTTTAAAGCAGAAATAGACAGTAAGACATAATTCCACCTGAAGACACCCACTTACAGTATTCACACACTTTTTCACACCTGGGCCAATTTAACTTAGCCTGTCTACCCACAGACAATGAGAGAAAACCAGACATCCCAGAAGAAACCATGTACAGGAGCCCCACACAGGCAATAACCTAAGCTCAGGATCCGCATGCAGAACCTGAACATAGGAGGCAGCAGCTTCATCTCCATGTCATCTCCCAACATGAACATGATTATTTCAGCATAAATATTTTACCATCACTTAAATGTGGCAATTTTTATAGATGTCTCAATATCTAAAAATTGACTTAACAGTTTGTTTTCCTTTATGCAACTGAATTTGTCCTAAGGCAACCACATCAATCTTAGCAGAAATAAAACAACTTTAAATTACATTCTCGTTGAATAATTTCTCCTCCGACTTCAATCCCCATATATCATATGATTGGCTCATGCAGCATTCATAAGAATGAACATGAAGGTAACATCACAAATATGTCTGCGCTCTTGTTGGAATACTTTTAATGCATTCGAATATTTCTTAAAGAAGTTTAACCCAGTAAATTGATGTGCTGTTTGGTACTGTTTCATATTTAATGGAATCTTTCTCAACTCACAAAAATCATAAATAAATTAAATTTTAAAAAGTCAG
>JAOVVA010000037.1:25241539-25288270 GCA_028565275.1 Leiocassis micropogon
GGGGGGGGGGGGGGGGGGGGGGGGGGGGGGGGGGGGGGGGGGGGGGCAGGTTTCCACTTAAAAACACCTGCTTCAAGAGCGCTATTCAATTTGCACCTAGCGTACAGGTGTGAACTATCACACAGGTCATTTTACAGATCTACACAAGCAAACTAGTTTAACGCCTTACTGGCCATAAGTTGGCTCATGTGAATATTGCATAAACTATACAGGGCTTAGAAAATCACATTAAATTGCAGTATGTATGAGATGCATCACCACCCTTCATCATTTTCACAGTGAATGATCCTTCCCAGCCACCCCATAATAATCCCCATGTCTGTTCCATGTCCCCCATCTAACCCCCATATGATCATGGAGCTGCTGACTAACTGTCACCCTGCCTTCTCTTTCCACCCCTCCCTGCCTGTCGGATGTGCCTCAGGAGAGCCTGCCAAGCTGCCATCAGGTTTGTCGCCCATCTCTCTCCATAATCCCCCTCGCAAACACACACACACACTCACACACACACACATACACACACTGCACAGAGTGCAAAGGGACGTATAAGTAGTGGGTGTAAAGTATACCACACGATGCATGTCCAGATCACTCATAATTTTAAGAGAATGGTTGAGAAGCACATGAGCATTTCATTTCATTCATTCATGCACCTCCCATTTTTCACTTTTTACGTAAACATTCATTCACCTCCTACGTGGTTGTTTTTTGCATGAGGCGGGGCTAGGGGCATGAGGGAGTGCACACTCCAATATACAGTATATGAACACACACACACACACACAAATACATACATGCACACCTGAACAGAAGAGCTCTCCAGAGATTGGAGCTAATGGCACATCTCACTCCTGACTCTTACTTATTCGTCCCAACGAGCCCAATGCCTGAAGCATGAAGTGCACCAGTCGCCATGGCAACATCACACACCAGACTGCCATTTGACCCCGTGGTGATGTCACAGTGTGTTCGTGCCAATATCGGTTATACCTCAATGAATAATATGAAAAACGAGACAGTGCAGCAGCTACAGAGCATGTCATGAGAAATCAGAGGTCTGTGAAATGATGAATTTTGAGGTTTTGAGTTTAGAATAAATCTTACAAATACCTGCAGTCCACCAGCAAGCAGAGTACGCGCGGCGAAATCGCTGACTGCTCCGTGTGTAGCTGTCATTCACGCTCGTGTCTGTGCAGTTGGACAGAGACGGGGAAAAAAAATAAAAAGACCTTATACGCACTCTCACACACATGCACGGCAGGTGATACGGGCCTGGTGTGTCCTCCCTGTGTCAGTGAAGATTTAATGAGGCAGCACTCAAGAAGCTTTAGAAGTCAATGGATGCGGATAATGCGGATGATAGCTCACTCCGCTAAGTGCCTGTGTGAGTATCAGGAGGGCGTATGAGTGTGCGTTTGTGTGTTTGCATCTAGCCTAGGGCCATGTGCATGTGGTTATAGACGACACCAGGCCTCTCCATTCTCCACACACACACGCGCACACACACACATCTTTATTGAGACTAGAACAGTCTTTCAAGTGTCACTAATATCAGCCACTGATGTCTCTGTTGTGTGGAGTGAGACGCAAGTGAAGAAGTTTAAATCGCCTCAAACTCTTCACACTAGAGGATTGTGGGAAATAAGTGAAAGACCCAGCTGACTTGTACTGAATGCCAGTTGCTCGTGATCCTGCATGTAAAGGTGTGATTGTCAGTTTTAAATATCAGTTACCTATGGGAAAAATGTGATTGGATTTATGCAGTTTACATTTAAGATTCAATTATGTATCACATGTACATTACAGCGCAGCTTATTATTATTTTATTATTTTTTTACATATCCCAGTTAGGAAGGTGGGGTTAGAGCACAGGGATAGTCAGGATACAGTACTGCTGGAGCAGAAAGGGTTAAGGGCCTTGCACAAGGGCTCAAGTTGCTGATTAGCGTTGCTGAGACTCGAACCCTCAACTTTCCGATCAGTAATCCACAGACTTAGCCATTTGAGCCACTTGTGCTCAGCTAACGTGCTTGGAACAGAAACTGGATCGAAATTATTTTTTCAATCTGCATGAGACGGTTGGTGTACACCTTTGAGAATCTGTCCAATAGGTAAATATTGGCCATGTAAACACTTGAACAAAATTTAAATATATAGTATGTGTATATGGCCCATGTGGGGGTAACATTATGCAAGATTCCGGGAGGGAAATCTTTACCTCCGTTTCTGATCCGTTCCACAACTTTGTGAAATCAGACAACTCTCTGCCACTCTTCATTTTGGACTTTCATCTACAGGGTCTCTGACTGGGGCGCTCATTGGGTTTTTCACATGTGGTAAAGCATCTAACCAATCGTAGATGAGGCTGAATTCTTGTAACCAATTATGACGCAGGTGTGGGATTTCTCTAAAAACATGGGAATATAACCTAAAGGTTGTAAGAAATAAAAACAATTTTATTTTCAATTTCATTTGTAATATTGTGTTCTATAGTTCTGGCAGATGAAACGCTTAACAACGGGAAGAACCGTGTCTAAAAAGTTACATTCTGATTAAACACACACACATCTTATCACATCAACGTTTAAGTATACAGTTGCGTTAGAATCTCGAATCAGATTGATACTGTATCAATCAGATTAAAGAAATATTGTATAAGCATAGCCAATGACTGACATTTTGACCAACATTACGGAACGATAAATAACACATGCTTTATGAGGACATACTTAGCAACCAAATATTCTGGATTAAAATGTCAGATTAAAAGTGGTACTGCGCGATTTGAGTAATCCGAGGATGAGAGATGCGATCGGTCGAGGCGGGTGGGCACAGGTGATTTGTTTCATGAATACAAAAAGGGTTTAATGGCATTGCAGAGATGCAGGGCAGGTCTAATGGCTTGCTGGTGGTGTAGTGCTTTTCTCCCCTGTGCTAAATGTGCGACTGTGGGAACAGATGAGGAGCCCCACATGCCCATACCACAACACCTGGAACTAGCCGAGCGGAACTTCCAAGGGGCCATGCGCGGTTGCACTGGGGGCTATCATAGAGAGGGCATACTGCTAGAGAGGATGAATGGAGGGATACGGGGATTGCGAGCAAAGGTCCAGATTTTAAGGAAAGCTTGTCTGAAGTCAGTGCGTCTTATTTATTACCACCCATCAATCATTTATATATTTATGCATATATAGTAGGTGTGCCTTTTTTAAGCCTGGTCTCTATATCCTGTTTTTTTTGTTTTTTTTTTTACTTTTTATTATCCTTTTCTCTGACTAGCTGCCGCAAAGCATGCCATGTTGAAAAGGAGAGAGAGAGAGAGAGGTAGAAATGTTTTGCCCAAATGTTTGTTTGCAAGGCTGAGTGGCGTCTGATCCCCCCGAGAGCTCATTTTGCCACGTTTGCGCTTGATTTGCTTCTTATGCTGTTTATTAAAAGTAATTACAAGCTGTTTGGAGATCTATAAGAGAACAGCTCAGGGGGAGCCTCCTCCAAAAGGTGTGGGAACAGAATGGAAAATCAGCCGCGCTAGTGGCCGGTGCCGCTGAGACAGTGCGGATATGTGTACAGGTGTGTCTGGGTTTGTGTGTGGTGTGTGTGAAAAGAGAGACCTGTTAGAGGGTACACCAGAAATGTTTTTCTGCACAAGTGTATTATTCCTGGTGTGTTTCGACTGAAAATCGGAGGGGCCTTGGTGGGCCATTTTGTGTGTGTGTGTGTGTATGTGTAGATAAGTGGAGAACTCGGGTAGCTCTGGTAGGAGTGCACCTGCCCCTCTCTGTTCCCCATCCCAGACCCGTCCAGGTGTGGCCGATGCAGCTGCTGTGCAGAGAAGGGTGGGATAACTGCACGAGCTGCTCAGCCTCTCCTCCCTCCGCCGAGCTCCGCGAGTTAATTGTTAAAAAGACAAACAAGCCTCCCGCCTTTGTGCCCGTAATGAACGCAGGCCAGCCGCAATTAGCTCCTCGCTTAATTCGTTAAGTATTCTGAATTTATTTTCTCGAGCGACAACAGCATCTGTCGCAGCTGGTGGAAGGAACTTACACCCGTGTGACGACGCGTTCTGGGAGCGCGCATGTTAGTCTGGCTTGATGGGTGCGATCCGATTGCTAACCAACTCTGAATACGGACGCCTCAAGAGGAGGCAAAAAAAAGGATGGTCATGAAGATGCAGTAGTGTGTTGCCGTGCACAGGAAAAACGTAACAGCGGTACAAATTTGCCGTTTTTTAAAAAACTATTTCTATTCCAGTTGAATGAAATCACAAAGGCAGCTGATTTATTTACATTAAAACAAAGGCATGTGATTAAAGACTGCTTCATGCTTTTGGCACTGGCTGACACCCTGATCAAAAGTAGTAGTGAAAAAAAGTCATCATTAATTAAGCATGAGTTTCAAATATCATGCGATAAATCCGAGTGCATCTGGGATTCTTTGTTTTTCTATATCTGTCATTTTCTTTACTATAGTGTTATCATATAAAACAATTTCCTGAACAAAAAAAAAAAATTCTTTTTTTTTCTTGTACATGCATCTCGAACCACAAGCATATTCTTTTATAGATTGATTACACCTACACAGCAAACAACAAAAAAAACACATCAAGTCGACTTGATTTGATATTCCTTCATCTGAGCCTACAATGAAAAAAATAATTACTAAACCTAGAAATATTTGACGAATAAAGAATTTTTTTTAAGCACTTTCTTGTGCGGATAAATCTGCTAAAATAAAGGATTTATTAAGAGCAAGAAGGAACCTTGTGTGCCAAACAAATTTAACAGTTTTTTATTATTATTATTATTATTATGTAATTTCTTAATTGAAAAACCGAAAAACATCAATTTGACTAGACAAAAATATCAGTAAAAATCCGAAAAAGTTCTAAATTACCGTATACATAAATAAATAAATGCTACGGTCACTGAGATCACATCCGCTCATTCTGATGTTTTATGTGGGCATGAACTGAAGCTCTTGACCTTTATGTGCAGGCTTGTATTTCTATTTCTCCCCAGCTCTAATAGGGGGGTGATGCTAATTAGAAAATTTCTGATGCATGTTTCTCTCCCGTCCAAATCCTTCTTAAACCTTACCTGATAATTAGCATAAGATGTCTGACGTGATTGTGCTTCTACACATAAGCTATGTGCGTGTGCGTGCGTGTGTACACAAGTGTGAGTAGGAGGAGCATGTCACAGTTCATCAGCGCCCTCTTAAAGATGAGCAAAGAAAGCAGGAAGCGCTCTCGATGAAGGGCTGGAGCACAAGGGTGAAGGCCTAGCCGAGCTTTGTGTCTGCTTAGCGTTTGTGTGTGTGTGTGTGGGTGGGTAGAGAGCGGCCACCTGGGGACGGTGTCTTCAAAGGCAGCACTCTGAGGAGTAGAGAGAGGTGCCTCCTTGACAGGAGCTTCCAGCTTTGATCCGGAAGAAAGAGAGCGCTCAGGGGTTAAAAGAGAGAAAGACGGAGTGAAAGGAGAATATAAAAAGAAAGGAATATACGCCTGCGAAAGGAGAGAGACGATATCCTGTCTTACCCGAGTTAAGGTGGATCTAAAACACGGCTTTGCCCTAAAGCTACACGCTGGTGTGACACCCTTTACACCGGGTATGTTTAAAATGAAACATTAGAGTTGTGTGTATTGCTCAGAGCCAGCTTGTAAAACAAAAGCAAGGAGTCTCTCGTTTGTTTTATTTCCCTCTGCCGAAGCTGTAGAGGGAAAGTTTTTTTTTTTTGGTTTTTTTAATGTCTCACTTTTCCGCCTTTGAAAGTAATCGCAAATCTCCCGGTGAAACCCGCACCCTGAACGTGTATTACGATAAAGTTCCTTGTCTTGGTATAACTTCTGCCTGATTTCTTCTATCCATGGTTCTAGACTCTGAGTGGACGTCCAAAACTTTGCAAACAACTGAGGACAGTCAGCATGATGAGATAGTACAGGGCTTTGTAGAGATGGAGGGAGATCAGTAGGAGAGAGGGGAACGAGGGACATTTGTCAGGGACCGAGGGATGTGACAAAAGGGGAGGAAGGATGGCGGGAATGCTGGGTCAGTGTTTTTCCACCGTGGTGTTGAGGGAAATAGAGAGAGACCGGTTGGCTGGACGGGGCAGGCACTGATGGGGTAGGCTGACCTTCGGAGAAGGATAGAGCGAGGGATGGAGAGTGCCGAAGAGAGAGCGAGAGAGGAGGACGAGGAAGGCTGACAGGGGCTCTCCTGTTTTTTGGCAGGCGCTCAGTCTGCACGGCGAGCAGCTGGACTTCATTAGGCGCTGGTGTTAATTACTGGGACCGGGCTGCAGCCGCCCGCCTGCTCGCACAAAACACTCGCCGTAATTCAGCCAGGGGTCACCTTGAAATCGATCATTTAGCATGATGGAGACAGAGACAGCGGATGAGTGCGTGAGTGAAAAAAAACGATACACACACACATGGATGGAGAGCATCCATGAGGATCCAGTTGTCCAAGCTCTGTTCTCAGACCTCCAGTTTCAAAGAAAATACCCAGGAATAAAAGACAGAATAGTTGTTATAGATCTAGAAAAGACCTCTGTAGTACCTGAGAGAGCACACACACACACACACACACACACACACATTCATGGTCATACATTAACTGTAAGCTGCTGTCACACAGTGCAACATATGGGTTTGTCTTGGCAACACAAGGGTAATTACAAGATACTGTATGAGGACAAAGAGAGACAAATGGGAAAGCCGAGAGGGCATCGGAGACACCGAGGGGTAATAGTTTGCTTTGCTTGCCCGCTCCCCGCATACCAAAGGTGTACAACACACACCACCTTCTCCCACAACAAATGTCTGCCACTCTCTGCTCCCTATAATACAAAGGTCTAATGCAATCTCCTACTTAATTCTCAGCCATGTCAGTTTTCCAGCCCTTCTCTCTCTTTTTTTTTTCTCGTCTCGCTCCACTCTTTCTTTTTTTTCCCTGCCTCCTCCCTGAAGAAAATCAATGCATTCTGATTTGGTAATTTCCCATGGTGCCAAGCTCTGCGTTCCCTTTGCTGAGAGAGGTGACAAATCCGGTCATGGTGGTGCAAACCTCTGTCTCCCCCCCTTTCTCTCTCTCTCTCTCTCTCTATCTTTTTCTTGCTTTCTCATTTTTCTTCTCCTTCTGTCTTCCTTCGCTTTTGTTTAGATTTCCTCTCTCTCTCTCTCTCTCTCTCTCTCTCTCTGGGCGGCTACGGCATTCGCTCGAATTTGTTGGAATTTCGCAGCCCTTCCCGGTGCTCTGGTGAAAAACACTCATTTGTGACGGTGCCAAGCTGCTAATGGCGGATGGCGGGGTCTGTGCCGAATCCCACCTCCGCTCCCCTGCGCTCGTTATGGCCGCCACGGCACGCAGCGCACCCCTCCCCTACATCTGCCAAACTCAGCTGCGAGGGAGCGGCATAATTATCCCGCCGGAGCCGCAGACGCCTCCATGCCGTCACAACTGGGGCTTCATTAGAGACCCGCAAGAGTGCCCCCACGTGTGTGTGTATGTGTGTGTGTGAAAGAGAGAATGTTTATTTGAGCACATTAGTAGATGTCCTTCGTTGCGCTCGTGCACAAGACTAGTGGAGCGTGGTTAGTTTGTCGAAGAGTTTTGTGTTGATCTGTTAAAGTGGGCAGTTGTGGGGTTCTTTTCTGTTTGTGTATGTGGGTGTGTGTCTGATCCCGGTCTTTCCTAATATGCTAGTGATACACAATTAATGAGTGTGCAGCATGTGGGTGTGCGCAGAGCTGTTCAGCGACTCTCAGAGGTAATTTGACTTCTTAGAGCCGTAGACCCCTGTGCCAACACCACAACCCCCAGCCTTAGTCGCGCTTTTCCCACAGTGAGACAGCTTTACAGGACCGACATTCCCTCACCGTAGCACGAACGTACAATCGAACAATTTAGACACAAACACAATCCATGGGACAGGTGATAACGAGAAATATAGGTAATAATCTGAAATGGATATATGAAATAAACATACATGCATGTACTAGTATGCTCAGGATGTTCAAAACTAATATGACAAGGCCTGAGAGGAACGAACAAAACTTTGGGTTTTTCTCTACATTGTGGCCTCGCTTTCTGTTTACATGTTTTTCCCATACATGGTGGGTGTCCTCAAAGTACTCCTCCCACAGTCTAAAGACAGGCACAGTAGGTTGACTGGTGTTTCCACATTGCACGTAGTCCATAATTGGGTGTGTGGGTCTGCTTGTGCCATGTGATGGGTTGGCACCCGATCCAGGGTGTACCCGGCCTTTCCTGGGATAGGCTCAAGGCCAAACATAACCCCACATACAGTACAGTAGGTAAGCGGTATAGATGGATTGATGAGTGAATCTTATTCTAGGCAAGTGGTTTCAAGGTTAAACAAAAGACACTAAAAAACAAAAAATATCTCATTGAATTAAAGTTATTTTCATTTCAAATTTGCATTTTTTAAAAATGTTCTAAAGGGCAATATTATCACATCTCATTGATCAGAAAATAACAGTATTTCTATTCCTTTGGCTCCTTGGAAATTAGTTAGAACTGGTACTGTTTTTAAGAAAGTAAGGCTTAACAGGGTGGTTGTAAAATAAAGTAGAAAACAGCCTTGCTTTGTTTGATCGTTTTTGGCACCTCCATCATCGAGGGTTCTGTCTGCTTAAAGTTTGCATGTTCTCTCATTAGTTGATGGGCTTCCTCCGAGTACTCCAGTTTCCACCCACAAGCCCAAAGACATGCAGGGAAGTCTAACTGGAGGTGCCAAATTATCTACATAGTGTGTAAGTGAGTGAGTGTATGGGTGTGTGTGCCAAGTGATGGACTGGCACTCCATCTAGGGTCTACTTTACCTAGTGCCCCGAGTTCCATGGTGTAGGCTCCAGGCCTCCTGATACCCTGCACGGATAAATAGTGTAGAGAATGAGTTTGCAAATTAGCTCTTATAGAGACATGCACAGTAGGTTGACTGGTGTTTCTACATTGCCCATAGTGTATAATTGGGTGTGTGAGTATATGTGTGTGTGTGTGTGTGTGTGTGTGTGTGTGTGTGTGTGGCATGTGATGGGTTGGCACCCGATCCTGTGTGTATCCAGCCTTTCCTGGAATGGGCTAAACTTTTACTAAACTAAACACATACAGTAAAAGGCTAACCGTTTAAAGTGTGTGTGTGTGTATAAAACCATTGGGAATTAAAGTAGTCTAGAGATGCTGTACTTTGAACCTCAGCTGTGGATCATCACTTGCAAAGAGAAGAACATTTGCATTAATCAATGTATAAAGACACCAATGAAACCTTCCGGGCTCATTGCTAAACTGGCTTAAACGTTGAATTGGCCTGTGTTCACACCATCTTTAAACTGAAGTGACCTGATTTTAGAAGGTATGTGGGAAATATTCTAAAATTCGACCAAATGTTAACTGTCTGATTCTTACATTTCCTTCTCCCACGCTGACTGGCAATCTCTGGGACTCTATAATTGTAGAGTCTTTTTTTCTTTTTTCTAGATCTACCTGACACACAGTGATGTGGTAATTGCGAGGGAGTGTGATGATGGGTAGAAGGTGGAGAGTGATATAGAGTGAGTTATTATTATATTATAAGTTATTCTTGTCTCCCACTGGCTTACACTGATGTGGCACTGTAGCGGCTGCATGCTGCTCGTCGTCTCCTTTCTTGATTTGTGACTTCGCTGTGTCATAGGTTCCATACCTCCATAGTATATGCACAGATCAGACATACCATTTAAACCACTTTAAAGGTGAAGTGAATAACATTGACGATCTTGTCACCATTGCAGCGGACAAATTGGTGGGTTATATTAGGCAGCTAGTAAACAGTCAGTTCTCAAAGTTGACGTGTTGGAAGCAGGAAAAATGAGCAAGTGGGTCATGGGGACTAAAGGCTCACTAACGCACTTGGGGAGCAAAGGTGAGCCTGCCTGTCCAATCCCTCAAAAGAGCTACTGTAGCACAAACTATCTGTCTATGTTGACCCCTGTACACCACCAAAAGCTTCTACGATATGCTCATGTGCATCAGAACTTGACCAGGAAGCAATGGAGGACGGTGGCCTGGTCTGATGAGTCATGTTTATGGACGTCTGGGTGTGTGTACATCACTCACCTGGGAAAGAGATGGGATCAAGGTGCACGATGGGAAAAGGGGAAAGCGCTGGGCAGCGTTCTTCTAGGAAACCTGGTGTTTATGTAGGTATTACTCATGGATTACACATACCACATAACTAAACATTGCTGCAGACCAAGTACAGCCTTTCGTGGCAGCAGTATTGGCTATATATGGCAGGGGCTTCTGTCATGAGGATAGTGTTTCCTGCCACACTGTGGGATGTGCTGGACAAACAAGTCCAGTACATGAAGGCCTCACCTTACTACTCAGAAAGACTTCTGCTAACATCCTGGTTCCAAATACCACATTAAACATTTAGAGACGTTGTGGAGTCCAACCATTGTTGGCAAACAGGGATCTACATAATTAGAGAGGTAGGTTTAACATTAAGACTGACAGCGGTGTATATAACACGGCATCAGTAATGCCATTTAGCGTTAATAAAGGAAAGGTGGTCAAAAGGCTGAGTGGTAAAGCTATATTAAATGGTTGAATTTGGCCAGCTTCCTTTGTACAGTATTCCGACCCCCTCCCCGAGTGCTTAGCTGACTGAGTCTGTATACGAGTGCTCAGATTTTCCATTCCCAACACGCCTGGGACGTCAGACCACCTTGTTGGAACCGCAGCCCCCTCGGTGGAGGCCTCCACCCGTAGGAAAGCCAGACTTCCTCAGGTCCAGGCCAAAGCAAGCATCCCGTGCTTTTTCAGGCCAGGCCTTTTAGAGCTTGGCGAACATGACAGATTAGCCAGTGTTCATCTGAGGACAGAAAAGGCAGCACTCGTTCCCCTATAACCCCTTCCCCCCACACACATTTGCACAAACGCACACATACACATGGTACGGCTGATGTAGGATGTATTAGCGCGATGAAAGATTAGATCTAAAAACTATCCCTGTCTAGTAATTTTGCTCCTTTAGCATGAGCTAAGGCAAGTTTGTGTAATCTAATTAGGAGGAAGTACGCGGTTGACATGTTTTCACTCCACGATGACCTTTCACCAAAGGTTAAGCTTTGTGCTGACTTGTCCTGTTTCCAGCAGCAATTAATTTACTCCGCAGGCTTATTGACGCCATTCTCCTGCCTTCTTCCTATTTTCTCTCGTTTACCCACTCAATCTTTTCTTCATGTTCCTCTTCCTACCAGAGAGACTAAAGCGATTTGGAAAGAACATGTGAGGAACAAGAAGGGGAGGCAGGGAGAGAGAGAGAAAAGGTGGGAGAGGAGGTGTGCCCTGAGATCTTTTTTTTTTTTTTCCCTACATAAGTGTCAGTCATATTAAAAGCCGCTGACAGACTTCGGTTCCAGACTAAACTTTGGACAAATAGCCCTCCGATCGATAGTTTCCCAACAGCAATATTTGGTATCAATGCGTGTCCTTCTCATTACACGATGAAGCAAGAGCCTCCCCGGGCTCTGAATAATTTATCCCCTCGACGTGAAGAAAATACCAACGAAAGGAAGGCCACTAGCAGTCTCTCTCACTCACTCTCTCACTCTCCCTTCGGCCCAAAAGCAGACCTAGTTCTCTCTCATCCCTCTCTCCATCATTCTCCGTCCAAGCGCCCGCTGAATCCTCGAACGCTTTCCCCCCGATTTCTCACCTCCTCAGGCGTGCCTTCATCTACCCTTGTCTCTTTATTATCTTTCCTGATTTTTCCTTCATCCTACAAGGTGATCCTTCTCTTCGATGTAATTAAATCCTAAAACAGTGTCATGTACTGTGAAAACAAGAGAGCATCTAAAGTATGTACTACTCATCGAACCCTCTTGCTATTATTCAAGGGATATTGCTCTCTCAGCCCTGCAGCTGGGTGGAGGTCAGCCATCTTGAGTGAGTTGCGGTCTGCATTAGCAGATGAGAAGATAATGGAGATCGGGAAGGATGGCTAATGAGCACAAACCTCTCAGGAGTAGACTGTCATCCTTTCCTTTTCATCGCAAAGTGATTGCCGAGGAAAGCAGCATCCTCGCTCGGTCTTCCTTCACGCACCCGCCTGTAGCCTCCCGATCGTTGCTAAGTATTATAAATGTTATCTTAAACCAGGCAATCATCGTTCCCCCATAATAATAAACTTTTATTGCCATGTTCCTATTAGCGAGTTAATGTTGTCTGCTGATGGCGTGTAATTGTGCTCCTTCTCGGCTTCGCGAGTCCCGCGTTCCCACATGCCCAATCAGCTACGCACGGGGAGAGGAAATAAATAGCCTAATGCTGTTTTAATTACCGAAAACATAAAGCACCAGGCCTACGCCTTCTCTCTCGTTCTCTCTACCTGCCTGTAACTCACTACAACAACAGCTCCCCCTCTTTCACAACTCCCACCGCTGACAGAACCAGCGCTGGCCAATAGAACACCGAAGATGAGGTCTAGATGAGACTTCTACACAGTATACAGAAGATGATGTTCATAGGCTTTAAATGTTCACATGTAAACATGACTGAGGGGTTTTTGTTCTCCCACCGAGTGTCCGTGTGGAACTGTCACGTTACCAAATCAGATTTATTTGTTCATTCTTGTTACACTTCTCACGTTTCTCCATTGGTTGCCATGGCGATAATGCATAATGGCATACATGCTAAGTATTTTAACAGAGGTTAAATTTAGCTAACTACCAACACTGTATTTGTAAAGTGATTTGTCACACAGCAGCTGTCACACAGCAGCTTTACAGCTTTACGTCTTTACATCTTTACGCTTTCAAATTCCGTCGAGCAAATCGGACATTGGCAAAGCCAAAATTCCTGAGATGCCTGGGGAAGGAACCCTGAGAGGAACTGGATTCAAAAGGGAATCCATCCTTATCTTGAAGATAACAGAGCGCTCTCTGTAAATGACTTTGTGAAAGTCAACACAGGGTGGCTTCAGGCGGGCCAGTTTTAATCGATTTAACCTGCCTGTCTGAACCGAACCACATACAATACTTATACTTTTGGAGAAAATGTTATTCAACTTGTAATCCTCTCAATAATGTACTTTCAATTCTAGATAATTGCAGAGAACACATTGTTCAGCATCTGGCGCATGCCACATATACACACACACACACACACACACACACCGAAACACACACACACACACACACACCGAAACACACACAGTACCAATTGGCTCTCAGCTTGCAGCTCTTTCTGCTAGACAGCAGTGAATAATAAAGACATACCACCACTTGTTCTCTCTCTCTTTCTCATTCTCGCTCTGCCTCTCTCTCTCTCACACACACCATTTACCCGTCCACCTACGGCGGGCAGCACACGTGACACACACTCAGGAACTATACTTCTGCTGCTTACTCTCTTAATCACACACTCCGTGCACCCACAGAGCTGCAATGTTAAGAGGGAACAGAGTGTATTTGTGGCTCCCTCTCAGCCTCTGGAACAGACGCCACTGTTCTTATTTTAACCCACACCTTCACACCTCCGCAAGGGCCAACATGATCCCTGGCTCCCTCAATCCCTCAGTCCCTTCTTCCCTCTTTCGCTCTCTCCCTCACTCCCCCCACTAGACCTGACATTCCAGCAGATGTTAAGAGAACTTCTTCAGTAATTAATCTGATAACTGGGTTGTTTTATGTGTGTGTGTGTGTGTGTATTGTGAAAAGTAGGTGGAGTTCTCTTTTTTCCCATTTTTAATTCCAGTGTCCTTACCTGTAGTGAATGTAATCTGGTTTATTCTTGCGTTAACAGCGTATGACCTGGAAAGGAAGAGAGAGTAAGAGCCAGAGGCGGATTAACAGTCTTAAACTATCGTGTGTACTTTTTCACATTTTCACCAATTGCTGTAGGGGTAGATTGAAGATGTGTGGCATGTGGCCTGGGGCGTCTTTGTTGTGTGTGTGTATATATATATGTATATATATATTTGAATGTTACTAAAATATTTCTATTCTTTCATTGTCTATAGCGGGATAGTGGCGTAGTGGTTAGCACTGTGACCTCGCACCTCCAGGGTTGGGGTTTGATTCCCACCTCGGGTCTAAGTACATGGACTTTGCATGTTCTCCCCATGCTTTCCTCCCACAGTCCAAAGATTTGCAGATTAGGCTAATTGGCGTTCCCGTATTGTGTGTGTGTGTGTGTGTGTGTGTGCTCTGCGATGGATTTGCACCCTGTCCACCTCACGCTCAAAGTATTCTTGGATAGGCTCCGGGCTCCCCGTGACCCTGTATAAGTGGTATAGAATGAATAAAGAATCATTGTCCATACCACCCATCTCAGGGCACAGTCACACACATTCACACACTACAGGTAAATTTGGAAACACACAATTAACCTACTAAGCATGTTTTCGGACCGTGAAGGGAAACCACTTTCTCTACCTGTCACAGCGAAGACATGCAGAGACACTGGAGGTGCCCCCTGGGATATATAGTTTCAACATCTACATTATAATTAGTTCCTTTAAGGGCCAAGGAAGAGGGGCTAAGTTTGAAATCGCGAGAAATAAAAAGTGCACCTTTACTACCCAAAACATGGACACTGAATCTCCTGTAAAGCCGCACAGAGCACACAAAAGGATCCTGAAATCACAT
The DNA here is from genome assembly GCA_028565275.1 of Leiocassis micropogon. Taxonomy (NCBI): domain Eukaryota; kingdom Metazoa; phylum Chordata; class Actinopteri; order Siluriformes; family Bagridae; genus Leiocassis; species Leiocassis micropogon. The sequence goes on from JAOVVA010000037.1 coordinate 25,256,193, forward strand.
CATGTTGGGAGATTTGATTCTCTCTGTCTGTGTGAAGCCCCCAAAGTCTCATCAAGACTTTAGCACCTTTCTGAAAGTAGAGTCTCAGTGACTCCTCACGACACACAAACTGGAGTGTGGATATATATGTGTGTGTGTGTGTGGTCCCCCTAACTGAGCCGCTGAAGTGGATGGGTGTTGTGCTAAAAAAAAATTTTTTAAAAGGCATGGGTCCAGGGGTGTGAAAATCGGTCCATCTCACTGTCAAGGACACCTTTAATTACAGCAGCAGGGGGTGTGTGTGTCTGTGTGTGTGTGTGTGTGTGTGTGTGTGTGTGTGTGTGTGTGTGTGTGTGTGTGTGTGTGTGTGTGTGTGTGTATGTATGTGTGGGGAGATAGAATGGCTTACAGGAAAGAAAAGACACTAAAGGTATATTCTGTTAGGACTCATGCTGCATACCATTTATAGTCTATGTTTTGTGTAATTCACATTCTTTGGATATTTTTGTGTCATTGTCATCCGGTGAAAACAGATTCAATTCACATTTAATGGATTAAAAAATGTGACAAGATTTAATGATTCAATGACTGAATATCTCTTGCTGTGTTTCTCACTGTCCAGTTAAAACCAATCAGCGCTCCGTGTTGCAGCTTTGACGAGGTGCTGACACACACTTGGCCTCCACTCTCAGCTCTAACGCCAGTATTAAGATACCTAACTGCTAATTAGCCAGATATATGTGTGTGTATGTGTGTGTGGGGATGTGTGTTGCCATTTGAGACCCCTAGATTTTTCAACCTGTCTAAAATGAGGAAAACGAGTTTTACAAAATAAAAGACAGACTACAGAATCCTTGGTGTTGCTCATAGGACTGTAATTAATTTATTAACATCCAGGAAAGAAAGAAAAATAGTTATTATGAACATAATTGAACTTACTATCCTTAAACAAAAGCTAAATTACAAGGGAATGAATTTGTAAAACTGATTAACAGAAGACTTTAATCACAGTACAGTGATTTAAACATTTGAGTGGTGAAAAGGTTTTAAAGTAGACTGTTAATCCATGAAAGACGATCCTGCCCAAGGTGGCTCAGAGCCCACTGCGATTGATGAACATTCAGTGAGTGGAGCACATGATCCTTGAAAATCGACCAAATCGCGGAACAGACGCATCTGTCTGTGGGAATTGTACGCACAATCATTCAAAAACACCATTTGCACATTTAAGAAACTTTTTTTGGTAGTTATTTCCATGTTTTGGGAAATTAAAGGAGTTTATTTGAGGAGTTCCAGGGAGGCCAGTGTTTCAGCTGTGAAGCAGGCAGTCCCATCATGGCTCTGGCGTACTAAAAACACTTTCTGTCTTGTCGGTATCCGAGCACTAGTGAAACGCTGGGATAAGTGCATTATTGTGGGGAAGGTGTTACATAGAGAAATAAAAGGAGTTTTTACTCTCTGTCTGTGTTCTGTTATTCTGCACAATCAGAAGTCTCAGGTTGACTTGAACCTATTCAAAAAGGTATTCAAAGAGTTTAGTGTGCAATATAGTACTTACTGTTTTAAGACTCTTTTTGTTTAATATAGTTTAATTTAATTTTGTTTTATTTATTTTTTTTCCCCTTATTTACTTCCTTATTTTCCTTATGTTTTCCTTATTTTTTCTTTCTACCGGATAACAACTGTGACCAACTGTAACCAAGTATAAGCAATTACCCTCTGGGATTAAGTTCTTTGAATCTTGAATCTTGTCAATAAATGTACCTAAATATTGGCAAAATTTTTTTTTACATTTTTTCTCTAAAACATACATCTACATATACAGTAATATAATCAGTGATGGAAAAAGTAATGAGAAATTAGACGTCGGTGAAAGTGTAGCTAATGAAAATAAAAAGTGCAGGAGTCCCACCAAAAAAGATATTTACTACACTTAAATGTATGCAAGTATTAAGAAGGAAAACGTAATTGTTTTCGATTGATGAAATAGAGTTTGCTTTTATCATAGTTACTTACACTATTATGCCTAAAAACATCATTGAATGACTGTAGGTTTGCTGGTTATATGTGTTATTAACTCAACTATTATTTGTAAATGATCATGTAAATATTTATCATTTAAAATATTTAACTATTAAAATAATTAGAATGTTCAGTTTTAGATCCTTTTTATCTCTCTTCATATGGGTCCTTAGTTTTTGTGAGATAAAACAGTAGGCATGCATGTCCTAATAGGCTCTGTCCTATACTGTACATATTTATACACACACAGATAGCTATAGCGGTAAGTACAGTATACTGTGCTTGAGTTTCTCTATTAATAACATCGATTGCATACTGAACTGGAATGATGCATGTTAAACTCAAGCCTGTTCACTCATACTTCATTGGCTGGATGAGAGAAGAAGAAACCTTCGAGGTCTAACTAAAAATGTAAAGAGTACAAAGTCCCCCTGATGTTAATTTGTGTGTGTGTGTTTTGTTCTTAAGAAGATTGGTTTGAATGAACGACCTCAAGAGACAAGCTGTTTCTCCATTCTCGTGCCTTGCCGTGTCAGTTCTTTAAAAATGTGCAAATGTATGCAAAGTATCCGGCAGAAAATCTGCTCTTTAGTTCGTCATTAGCGGAGGGTGACGCTACAAACAGCCTCAACAATACGGTGAAGCTGGAGGAAGAGAAAATCAAAGGAGCACGCGGGCTGTTTGACAGAAATAAACAGATCCACCGCTTGCCTGCTGCCTCGTTGTCTCAGCAGAGCAGCCGAATTAGCATGATAATCATTCCCATCGTTTACAAGGGCGAAATGTTTCAATTTAATGCTTTGCTTATGTTACAAGCCATGCACTTAATTAGGTAGTAATGACTCCAGCGAGGCAAGAAAAGCGAAGGACAGAGGCAAGGAAGAGAGGAGCGAAGAGGAGAGAGATGAGAACTGAGGGCACTTTACATCTAAACACTCATCCACACTTGTACACTTCACCTGTCTCACACACACGGTTAAACACACACACGCTCACACACACATCTCATCCTGTAGCTGTGGCAAATGTGCGATTTCATAGGATTTCAAGTCACTGTGACCTCAGGGCACAAATACGTCTCAGTTTTTGTGTGTGTGTAATTCTCTCACTCCATGCCTCGGTCATTCACACATAGTCAAATTGTAAGCTGTGAAGAGGGCATGTTGACCCAGCTCCTTTTCTACACTGCCTTATGTTCTCTCTCCTGCTGCAGCTCTCTCTCTCTCTCTCTCTCTCGCTCTCGCTCTCTATTTCCTAAGCGTGCATTACTGCTGAATTCCCAAAGTGGACCGGGGTGGACGTTTCCAGAGAAACTGTAGCTCTTTATCCCAGACACAGCCCCCAAACCCGAACTCTCCTCCCTGCTCTGGTCCCAGAGGAACACAGAGTCAGTGTGGAGGAGGAGCGGTCCTGCAACAGAAAGCACCACTGTTACTGACTCCAGGGAACACAAGCCAGGGTTAAGCCAGCAAGCTGTATACACAGAACGATTAACATAGTGTGCTTACCATTGACAAAAAAATAAATAAATGTAGACCTTTTACATTTCTCTGTACTCGGAAAATATTTTATTGATTTGTATGTTATTTATAATGGGAATTTAAGGCCAGTTGTCTATTTGAAATTGAAAGCTGTACTGTATATTAATGGTGAAAATATTATTACAGACTCCAACAATGACGGATGATATACTGTAGAGATCAGAAACTGACAGTCCGTCAAAACTGTTCTTGTATAGTTATACATAACTTTGGAATAATACGATTTCAAACATCGAAAACGCTAGTCTAATCGCTGATAGAGCAAGCTACAAACATTCAATTCTATAAACTTTTATTTGTATAGCTCTTTTAACAATGGACACTGTTGCAAAGCAGCTTTACAGAAATAGAATTCTGAATATTGGGGATGTTCAAATCAAACCGGGACTTTTGATTGAGCAGAATAACAAAACAAAAACATTATTTCTGTATTTAATCCCCTACACTAATTTGCCTTCCTCAGCATTTCACTAGTGCTTGGATCCCGTCAAAGTAGAACATTTTCTCAGTATCCAAGAGCCATTATGGGACTGAAACGCTGGCCTCCCAGGAACTCCTTTAATGGTCCAAACATAAGGAAATTGCTCAGAGCAAGGGGAGTCTGTATAGGAGATTTGGCAGTAACTCTCTTATAAGTTCTTGAAAAGTGGAAGAGATGTTCGTGAATGATTGTGTGTATGTCTCTTCTGCAAGCTGGCAGCAGGTTATTCGTCAGTTTTCAATGATAAGGTGTTCCCCTTGCCAAATGTACACAAGAACAACTGCAGTAGGCTCTGAGCCATCTCGACCGGCATCAAGTTTTACGTTGATCGCAGGAGTTTAGCAACTGACCTTAAGACCTAATATCTAAACTTGATACAATGTCAGGAGAAATTGTAGAGTTGTGATACAATGGTACACCACTTTTTCTGACATCAGCACCTGAAAAACTGAAAACGGCTTGTTTCTGAGTATGTACTGTACCGTGTACTTGCTGTAATTCTGATGAGAGTGTGAGTGGAGCGTGCATAACAAAAAGATCCTTGCGAAAATTTTAGATTGCAGATATACTGTACGTACAGTAAACACCAGTGTTGGGGGACGTTACTTTTTAAAGTAACTAGTCACATTACAAAATTACTGTCTTTTAAAAGTAATCAGTTACATTACAGCGTTACTTTCTAATAAAAGTAACTAGTTCGAGTACTTTTCCATTGCAGAAAATGAAAAACTCTTTTGTGATTCCTCATGCATGTTGTTTTAGTCAAGACCTTTATAATTATTCTATCATCATGACTCTGAAGTTTGGCCCATAATCTGATAACTACTAATACCCCTATCTCACCTACGCGGTTTCGCGCGGTGGCCGTAAGTATGGTTCATCATGATTCACAGCGAGTTTTGGTGCTGTGATTAGGTTTCCATCTTTCCGCGCGTCGGTCCTCGCATAGTCAAACCGCATAGGTGAGATAGGGGTATAACAGCAGGAATAACAGGGGGGGTTATCGGGGGCGGGGCTTGTAGGACGTCTTTCACACACACACACATTAACGGATTGGGAATGACTGCTGTCTGGCTCACGGATTACATAAATTGTCTGAATAACGTACTTAAGTACTTGAGTACTTAAATGGCGGACATAACGTGTTAGACTACTCGTTACATCAAAAAAGTAATCCAAGTACTCTAACTTTGTAACGCGTTACACCCAACACTGATAAACACATATACACAGATGTGGTAGATAAAAATGAATTCAAGTGTTCTTTTAAACTTGGAGCTAGAGCTGTAGCAATATATGAGTCTGAAGAGCTGAAATATTTCTCCTGGTAATAATATACAGTATGATAGATATTAAAAGAGGTGCCACGGGTTCCTTATAATACAGGAGTGTCCTATACTGAGCAATATAATGATGCTTATTATACCCCGAGTCACAAAGGGAGGCACACGTTGTCTTGTGTTTTCCGTCAGCATATATTATTAACTGATTAATAATATAAAATCGAGCCATTAGCCCTTATTTTAAAGCACTTCTGATGCTAATAAATGGCTGTTTTGTCTTGTTCCAGCTGTTTTATCCCGGTCTGTCTATCTCAAGATCATTCTGTGTGAGATAGGAATACACCCTGGACAGGACCTCAAATCATTCCAGGGCACCACACACACATTCACACCTCGCTTTAGGTGGAAGGAAACCAGACACCTCTACTTAGATAATAAGTGGAGCTTCAGACATGTAACCAGAGCTTTAAGACATTCTTTTACTTTCACTTGGAGCTGTTTACAGTTCTGCCTTATTTAAGTTTTGATAAATAGTGGTAGGAGCCAAATTATGTGCAGGCTGTTATTATTTATTAAGTAGTGAGTTAAAGGCACGTCGGACAGCCCATGGCATCAGATTGGTCTGAGGAATTTCCCGAAGTCATCAAGACCTGTCCATGCTGTGATCTGGTTACAGTGCTGATGTCATGACTTCTGCGTTGGTGTCTGGGCATCTTTGTTAATCTGGATGCCAGGCTTTGAATGCGAGTTTTTGGTGTTACATGTGTGTCTGCGCGCGCACGCACGCGCATGCGTCCAAGACAATTTAAAAGCCTAGTCGGGAGCAGTGCTGTTTGTCTCGGCTGTTGATCCCTCTCACGCTGCTTTGTGCAATGGCAGATAAATGCAGATCTTCTGTCACACACTAATTACAGCAGCTTAAGTGCTTTAACCACTGTTATCACAAACTGTTCCATTCTCTCAAAAAACCCTCCCTCCTAACCCTCCTCCCAGTGTGTGTGTCTGTGTTATGGTGTGTACGTGTTCGTGCGTTTCTACAGACCACGTCAGGCCCGCACCTTATGTGTGTGTGTGCGTGAGTGTATGTGTGTATGCAGAGGACAGACTTGTCTCTCCATGTGTGAGAGGAGAAGTGGAATGTGAATAGCACTTGATGTTCTGTCGAACACATTTCACTGCGCATAATTTAAAAGTTTCCTCCTGTTATTGTCTCCTACAGATTCTGTCATCTCCCCCCTTCTCTCGCTCGCTCTCTCGTTCGCTCTGTGACAGCCCCCCGCTCCCTCAGACTTCCTGCGGTCTGCCTATTAGCGGCAGCCTCCGACTCGTCCATAATGCTTCATTTGCAATATGGATTTAATGTGTGATACAGAGGAGGTGTCGGTGGCCCGATGTCTCATTTCTCCATCTTATGTCACGCACGCACACACACACGCACACACACACACACACGCACACACACACACACACACATACACACACACACACACGCACACACACACACACACATCCTCTTTCTCTCCCTGGAGTGTAATTGGTTTGAGATCAGGGCAGAGTCAGTGGCTTAGACAAGAAAACTTGGTGAAGGAAGACACACAGACAATGTGCAGCATTGGGCCATTGTTAGTAAAAACATTGTGTGTAAATGTGTGTGTTTTTTTTGTGGGGGGGTGGCTGTGTATCCTGAGTGGAGGTGATACTTAATGGGGTGGTGAGCGTGTGTTTATCAGCTCCCAGATCGCTGTTTATTGTTCAGTCATGTGGAACTAATTTACTAATTGAGTCTGAAGCTGGGAGAGACGTGGCAGGAGATTTGGCCAAGACTCCGAATCACCAACTCCCTCCGCAGCCGACTGCAAGACAGAAATGTAGGAACAGTTGTCCACTCGTGAAACCGAACTCCACCCCACATGGCGCTCCAATAGCCAACATTTTTTTTTAGCACTTTTTGTTCAGTGTGTAAAAGTTTCCTGTCACTTATCTTTGATTGTAAGAAATTCTCCTTGTGATTATTACAAAAGAAAAAAAAAACTAAACTTGGAGGACTAATGAGAAGGGGATGAGTGAAGTAGTCACCATATCTTAGACTCTTTAATTATAAGAAAAGGAAAGAAACAGAAACACATTAGTTTATCTTGCAAAAAAAATCTCATTCATTATTTAACATGTGTATTTCAAATCAACACTAGTTTTTTCATTCTGCAATTGTGCTAGTATTAAAATTTCAAGTTTTTAATGTTTTATTAACGTTTCATTTCATCTACCAAAGATAGATAGATAGATAAATCTTAATTTAATTCAATATATTTTTGTCACCACACTGACTCCAAAATATGTTTGCATTTGATGCAGTAGTTCCATGTTGCAGTTCCTCTATAATGCTACAGGTGGCGCACTCTAAACTCTTCACACATTGGAAGGAAGCAAAGTACACTGTGTGATCAGAGCAAATTCTTTGCTAAGTTTGTTTAGAGTTGTAATGAAACAAAACTTACTCAGGAAGTTTATAAAATCGTGTTAATTACAGAATCACAATACAAATGAAATTGGCACCAAGGTATCGTGATAATAATGTATAGGGCGGTCCCTTGTTATTCCCATCTCTAATAGATAGACAAATAGATAGAACCTGTCCTCGCACACTGGAGGACTTAGAGACATGGATCCAGGAGGTTCACAGTAATATTCCCAAATGACTTCCTTCAGAAGACTGTACATTTCATCCCCGGCCATTTGAGGAAACTGGTTGACGCCACCGTCGCCTACTGTACATTGAGATTTAAAGATTTTATTTCATTTTCCTCTGTAATAGTGTACATGCACAGTTTGTTTTATTACATTTTTATTCGGAATATGGACAATTTTTAATGCCTAGTTACTTTTCACCCACCCTTTATATGTACAGTGTAGTACAGTACAGTTTAAGGTGGTGTCAAGAGCCACCTTATCAGTGACAAGAGCAAAGACTATGTGATAAATTAATACACAAGTGAAGCGTTACAGTTATAATCAGTAATATAATAGTGATTTTTGCAACTTTGGTATTTTCTTTAGTTAAGAAAGCATGGAAATTGTACCATGGTTACACAACACAGACTAGTACAAAAGCATAGGCTTATTAACGTTCAAATGCGTTTAAAAAAAAGTTATTCTAAAGTAATTATAATGTGGCCTCGAACAGAGCTTTTCAACCAACTTGACAGGCATAACACAAATGGACCCCTATTTACAGTATTTCTGAACTTTACCAGGCGTAGGAGGTCTGGCTCACCTTATGAAAGGAAGGTGAAAGACAGAGAAAGACTTAAAGAGAAATGAAAAAAAAAAGGAGACGTGGACAAGCTGAGCCGAAAAAGGGTTAAAGCGCATAAAGGCTGAGTGTGGCTTTGGACGATTCTGGGCGAGCTTACAGCAGCTGCGGAGCCCCGCTGGTAGATTAAAAGAGGCTGACGGTCGCGGCCTGAAGTACAGCCGAGCCCTCAGCGGGTGGAGACGGGGAGGGGCGCACGCAGCTGTCGCCCTCCACGTACATTCTCACCCTGCATTCACCCCACACATACACTCTGAGGCAACACAAGGCTCTGATGGTCGACAATGAACCGAAGCGAGGGAGTATATCGGGTTCAGGGCTCCTGAGCGCGATCGAACGGCGTTCTTCCAGAGATGAGCTGCTGAGGCAACTGTCGGAGCATCAGGAGCTCTTTTACAGGCTGCCAGGGCTGCAAACAGATGGAACTTATTTTTAATGCTCGAGTGTTAACATTAGCTGACAGCGAGTATGGCAGTGGAGTAGGAGACAGAGCTACTGACAATACATTTCTTTATATCCTTCCTTTCTTCCCTCCTCAGGTTCTTTCGCTGAACACGGCGCGTTCTGACATGCTTAGTCATTTCACCTGCTTTTGTGAGTGCACTCGCGTAAACACACTCAGAAAAGTTTCACTCGCATAAACAGGCAGTAACCGGAGGCTAGATGCTTGCTGAAAAGGCGCAGGGCTCTGCGGTGAAGCTCTTAGGGAGTCTCTGCTATGCAGATCCCCTCACCCATGAGCATGGAACCATGACTGACAGTTTGCCCACAAACACACATGCACTTACTGTACAAACAAGCCATGCTCACACACACATATTCTTTCAACCCAAAAGCCATAAATTGCCATTCGAGTTCAGAACAGTCATTTCAGTCATATTAGTCATTGTGCTATTGTTAAGTGTGTACTGGCGTGTGAGAGGGAAATTTAGATTTGTATCTGTGGTTTAAAGCCATTTAACATACTAGCACCATGCAGGAGTGTCCTCATTTATAAGACTTTCAAAAGATTTTCAATAGCTTCACCTTTACATCTTTGCGGAAAAGGGGAGGGGCTTCCTTCCAACATGATGCATTTGATTTGCTGACGGAACTTAAACCTAATTTAAGAAAGCAATTATTTGACAGTGAGGAGGAGAAGAAATGAGAGAACTTTATAGAAGTTAAGCATAGAAGTATGCGGCTGCAGGTTTGATAACATTGGTTACAGGGATGTTGTGCCCTTCGCATCAACCTCTGTTCGAGATCTGCTTCTGAAAAGATCACTGGGGTTGGATATTGAAGGGAAGGCCTTGGTTATTAATGTTTTACCATGGATAGGTGGGTTTGGGTGTAGTGGTTAGCACTGTCGCTTTGCACCTCCAGGGTCCAGGTTCGATTCCCATCTCTGTGTGCATGAAGTTTGCATGTTCTCCCCGTGCTTGGTGGGTTTCCTCTGGGTACTCTGGTTTCCTCCCACAGTCCAAAGACATGCAGATTAGATTAATTGGCGTTCCCAAATTGCCCGTAGTGTGTGTATGTGCGTGTGCCCTGCGATGAATTGGCACCCTGTGCAGGGTATCTCTCTCCCCCCCCCTGTTGTTTCATGGGTTGGTAGAAGAGCCTTTTACACCACCTTATCTGAGACAAATGATGACTTACATTCCGCTCGGTCACGTCTGTATAAGCATTCATTTCAGTGGGCTGATACAGTATGAGGCAACATGAGCCTTGCTGAGATTCTCGCTCAGTAGCACTAGATTCGAGGAGACAAGTTTTTAAGCTTGATGAATCTGATGCTCTTGTGAGACTCTGTCTCTTCTGTGCTCTGTCCTCCCTTGTTTCTCATTCCATGCTCCCTCCTTACCTCAGTGGGAGTGCAAATCCCTCTCTTTGGAGCAGCGTGTAGAAGAGTATGGGGGCTTAGATCTGACATCCCGTCTGGATTCCGTGGCTCTCTTTGTCTCTTGTTTCTAATCCATGCGGTAGGGTCTTTTCCCTTGTTCCGTCTCTTTCAGTGGGAAATGAAGTGAAGGGGAGGGACTGATTATTTCTTTTTCATCATCCCTCTGTTAACTCGAGTTCTGCTCTTTATCAGTTCCCAGGCTTTTCTTGGGGAAGAGAAAGTCAGGTGGACAGATGCTTTGCTAGGAGGTCTTTAAGGTACTTTTCTTTCGCAGTGTTGATCGAATGTCCTGTGACGTCCTGTCTCTAGATAAAGCAAGAGGTCCGGCTTGTGAGGCTGACGTTCAGCATCTTGTAAATAGGGATGTGCTACGCTAAGTAGGATGTACTTGCTAGACCTGCATAGGAAGACACGTGTCATGTTCAGAGGTCTCGCTGATGTCATTCCACACCGGCCGCGCTATCAACAGCTGCTAGAACAGCTAAAGCGTGGCGTCTAACTGCTTGTCATCCTCCAGAGCAAAATCCAAAGCATATTTTAGTTAAAACCTCATCTATTATTCGAAGTGAATGAGCGGTCGCACAAACTCCTGATGTGTTTTTACACAGATGGAGCGAACAAAAACATATCAATGTGCCCATGCGTGCTGTTGCAGGGGACAGGCGCGTCCACATTAGTCGCATTTAAGTCACTTATAATTATGAATGTGACCCGTCACACGTGACTTGTCATGTGAATGTAGCCTATATTATGGAAAAACCTGTCCTGAATTACATATACAGTACCAGTCAAAAGTTTGGACACCAGTTTGGATTTATTTTCTACATTCTACAAGTGTTATTTTAAGACAGGCTGTTCTGTAATAGTTCTTGCAAGAATAGTATTGTCAAGTCTTCTTCTTCTTCTTCTTTGTCTTTCGGCTGTTCCCCTTCAGGGGTCGCCACAGCGAATCATCTGCCTCCATCTAACCCTGTCCCCTGCATCCTCTTCTCTCACACCAACTAACTTTATGTCCTCTCTCACTGCATCCATAAATCTCCTCTTTGGTCTTCCTCTAGACCTCCTACCTCAGCATCCTTCTACCCATATATTCACAATCTCTCCTCTGAACCAGTGCATTTGCAAAACCCATCAAACACCATGATGAAACTGGCTCTCATGAAGACCATCCCAGGAAAGCAAGAGCAAAACTTACCTCTGCTGCAGAGGAGAAGTTCATTTAGAGTTACCAGCCTCAAAAATCACCAATTAACACCATCTCAGATTAGAACCGTTATGAATGTTTTACAGGGGATAGGTAGCAGACACATCTCACTATCACTCAACTGTTCAAAGTAGATTATTGCATATTGTGGATGCATTTAGCATTGTTTTACAATGTAGGAAGAAATAAAAATCAGGAAATTGATGGAATTAGAAGCTTTGTGTAAACTTTTGACTGGTAGTTTACGTATCATAATATTCTTGAATTGAACCAGGACAGCACCTAGCAATATTAATCTTGGTGAACTTGATGTCTCGTGATGTCCATCATCAATTTATCAGGCTCATGCATGGTTTGTTCCAGTTGTGCAGGACACACACACTTGATGGCTTCAGTTTGGAATGTCATGCCATTAATATGATAGGAATAAAATATTGCACTTGTTTTTCTACTACTCCTATGTTTGTGTGTAGGTTATATGAGTGCCTGTGTTTATGCATTTGCCCTTTGTGTATATGTGTGTGTGTATGTGTGTGTGTGCTGTAGGCTTCATCAGCATGCAATAGGAGGTGTGTTGTTTGTGAAGGGCTGGGGGGATTAGAGAGACTTTACTGTCACTGTCCCCAGGAGAGCCAGCTGAGAGCACACTCTGACATGAGCATACAGGAGCCAGATTAGAGCCTAAACACACACGCACACACACACACACACACACACACACACACACACACACACACACACACATACACGCACACACAAACATGCACGCAAATTCTTGAAGTTATTATGATGCCATGCACACCTCAGTGCATAACTAACCCACTCACACCTTCTACCTCACTTGTGTCAGATGCTCTAGTTCCTGTTTCTTATCTTATATATTTACCGGTCAACACACCTACTGTAGATATCGCTATATTGCACTAACAGTTATAGTGCAGGTTGAATCAGCAGATTCAACAACATACATGTATGCACACTAAACATGCTTCTCACACAAAACAATGCACACAGAAGCCAGATTGGCGCTAACCATTCCCAAACGCAAGAGGATAAACAGAGATTGGAGAAGAAAAAAAAAATCTGAAATCCCGCTTGCATGCATTAACTCTCTTCCCTCACACACCCAGTACTGCGCTTCTGAGATGCGCAGATTCCGTGCTGCTGCATTCCCCCACCCCGAGTGTGGTCCCAGATGCCCCAGTGATTGGCCCAGCATTGCACAGCAGACTGTGGTATTAGAAAGGAGGGGGAGTGTGCCAGGGGAGCGAAAGAGAAAGAGAGAGAGAGAGATAGTGGGAAAGACAAAAAGAAAGACAGTGAGTGGGGGAGCATAAAGATGACCTTAAAGTATCCATCCTTTACTGTGATGAGCGCTGTCTTGCCTCAGACCCCCAGCAGCTATTCTTTCTATCTGATATTATCATTGTTTCTTTCCTTCTTTCTTCTATTTTTTTTCCCCACTTCTTCCCCCAGTGTTTGGACAGCTGTGGGTAAGGATCAGGTTACGGTACGGGTGGCGCTGGCACTTCCTCTTTGGTGGCAGGATGGTGTGTGTGTGGATTTATGCGTAAATGTGTGTTTGGATGGCATTACCATCGTGCTTGTGCATGATACATTGATAATTATATCACCTACCATGTTTACTGACATATACAGCCATGTACTGTATCAGTAGCTGGAATATCAACTTCTGTGCAATCGATTAAAGGTGGATGATTAGATCAGATAGATTAGTTGAATAGAAGAAACAAGACACTGCAAAGCGTAAACGTGTCTCTCCTCAGGAAATCTCAAGACGCCTTTCATAAACCTCTCCTTACAGAAAACGTCACCAATTGAAGAATGAATGTTTTTTTTTTCTTGTGAATCAATTTCAAGTCCATCGTGAATGAATTGTAACTATTGCAACTTGGCGTGTAATGGCACACAAAGTCGTGGTTCAGTACGTACCTTGGTTTTGAAGTTCGGTACTTTGTCAGTACAGAGAAGTTAAAAAAGCTCGGGTCTGTTTGCATGGAGTATGCATGCCCTCTCCGTGCTTGGTAGGTTCCCTCTCATAGTCCAAAGACATGCAAATTGGCTAATTGGTGAGTGTGTGTGTACGACCCTGTGGCACCCTGTCCATGGTGTGCCCCGCCTCATGCCCTTGGGATAGGCCCCAGGCCCCACACGACCCTGTACACAGGATAAAGCGGTATAGATGATGAGTGACTGAGAGTGAGTGAGCATGTCGCTACTAACACCTGAACGCCCAGTTTCCCACTTTGTCTGTTGAACTTGACTGAGTCAGAAATTACGCAATTCTGTTTTAGAATATTAGAATTTAGGATGTAACGCTGAAATATATTTATTATAAACGTCTGCATCTGAATTTTCATACCTGTACCAATTCCCTACATTTCTGCAGTGATATTTGAGTATTTTGCCACAAGTCGTCAGCGACATGCTGGAGTCAGTAAAGAAAACCCCTTAGCACTAGTTATAGCTACAGTAGAGTGTATTCACTCAGATCACAACGTACACTGAACTGAACATCCTGTACTGGAAAATACAAATTTGAACTTATTCAACTTGTTAAACTATCATCTTGGTGCAATCGTAAGCTTGTGATTTAGGAATTCGACCGTGGCGTAAGAGTAACATAAGAACATGTAAAACGTGTTTATCTGCGAATAACACATGAGAATAAACTCCAAATCCACCGTGACCTTGAAGCAATAAGCTACCTGTTACACTCAGACAAGACTTACCGCCAAGCTTTTTGTTGCTATGGTAACAATCTTACTGTATGCTACATGCATTTGACTTAGATCGCAAGTACATATCTGTGTGTGTGTGTGTGTGTGTACAGTACATATATGCAAAGTGCTAAGTTTATAGCACTCGCTAGAAAAGAACTGCTCTAAGTCAAGATGAATGAGTTTACAAGACACTGACATTGATTAGTGCTCATCATGAGCAACAAAAAAAATCCACATTTGAAGTGTGTCAGTAAAACTCACATAACACATGCATGCACACTTTCTTTATCGTTCTTTCTTTCACTATTACAGGTTGGGTCGTCTTTTCATTTTCTGTTTCCTTTTTTCTCCTTTTTTTTTTTTTTTTTTCGATTTTGGTGTATAAGTTACAGATACAGAGTTTTTTGTTGTTGACAAGGAAACAAATGTGTGCAGTTAGTCGGAGTTTGTGGCCTGGTAGTTGCCACAGGGTGCTTGAGGGATATTTGTGGAATTCAAGGCAGGAAGTTCAAGGGAGATGCATTAAAGGCATCTTAAAAGTCAAAGTCTCTCTCTCTCTCTCTCTTTCTCTCTGGTTTATTAAATCATTCCCTGCTGTAATGGGTTGCAGCTGGTGAGAGAGAGCGTGCATTGCTCTCACACACATGGAACATACTCCCACTATCTAATCACCCTGTTTGTACCCAACACTCCTAATAGGAGGAAGAGAATGTAGGGAGGGGGTGAGTATTTTACTGTCATTAAGAGGTGAACCAGTTAGAATTTATCTCATTAAGGTGTCTGTGTGAGTGTGTGTGTGTGTGTGTGTGTGTGTGTGTGTGTATTTTATATGCATAATATTGTCTTCTTCATTTGCTAGATTACACGGTGTACAGATGGAAAGCCATTCCTCAGACAGAGGACTCTGAGAGAATTTGTTTACTAAGTGGCACACAATGTTCATACATGCACACACACACACACACACACACACAGACAGGCATGACAAACAGGCAGGAGCATCCACACAAAAGTTTGCACAAACCACGAATGCATTACAACTCTAAACATTTGCAGCATACTCAGTATGCATCTCACACACACCCAGACTCGCACACTCTCTCACAATGGGACTACGAATGCCTTTGCCACCACAGACACATCAGTGTGAGGCAGGCGGGTCGGCAGGCCCCCGGGAAGCCGCAGCGTTGCTGTTTGATGTTGGCAGCTGATTAATGAGATGTGAGGAGTGAGCGTTTGACGGGTGCTCTCTGGGCGCCTGTTTGAGGACCCCTCCGTGCGGTGTGTGTGTGCGTGCGTGCCTGTTTGCATGTGTGTTTGAGTGCATGATGTGGGTGGGTGTGTATCGAGGATGGAGTTAGCCCCCACTGGTTACCCTTGAACACTCTGTGGAGGCAGCCCAAGCTCCAGCGGCTCATCGGGGTGCTGTCACAATTAAAGCAGCGCAGCAGAGCTTCTGCAGGAGAGAGAGCCTCACCACACGCTAGCTTCCTCCAGAGACAGAGAGAGAGAAAGAGAGAGAGATGGGGAGGATAAGAAGAGATTAAGGTTGGATGACAGAGCATTGACAGAGAGAGACGTGGACGGATTGCGGACCAAGAAAGAATAAGAAACAAGTAAAAGGGCAAGAGAGAGCAAAAAAAAAAAAAAGAACCTCGAACCTGCGAGTGCTGATTATTAGACGCCATCAAGACGCAGACAGCTTGACCGTACTTCTTCTAGTTAACATATTCAGGACTTTTAATTTCTGTTAGATTGGTCTGGAGGACTCCAGATTTTGCCTCCGTACAGCACTGATTAATGTCTCTGATTGGCTAATCACCCAAGCAAATCAGTGCAGGAAAAGAGAAACGGATGTGAGCAAAGCGAGACAAACAGCATACACAGGGGCTCATTTTTCAACTTTCCTTGCATGTCGCCTCACTATCTCTCAGTTCATGAGCTGCATGTCTGTTTCACTGCACCTTGGCGTAGATGCTCCATATCACTGGAATTAGTGTACTGCAAGTATGTACACTATTTTTAAAAAAAAAATTTTTTTTTGTTAAATGCATTAGTTTTAATGGTGGATGTTGAGACGCTGCTCAAAAATCCTCCATAGATGTATTCTTGGGTTACGATCTGGAGATTAAAGGCATAAAGATCAAAGGCATCGTGTGGATGAAGGGAGACGGAGTTATCCTGGACAACACCCATCAGGATCGTAACGTCATTCAGGATAACTCTCTCTAAGGTTACAAGTGGTCATATCCCATTTCCAGGCAAAACACACTAAACAGCATAACAGGTCCACCAGTTTAGCAGTAAACTCTTTAACTTCTGAATACACGCTTCAAAAAAGCATGCATGCATCCGGGTCACAAACTCACATGTGACTCACATTTTAACTTCGAGGTTAGTATCCAGGTACGTAAGTGACGCACTTTTTCCACACACTTCTCCTGGAAGAAATCCTCGTTTTCATGTTTCCAGTTTTCCTTTTTTGAAGATGAATACAGACTGCTGCCACCTCCTGGCACGATGAGTATGTCACGGTGCTTAGAGGAGACGAGTGAAGGAGACGTGACTGCAAGACAATACAGCGGTGAGATGAAAAGAGAGAGAGAGACGAGAGTGGGGAGGGTAGGACGGTAGAAGGAGGAGTGAAAGACTCTGAGTCTGAGGTCAGGAGCAGGTGAGAAGGATGAGAGCGAAGCTTCCTAAGCAGAGCTTGTGTGAGCGTGTGTGTGTGTGCGCACAGAGTTTACTGTGCCTTTACTGCAGTTGTTAGCTGTCTGACATAGCAGTGGCAAGTCTCTCACTGGGAGCAGCTCTTTAATTAGCTCCTGATGAGGACCTTCAGGAAAAAGAAGCAGGTGATTGGACTTCTTATCCAAATAATTACCATTAAGACCTTGGGCATAGCCGAGCTCGGCACTGGCTCTCCTGTGCCGCAGCATCCCTGATATGCGTTGCCCCGTGTATTTGAGTGTGTGTACATCTAGGCTTTATGTTGTTCTGTATGGAGACTGTCTGTTTATGGCGGTAACCTTGGTTTTGTGCCTACCCTAACCCTTCAGATCTTATTAAATATATTGAAATATTTTATCATTACAGCTACGTCTAATGGTATTCTTTAAAACACTGTTTTCAAGTAATATGTACTTGTATAAGAATTAAAAGAATGATAGGATTCTGTGTGTGTGTGTGTGTGTGTGTTTATCCTTTGTTTGACTGCTGAGGGTGTCCAGGTGTGTTTTAGCTTGCTGAGCATGGAAGCCCACATCTGGATCAGGCCAATGGCTCTCCATCCAGATGTGTTCTCACTCTAAAGAAGACCCTTTTTTTTTTTTTTTTACAATGGAGCAAAGGGGGATCAGCTGCCTGTCAGGTGTTCGCATAGACATAAACAGATGTTATTGTGATGAGAGCGAAAGAGAACGAGAGAGAGAGAGAGAGGGAAGACAAAAGGGAAAAAACAACAATAGTGTTAGGCGAGTCGAGAGCTCAGACGTGACGGTAGGAGAGGAAACGAGGCATACGGACAAAGTGCATCCGCGCTTGGCCCCGAATTGTCTCCTCCATCTGTCCTGTGTGTATGCGAGCATCTGGGTATGTGTGTGTTGGCGTATGCGTATTGTACATACTTCGGGCCAATTTATTGCACAGCACAAATTGTGAAATTAGGCACACCACTGATCCTGAGCTTATTAAGCATGTCAGATATTTTATTGTATAAAAAAAAAAAAAAAACATGCAGAGAATAAAGCTGATCTCAGATCAAAATAAAGAATCTCATTCCGTATTTGCACTGTGAGAGGGAAATAAAAATAAAGTTTGGTAATTATTATTAAAGTATTGGCACCCTGGGACTCTATTATCTGAGTAGTAAAAGGGTAAAGTCGCATTCTTGCTCCGTATCCTCGGACCGGACCATACGTTTCTCTCTGTATCTGGAGTGCATCCTTTTAAGGTTTTGATGGCATGTATTTACTGTATACTTGGAGCACAATTTCTCTCTCTAGTTAGTAAAAAATTCGATCTGCACTGAACTATTAAAACATCTGTTTTAATTTTCCATATTGTAGATAATATGCTTATAATAATATATCTTTTCACTTGATCCAGAGTGACATGTGGAAGTGCTCTGTAGTCTCCAAAACACACAGATCAGCTAATGTCTAAGTATAGCACAACGCTCAAATCCTGTTAGAGATGGATTCATTGCATGTGGAACAAACAGATGTTTTAATA
This sequence comes from Leiocassis micropogon, assembly GCA_028565275.1. Classification (NCBI taxonomy): domain Eukaryota; kingdom Metazoa; phylum Chordata; class Actinopteri; order Siluriformes; family Bagridae; genus Leiocassis; species Leiocassis micropogon. The sequence goes on from JAOVVA010000037.1 coordinate 25,274,875, forward strand.
GTTCAGTGCAGATCGAATTTTTTACGTCAGAGCGAAGTAAAGAGGTGAGTCATAGCCAGTGAGTCAGTCACTTGGACAGCTACAGGGAGTTTATTCCAGCACCTGTGTAAAACAAAAGGGTTTAGATACATGTCCATGTGTTTTAAGAGACACTTTGAGATTTGCTCCAAAATGCACCACATCAAAATACAGTAGGTGCTAGATCTATATCATATATGTCGGTATATGGAGTATAGGAAATATCCTCATTGTATATACTGTTTTGCCAAAAAAGACATCGTTTCAGAAAGGGACAAATTATCAGCCTGCACAAACAAAGAAGACTAACAGCTAAAGAGACTCGTGAAATCACTGGAATATGGTTATGAACTGTCCAATACATTATTTAAACCCTTGAAGGACAGTGCTGAGCCATTAACTTCATGGTAGAAATGTGGTCAGATAAAAATCATGACTTGAAATCACTTAAATGCTTGGTGAAGTTGCATCGTAAAAAAAAAATGGACAGTGGAAATCAAAGCTACATTAATTATTGTTGGAAATAAGAGTGTGACAAGAACTCACAGTATTGGGAATAAACAGCTGCGCAGGCATAAGAAAACCACTTTAAATCAGCACAAAAAGGCTTCCGTTTGCTAGGGAGCATTAAGATTGGACTTTGGAGGAATGGAAAAAGGTCATGTTTCAGGTCATGCCTATTCCAGAGCGATTTATGCATCAATGTAAGAAGGGAAGCACATGAAGCGATGAACCCATCATGCATAGTGCCCTCTGTACAAGCCTCCGGAGACAGTGGGATGATCTGGGGTTGCTTCAGTTGTTCAGGTCTAGGCTCAGTAATGTAATATGGCAATGGAATTAAGTCACCTGACTACCTGGATGTACTGAATTACCAGTTGTTTTTTTCCCTTCCCTCGTGGCATAGGCATGTTCTAGGACTCAAGTTATAAAAGAGTGGTTCTGGGAGTGTAAGAAATCATTTTCACACATGAACTGGGCACCACATTGCGCACCGTAATCAAATAAAATCTTAGAGTAGGGGTCTTTTTTTGGCCAGCCAGTGTACTGTAGTTCATGACTTCTGAGAAAAACATCAAGAAAGTTGGTGTTTCATATCTAGACAAAACTTTGTTTGATTAAATGCTCTTGAGAATCATGTATGTCCTGCTCCCAGGACTGTGTTACTCCACAGTTATAGCTCATTAGCAGCAACCATGGGGCGGCTTCGGCGTGTTTTGGCCGTGCACACTGTTCCCTTTTCTCTTTATTCCCTTTTGAGCGTATTTATTTTCAAGAGGGAGGAGAATCAGGTTGTGGTTATGTGACAGACAATTTTCAGAGGTGTTTTACAAACCTGAGGCTCTTCAGTCCTGGAATATGACACTTCTTGCAGACTGGGTGAAAATATGATTTTTGCCTTTATACACCATCGGGGCTTCAACATCACTTAGAACGAGTAACAGGCTCGGGTTAATCTCTTCACCGTTCTCCATATTTATCAAGCTCAGGTGTGTTTGGATGTGGCGGGACGTGCGACAGATCTCAAGCGCTGAACGTCACACATACAGTACGGAATCAAATAACAGCCAAGATGCCGTTTCATTTGGATTTGAAATCCTAAACGCATCTTGGGCAAATTGAGGCTTGATGTATAATCCATATCCAGATATAATTCTAATTCTCAAGATGCATGATAAAACCAGATGTAAACAAAAACAAGCTTACTCTTCCCTTGAGTAAGTAAGGACAGATGTATTAACTCACAAGCACGCACACACACAGGCAGGTAATCTAACGGTTTTAAGACTGCATTTAGACTTTTTACTCTGAGGTTGAGCATTCCCCTACGCATTTGTCCTCTTGGAGATAGGACAAGCGATAATAAAGAAAAGACAGCAATAAAATTCAAATGAAAAGTGTCCTCTAAACAGGAGTGCTGATGCTCTGGCTTTGTTGCGAATGCATGCACATTAATATTGATTTTTGTAACTCGGGTATGGCTTCCTCAGGGGGAGGTTTGGTGTCACTCCCTCAGGGGGGGAAGCTTCTCTGAACGTGCCAACTTTGTCATCTTTAATAATCCCATTGTCTGACACACTGATCTTAATATTAGTCTGTTTTGGTGGTGGTGGTGACCTAAAAGAGATTTTGTAAAGCGGAGAGAGAGAGAGTCAGGAGGAGCTAAAGAGAGATGAAAATTGTCAGAACGGAGAGGGAATATTTGAAAGGGTCATCTGTGTTCTCTTTTCGCCATGTCATTATATTAAGTACACTTAAATCTGGCTGGCAAACACTTGAGTGCTTTTATTGCTCTTTGATTCTTCTTAAAAAAAGAATTTATTTATTTATTTGAGAATTTCAGGTCTGTCCACACTACCAGAGAGTCACATATGCAAAATTTATACTGTACCTAAAATCATTTACTGTAGCTACATACAGTAAATTTATTAGGGTTAAGAATCTCCAGGGATCAGTCGTTACGATATTATCACAATACCTAGATTTGATTTATATTGTGATTCTGGTAGTATCACGATTTTATAAATACCAGGATTCAATATAATTTTTTGAATAGTTTTTTTTTTAGCTTTTCTTTACAATTCTAAACAAACTTAGCAAATAATTCACTCCTACCACACGGGATGCTGTGAATTGTGTAGAGCACCACCTTTAGGATTACAAAGGAACAGCAACATTTTACCACCATAAATGCAAAAAAAACATATATAAATTGAAAACCTTTATAAATACTGTACATAAATTGCCACACAAAAGAATCATGATACATCATTGTCAATCTTTTCCTGCATCTCTAATATTTATGGGTGTGTTTGTAATTATAAAGCTTCTGATGTCTTTGGGGTGGGCTATAAATAAACATTGAAACATCGAAAGGGGTGAGGAGCTGGTGTACATTAGGTGATGTCAGCTCAGGAACCCCAGACATGTGGGTCAAGGTATGATGAGAGATTTGTCTTTAGAGGAAATGAAATGCAGACAGGCAGACTCGCCTAGATGAGGATAGGGTCTCTTCTCTTTCTGTCTTTCCCTATTCCCTAATCTGCAGATAGAAACCCGTTCCATTAAGTGACATCAAAGGCAGCGCCCTACACAGGGAATAAGGGAGACATCAGAGACAGAGGCCCAGCTCACTTTGTAAAGAGGCTTAGCATATGACAGTTGTCTCCACAATGCAGAATGAGCGTAGTACTTATCAGAAGATTTGGCCTTTTTTTTTTTTTGTCTTTATATGAATATTGCATAATTCCGTTTCTGACTTAGAAAATGCACAAATTTCATATTGCAAGGTGAGTTTTAATAACGACTAGTGATGTAATCAAATACAAATATACCATTAAAACCGAACAGATAATTTGTTCTAAATGCAAAGAAATACAGATATAATATTGAGGGGTTTTTGAAGGTCAACGGGTTATTCGGTTGAGACTAGAGGTGTGCATTCCCGCAGGACGCAACAAAAACATTGTGTGCGAGCTGGAGGATTTAATTTTCATGCAGGCGCAAGCGAAAGGTCACACATAAAGCTTGCTGGACAAACAAGACCAACGCCGAGTGGTCCTTAGGAGCTGCCTGGGCCAGGTCTTAGAGGTTTAAATCAAGGCTAGTTGGGAAATAAAAGTAACTAAATCTGTTTGGAAATATTGCAGGCAGGTATAAAGAGAACAAATAATAACTCAGCGTGCGAGGATGAAAGCAGTCCCATGCACTAAACGGTTGTTAAACGTGAACGCGAGCGATGAGGAATCGTGAGTGCCAGAATTCCCAGACCATACAGACAGTGCTGCCATCCCTATTTTTATGTTCTCCGTTGTGTTTCTATATTTAATTCTAAAAAGGAAAAAGACGAGAATAAAAATCTCTCTGGGTTCAAATCTGAATTCAGGAATGAAGATTTGGAGCACAGGTTCGGAGAGCAGAAACAGATACAGTACCAGTCAAACGTGTAACACCTTTTGATTCAATGTTTTTTTGTTTAGTGGTTTGTTTTCTATATTCTAGAACGATACTGGAGATTTCAAAACTAAAATAACACACGGGATTATGCAATTAACAACATCAACAGTCAATTATTTATGGACAAATATGAGTTGTAACATTAAACTGTACATTTATAAAGTTGACCATAAGGTGCATTGTTAGGGTTCAGTACATAAACCTTTTTGAATATTGAATGTACAGTATACAGCATATGTGGGCATGTAACGCTGTGGAGCATGGGCATCCAGAGGCAGGCCACAGCTGCATGTGGGGTAGGGGCGGGGACAGTTCAAACCCAGCAAGGTCACTCCTACTGTTAAATAGTGCCACTTTAGTGCTAGAACAACCCTGACACAACACACACACACACACACACACCACTCAATCGCTCTCTGACTCTTTTATCTCCCTCATCCTCCTTTATATTCTCTAATAAACCCGCAACACTTTTTTCGTTCTCTTCCACTGTGTACCTATTCAGCTCTCTCTCTCTCTCTCTCTCTCTCTGTCTCTCTGGAGGTACAGATGGACACATTTGCAGGTTAACTTGAACAGCTGGAGGTGCATTATTAGCATCCTGCTGCTTCCTCACATTTCCTTGGTTTTTTTTTTTTTCAGGCTTCCTTTGCAGGCAGATAATTCACAACCATGAGCAAAGACATAGTTGGTGTCCTGATAGAAAGGAGCTGCAGGGACACAAAAAGGGGGACAAAAAAAAAGAGAACAGGCAGCATGCAGGCACAGTTGACAGACGAGTGGACCGAGTTGCAATTTGCATTTCTGTGCAAAAAAAAAACACGAAATATACAACAGATGTAATTATGTGCATTTGTGCATCGCATGTGAGTTTGCATCAAGGGGAGGACAGACGTTAAGTCCTAGGAGTCCAGCGTGTCCTCATGAGCCAAGACGACAATGAACTATTGTGAAATTGCTTTTCGAGCTGCATTTGGGAGCTTGTGCATGGGTAAAAAAAAAAAAAAAAGCCCCACAATGCACCCAGGGGCATATGATTAGGCACATATGTGCGTACACACATATATACAGTACGAATGAGCTCACACACACATAGAGTACATATTGTAAATGTTTGCCAGTTTTTATGCGTATGCTGTCGCTTTTAGAGTGCCTTGGGTGTTTTTGTCGATTGTCGTTTTACTGATGTTCAACGCAGCTGTGCCCTCTGGCAGGAAAGCAGTCTATCACATTCTCTAAAGGTTCTGCATCAGATAGTATTGCGTTCAGATAGTTTTGTGTGTGTGCGTGGGTGAGAGCCAGTCGAGAAGACATGCTGCTCGGGCCACACCGAGCACCAGTCCTCAAATTCGATAAGACCCCATACAGACCAGGCCTGGCCAGCAACCCTGGCCCAAACACAGCTGACCGTGGACTAGCGCTGTAATTACCCTCTCTACTGCAATTAACAATCTGGGGTTGTGTGTGTGTGAGTGTATGTGTGTGTGAGAGAGAGAGAGAGTGAGAGAGAGACGAACAGATTGGCAGCATCAAAATTTCAAGGTTGGCAATGGAGTGTCGTGATGATGGCGGAAAGTTTAAGAAGGAAACTAGCAGAGCTCGTCCGTGTGTTTAACATCTCCGTGCTGTTGTACGATGACAAATATGCGTGCCAGAATCGTTAATGGCTAACAGGTTGCCATGGAAACCTTACTGATATGCATGCGCCATCTAGTGGATACGGCTTTTAGCAAAGGTACGCAGGAGAGTTATGTGAGTGGAGTGCAATGTAGGCACACTTATGTGCCCCTGCACACATTTTCTCAAATAACACTCCATTAATACTCCAGAACTTTTCATACACTAGGAATGCTAGAGAAACTAGAGAAACACAGACGCTTGAATTACTAGCACACAAAGAAAGAACACATGGTGCTATTGCGATGGCAGCCATTTTACGGTGTGTCACATGAATTTATCATTTTGTGGCGAGGAATACCCTGGATAAGGTGCCAATCCTTCGCAGGGCACACACACACACATTCACACACTAAGGTCAATTTAGGAATACTGATTAGCCTACATGTCTTTGGACTGTGGAAGGAAACCGGATTACCCGGAGGAAACCCACCAAGTACATGCAAACTCCATGCACACAGACCCCAGGCAGGAATCAAACCCTCGACCCTGGAGTCCACAGCGCTAACCCCTATCAGTTCATCATAAGCATTAGTTGACTAATAGGGAATAGTGTACTTTTGTGTGTATGCCTGAAAGAGATACGTAGCGGCCGTGGAGAAGGTGCTGTTTAGAAGGCATTGCATGGACTCACTGATTGGACATTTTATTGCAGGAATGCAAATTATGTTAGAAACTAAGAGTGGGCATGTGTGCAGGTTGTGAGTGTGTGCAAGTGCAGAATTGGTGACATTTTACTGGCCATCAAAAAGAGTAGTAGGCTAATACCACAGCCCTGCATTTTTTGACCATCACGGTTTGCACGGTCGTCGCAAGGTCAGTGTGTTGTATTGATGCCCAGCACTGAGTCCGCCTGCTCTGCTCCAGCCCTGCCTTTGGCTGATTTCTTCACTGCTTTGATTGCAGTGGGCTGCAGGCCACTGCCCGCCTCACAGTGTGCCATCTCTTTATCAGCCCACTTATCTATGTGTGTGTGTGTGTATATGTGTACGTGTAAATGTAAATGAGACTGCCTCTGCTGGCACTAGATGGCCAGCAGGCAGCTTTAGCCAGACCATTCGACTTCCTGGAAACCAGTACCCAGAGATGTGTGCGGATTGGTGAAATACTAAAAAGTAGGGAGGAGTTACTGTAATAGTACTGAGGGGACCTGATTTGTAAAGGGGAAAAAAATGCACCCTGTAAGTGGCTTTTTATGGGCAGATGAATAAAAACGTGAGGAGGATGAGTGTTATTTTGGCGGGGTATTTGTGCTGCAGGAGCTCCTGCAGTGCTTTATGGGTAATGAAGTTCCCTGGAGAAGAACACTACAGCGTAGCAGGGTTTTAAACAGAGAGGTGAAAAGTAATTGCTTTGTTAAAGCACCGAAGGTCTCGTGTTATACAGGACATCTAACCGATGAAGATTCACATCTGTGTACATAACCAGCCGCAGATGGTGCGACTCTTGTTCTTTGCTCAAAATTAGACATCCAAGAAATTTTTCCAATGCACGCGGCTTGGAGAGGTCAGAATAGTTAAAGAGGGGGGAAAAAAGAGGGTTCAGCGTGTGCCTTGGAAGGAGACTTTGTTTGTTTGCTTGTTTGCATGAAGGTCGGTTTTCTGCATGTTGGAGGGATCCAGCATCCCACTGTTATGTAATCTGATAGGAGATTCCAAGCTGGTCAGCTCCATATGCCGTCCGCCGCTGCCAAAACTATCCGAAGCCGGAGACTCCATCCCGTTTTGAAGCCAGAAAGAGAGAGAGAGAGAGAGAGAGAGCTTGAGGGAACAAACAAGAGAGGGCATTTCAGAAACATTTGCTGCAGATAATGGGAAACGTGCGAATTAGACCCCGCAGCCAGGAGGGATGGAGAGAAGGGGAGATAGTGTGAGACAGGGAGGGTGAGTTAGCAAATTTACCTCTCATCCTTAAAGCCAGTGTGTGTTTTTTTGTTTTGTTAAGTCACTGAGGGCAACATATCTGATATCCATGTATGTATAAGTAGCAGGACTCTAGCTGGGTCTAGTCTCCTTGACGGAAACTTGGGTATTACGAAGATGGTATAGATTGACTCACGTTGCGGCGTTGCATGTTGTGCATGTGTGTGCATGTGTGTGTGTGTGTGTCCTGGGATTGTCTCAGTACTGCAGTACTCTGTGTATTTATGTGTAAGTGCTCAGAAAGACAGGAAGAGGGAGTGAGAAGAAATCAGTAGCTCCTGAGACCCTTCCAGCTCTGCAGTAGTGTGTGTCTATCCGTGTGAGTGTGTGTGCGTGTACACTCCCACTTTGGCCCACATTGCCACCCCCACCGGCATGGGTCAAGCTCAGCACGCCGCCGCTTCTCCCTGCTCTCCCTCTCTGAGTTGCCATGGCAACACACCTTGAGCTCGCCCCCTAGAGAAGCCCGGTTGCCTCCACCCCTTCTTTCGCCCTGGCCCCCATCTCTCCTCTACCCTTCCCTCCCTCTCGTTGCTCTCCCACTCTCTCTCGCTCGCCATCCGGTCCATCAATCTGGGGCCGGAGCTGCAGGCCTTAGGGCAGGGGCGAGAGGGGCCGAGCCCAGCGGGAACCGCTGCTCCCATCCTCACAGCTCATTTATGTGCCAGAGCATGCTACAGCGGGTGGTAGGAGGAGAGCGAAAGAAACATGGAGAGGGAGAGGGAGCAGGAAAGGAAGTGGAGAGAGATGGACAGGAAGAGGAACATAGTGTAGAGGAAGAGGAGAGTAAAGGACAAGAGGCAGGAGATGAGGACAGGAGCTCAGCACAGACCGTGCCTGTCTCTGGGGAAGCGTGCAGGCCAGAGCTCCACCTGGCTCCCTCTGGTCAATTAGCTGGAAGCACATTGGCCAAGGATTAGCAGCAGCCACTGCAGTGTTTGTGCTCGACGGAGACATGCACAGTTGGTGGAATGATACACGAACGCTGCCTTTTTCCTCATGTTACCGCTTATAATCTGTCCGCTGTAAGCGTGTTTACATACGGTCCTAATAATATACTCATTACCAGATTTAATGTGATATATCTGATTAAAGACAAGCTAATAAAGGGTTCAGGATTTTTTTTTTTTTTTTCCCGACCTACAGTAGATGTGTGAAAGCAGCACGTATAAGGGCCGTTCAAGTCAAACCAGGACTTTTGATTGCGCAGAATAACAGTAAAAGAGTAAAAACACCCTTTATTCCTTTAAATAATACCGTCACACTAATGCACTTATCCCAGTAGTTCAATAGTGTTTGCATACCATCAAAGCACAGAGCTTCAGTATGCCGGAGCCATGATATCCTGCTTTGCACCTGAAACACTGGCCTCCCAGGTCTCGCTTCCATTCACAAAAAAATTCATCAGTTCCGGTTTGACTTGAATGCCCGTCATAACGTTGAACCATAAAAGATGCCCAACTAAATACCCTATGGAAAATTACGCTTTCATTTCAGGTCCTTTTGTTACGATGAATTTATTGGCAGGTTGCAATCCCGACCGTAGAGCAAAGTGCACTTCAATAAATCATTTCAACAAATCAAGTACTCGACACGGAAAACGAGTGAGCACTCGAATTCCTCGGGAAAGGGAGTGTAATTAAAAAGAAATTCAATTACTGAAAGAATCAGGTGGACCTAGAGTTTGCCAGTGTATGTAAATGTGTTAATTAAAGTCTTACCATGTAAGATGTCATTGATAAACATCACTGACATCACTTATAGACTTTTTAATTTACTGTATATATTCTATATGTTTTTCACTCCTCTGCCTGTGTCATCTTTAACAGTATTCTCTCAAGTTCTCTTTGATAATGCTGGAAGATTAAAGACGGTTTTAAAGGGTATTTAAGGCGTTTAGCATTTTCCCACTGTTTCCTTAATCGAGCGGCGCCGTCTGCACCCCGCCAGCATCACACCACCACAGGACTCCTCTGACTCTGATTAGCTGATCAATCCATCAATCAGTTCAGCTCGCCATCCCCGATGCCTTTACCTGCACTGAATCTTCTGTTTAGCAGAGGCCGTAATTGAATATGGTGTGCTTCCAGGCAGGCATTCTACTTGCACACACCTGGAACGCTCTCTCCACCTGCCTCCAAGAGAGAGAAAAAGAGAGACTATGAAATTTTTAGCCGTTTCTTTTGACGTGATTGCGCTTTAGCTAGCAACATTTTGGCAGACTCTCCCTGTGTCCTCCATTAGGCTTCTCTTGTCTTCTTATGATGTGATTCATTTCCCACATGCGTTGTGTGTGTGTGTGTGTGTGTGTGTGTGTTTGGTCTTTAGCTATAGGATGGCTCCCTTCAGTACACTGTAGTCTTTCTCCCAAAGCAGAGCATGTCATCTTCACTGATCAAATACTCTATCTGACACCATGGGGTTGGTTGATGGTAACAAGCAATCCCTACATGTGTCACACATAATCACACACACATACACACATAAACACACACGCTCACAAACACAGTGGAGTGGAGAGCTTAGTGTTAGAGCAGAGGCTAAAAAACAGATGATGGAGCATGTTGCACACTTGCTGATCAAACCACAACAGGGCTCACAGAGAGGAACATGTTTTGTCGCTCTCTCTCTCTCTCTCTCTCTCACACACACACACACACACATAGGCCCCCTAGCTACCATTACTTTTGGCTGGACAGCCCAATTATCCCTTTGTTTTCTGCTTTCTTTAGCAGAATTCCTTTCCTCTCCCCATATCCCTCTCATTTCCCCAATGTTTCGCTTTGGTGTCGCTGCTCTCTCTTTCCACTCTCGCCTTTCTCTTTCTCTCTATCTCATTTAAAGCCTCTTATCCTGTTATAAAACAACACCCAAAAAATCCTCTGAATTCTGTATTGCCGTTGATTCCAAACCCATTTTAGGAAAGGGAAACGTCTTCGAGTCTAGTGTCTTTGAGGAGACACACCAAACCTTTGTCCTTGCCAGTCTATCTTTTTAAAAAAATAAATAAATAAACCCACACCTAGATAGGCTAACCTGCTTTCCCACCCCTCCCTGTCCTTTCAGACAGGATTAGAGCTCCCCTACTCAGGCCTTTGAGACAGCGCTTAGATTAGAATCATCGGAGGTCGTGTTTTTCGGACAGGAGTTTTGGAGGTCTGGGGGATGGCAGAGGTGGTTGATTGAAGAGTTTATTAACCCCAAACACCCCTGGAGCTGGCTAGATTTTGTTATGGCTTCTGTGCCACCCCATATCGTCAGGAAGGGAGGAGGGAGTCAGCGCGGGGGGTCTGGAGATGGGCAGGGCGATGCAGCGCGGCTGGCAGGAGGGCAGCGCTCAGGTCTGTGTGGCGTGTGGGTGATAAGAAGGGAACGGAGGCACCCAACTAGGACCCAACGCCCACCTTTCATCTGTCCTACTCTGGTTGGAGGCAGGGGGCCACTGATGTCACTCTGGCCAGCTTAAAATAGAGCTGCAGGCAGGGGGGAGGGCACGGCGCCCATGGTGCTGGGGGGTGGCAGGCAATTACCGGTCGGGAAAAAGACAGCTCTGGGCAAGGGAGGACAGGAGAGGGAGGAGGAGGGATGGTGCGGATGGAATGGAATGGTCAGTCTGCACAGAGCAGAGTAAAGAGAGCAGTGCTGAAAACACAAATTTCATCAATAACCATAAAACCACCCCATTCTACATTATTTGTAAAATACCCAGATTATAGAGGTGTTTGTACTGTATGTGTGCGTGTGTGTTATTATGTACCCATTTCTTCCTTCTTTCCTCTCTTTCTTCTCTTTACCTCTTTTACTCTGTCTCGGCCTGACCCCACTGCTGCGCGTGTAACCTGTTGTATCATGTGCTCTTCTGTTGCAGAGGAAGGCATCAATCACGAGTGCAAGCTGTGTAACCAGATGTTTGACTCTCCAGCCAAGCTCTTATGCCACCTGATCGAGCACAGCTTCGAGGGCATGGGCGGCACCTTCAAGTGCCCCGTCTGCTTCACAGGTAAGGGGGACTTGCCCGTGGGGTCGAGGGCGTAGGGTCAGGGGCAGAGAAGGCATGTGTGAGCGGGACGTCTGCACACACATACACATGTTCAGATATTACAGGGCGATCACTTACAGTGTCTGCCCACTCACTGATACATGTGTGTAATTGCACTCATTCGTGTAGGTTAATGACGCATGATTGCATGCAGTTGCTCAGGTTCTGCGTGTATGGAAATGCAGACGTACTCTATTACATGCTCTCTTGCACATGCCCTAATTGTGTGCAATTAAACAGATGAGTTTGTTTTTAACCTACTCTTAATAATTGCACTCATTTTTTGTATTCTCTCTGCTGGCTGCTTCTTCTGTATTTATGTCTCTTTGCCTGGCTAATTAATTGAACTGAATTAACACATGATATCCATATGCGGCTGCGTGAATGAGCAGGAAAACAGGTGTGAAGTCACCTTACACTTTATTTGCGTACCATGAAACACCTTCTGTAGAAGGTCATGCTCAGTTACACCTGATTTGTGTCAGCAACATAAAAAAACACACATATTTCATTAAGTTAGGAAGACAGAAGAATTTTCTGTAATGAACATGGTTTTATGGATAACTAGCTTTTCACGGATTACTAGCATGCTAGCAATGAAATCATTTAGATCTAGCTTAGCCAGACTGCTAAAAAAAAAACTTATGATGAAAGTTTTTCATCTTATGATGAAGCTTATGATGGACTTGATTTAAGATGTCAGAATCAATTCAGAAAGTATGTTTTTTTTTTTAACAATTTCATCCCTTTCACCACAACACCGCTAGCTGCAGCTAAAATGCTGAGTCATAGCTAAGATAGAGTGGCTAGAAGAATCAACCTGTTTTTGAATTTCTCGTCCGGCTCAGACTTTAGGACTGATTATTATCTATGAGAAATGAAAAATAAATAAATAATATGACTGCACTTTACCGTTCAGCCTATATTTCTCTGTGGACATAATTCAGAAAGAAAATATTATGACAGGATCTTATGCGGAAGCAGAGGAATAATAAAGGTGTAATAAAGGTCAGTGTGGAGGAGTCCGGGTGTCCTGGGCAGTTCGGATCTCCTGATGCACTCACAGTAAAGTTAATGAGTTCTGACCTCCCTGTTGAGACGTCTGGTGGGACTGGAAGCCTCCTGGGCAAGAACACGGCGCTCTGGCTACCCTGGCTTAGCCTGCTGGAGATGTGAGAAGAGTGGAGCAAGAAGAAGCTGAAAAGATTTAAAGCGTAATGGTCATATTTATAATACGGGTTTGACATGGCTGCTGTTAATCAGATATCAGAATTTAAGAATTGCAATTGTAAAGCTTTAGGAAGGCTCAAACTGACATTAAACAGATGAATCTGTAAAATATGAAGAATTATGCTTTATAAACAACCAATACACTCATCAGTATATGTAAATGAGCTACTATTAAGCGACATTCCGCTACAGAACAGCAGAGCTGAGCAACAAGTAGAGGAAGGGGTTTCTTCTTACTGTATATAAGGTCACAATAGGGGACAAATGTGTTTGGATTATTTAAGCCCAAGTAATACAAAAATGTAAAAACAAAAAAACAGGTAGTGTTTGTACATGAACACTGGAAACGCATCTGAATGTCAAAAAATGACTTTAAAGCATATTTATAGTCCCCCCCATTTAAGAAATACCATATTTCATACTTTTAAATTTCAGGTCACTGATGTTACACTATCAACCCAAGAAATGGCATGCACCATACAAGTCTACCTGAGTTTTCAATAACTAACTGGACTCCATATTAACATCAATTAACATCAACTGTTATGCTGAA
>JAOVVA010000037.1:25292289-25303109 GCA_028565275.1 Leiocassis micropogon
ATGATTTTTTCAAATTTAATTACAGTGATGGCCTCACAAAGCTAACCTTATTACATTTATTAACTAGTTCTTTAAACTATTGGCCGGTCCATAAAATTGTGTTTAATCCAAAGTCAAATCACTATAAATAATACAAGATTATATAAGACTTAAATAATTACAGAACTATGAAACTATGTCAACTATGTAAAGGCACTGCAAACTGTTTAAAATAATTGAATTATCACTTGCTTGGTCTATTGAATTACTGAATCGTGGGGAAAAAAAGTTAGACATTACAGATGTTTCTTTCACAGGATATTTGACATTTGTCATCTCAATCTCCAGGTAATTTATGTCTGGTAGGTCACTAAATGGTCAGTCTTTGCAGTAATAAAAAAATAAATTCAAATGTGCATCAAGAAGTTCCTCACTTTCTTATTAATAAGATCTGGACTAAGTCTCTGTACTAAGCTGCCCTGTCTTCCTCTGCGAAGTTCACTTTATTTCAGTATTCAGATGGCAGATGTAGTGCTTGAACTAAACTCATTAGCGTGATAGATCTGCATGAGCAGGATAAGGAAAGCGTGTAATCGATAAAGCCTGAGCTCTATAACCAGACCCTGTTCAGGGGTAGTCTTTTTGATATCTACTGTATAAATTTTATAGAATTAGTTCTCTTTTTTATGTGTGTTTTACCCATAGAAAAGAATCTGTTAGTCCTGATCATTCAGTAGATGAAGGTTTTGTGCTGAGATCTTTATACCCTATGCTGCATAATATATTTCGTTGTGCTGCTTATAGGTCAGACAGAATGAGGAGCGCAGGCTGGGGTATAACTCAGCTTTGTGAAGCTCCAGTGGGCAGCTGGGGTCAGCTCCATCCTGCCCTAGCTCATGCTGCATTCATCTTCCTGAGCTATGGGCCACCAGCCTGCACACTGGTGTGTGTATATGTTTGAGAGGGAAGACTGAGTCAATGTTGGTAGTTAGGTGTGAGGTTAATAGCCTTCTGATGTCAATACATCTACCATAATCTTTTCAGGGAGGCAATAGGAGGGGGTGTGACCTAAATCTCCCATAAGCCCCCCCATTATCTTGGTCACTGCATGTAGCCCCACCCCCAGCCATGGAGTGACAGTGATGTAGAGCCGGCGGTGCTGGGCATATGGCCGGTCAGTCCATTTAGCAGCAGGAGTAGCACTGGACCCTGTCGGTCACTGTCCACCTCACCCTGAGGCTGGACGGCCAAGATATTCACTCTAGCCGATGGCCCAGTGGGTGCAGTCTCCCTCCTCTATCTTTCCTTCCATCCCTCTGTCCCCTTATGGCCCCCTACATCCGTGCCAGACCTGGAGCTCCAGGCCAACCAAGCATGTGTGGGTGTATGAATACGGAGGAGTCGAGGCTTAGAGGTTTAGAGTTTATTTCAGCTAAATATTCAAGTTCCTTGAAGGACTAACCAATTACATTTCAGAGAATAAATGTATCCATTACATACATTCATTGGCCAAGGTGATAGGAACACCTGCAGAAGACCACATCTGGTTCCACTCCTCTCAGCCATAAACATGAATCTAAGTTTGGAGTGAGCACAGAGTCATTGAAAAGAGATAGCTGCCAAAATGGAAAAAGCCCAGACAAGTTTATTCTTTATCTGTCCAGGTGCAGCCACTTTCTGTTCTGTTCTCACTTGACAGGGGTAGAACCTGATTTAGTCCTCTGTTGTTGTAGTCCATCCTCCCATCAGTTTGACACAATGTTCTTTCTGAGAAGGTTGTAAAGAATGATTGTTTGTAGACTTGGCTCAAATCAGTCTTTCCTCAACTAGGCTCACCTAGATGTTAAGTAGTTATGATTTATCAAGACTCGCACCTCCAAGGTCAAGGATTGTGTGTGGAGTTTGCATGTGCTCCCAGTGGACTTCCTCTGGGTGCTCCGGTTTCCTCCCACAGTCCAAAGACATGCAGAATTCTGCATGTATTTGGCGTTTTTCAAATTTCCCATAGTGTGTGAGTGAGGGTATGCCCGCTTGTGTGCCTTGCAATGGATTGGCACTCCTTCCAGGGTTTACCCCTCTTCGTGTCCCGTGGGATAGTCTTTAGGTTTCCACTACTCTGTACAATTCAAGCGGTATAGAGACTTTTCGCATGTGTGTGATAACTGTGAAAATAGTGCCCATCATTTGGCTTTAATTTGACTTTACCATAGCCAACCAGTCTTACCGTGTGTGTGTGTGTGTGTGTGTGTGTTAATGAGGCTGGATGGATGGAGGAACCTGGTCTGCAAGCCCTAACCCTCTCAGGGCCAGCCTCAGTTAAACCTTCACCATCCCATGAGCCTTTGCAGGACATTCACTGCATCATGCTGTCTCTCTCCTACATTGCCCATTTCCCCCCCTCTGCCTTGCTCTCACACACAACCACTAACAGTTTCTAACTCCATTATTCTCCTTTTTCTGTCTTTCACATTCTTTTTGCCATACTTTCATACTTTCTTCATATTTGAGCAGCCACATGCATATTTTAGCCTTTCTCTACTGCCTGTCTTTCTCTCTCTCTCGCTCTCTCTCGCCTCTCTCTCTCTCTCGCCTCTCTCCTGTGCCCCATAAATAGTGCAGTCGTAAGCTGGTAAATAAGTGATGCTTTGCTCTGATCAGCGCAGCTAGACCCACTCTGCCAGATCCTAGCTCCTTTGCTGGAAACTTCAGAGACTTTTTTCACACTGTGCATGTGTACATGTGTGTGTGTGTGTGTGTGTGTGTGTGTGTGTGTATGTGTGTGTGTGAAAGAGAGAGTTTTCTTTCAGCTGTTGTTTTGTTTCTCTAGCTATCCTTCTCAACACATTCCATCCTGCCCCACTGTTGGCCCCAGTGGCCGCCGCTGTCATCTGCTGACAGCCTGCCTCATGTTTACACACTGCTGCCTATACTGCTGCCCTCTAGGGGGCGCTGCAAGTCCCTCATGACCATCACCCTTCTCTTTGTTAGTGTGGGCGTGGGTGTGTGTATACACTGTCTCTTTTAGCACTGCTAAATATTTAACCAGAATAAGCAGATCGGGGTGTGAGTGTGTGGTGCGCGTGTTGAAATGTGAGTTGGTTGGGAATGATCTTTGTGCTTGTTTGTTGATCCCCGCTCCCTCCCCTTGACAACCTGAGTGTGTTGAATATTTGAGCTCTGTGAGTCCTCTCACAAAGGAAATCAGAGTGATGTAAGAATGTTGTGCGTGTTTGTGTGCCATGGATGAATTCGCGAATGCCGACGTACACAGTGTCTATGCATGCAGTGCGTTTATTAAAGGCACTGTTGGAATTACTCTAATATTGTTTACAATTTAAATTCATAGCAGTTACTGGGTTTATCTCTCTGCAAGTATTGTTGCGACTTCATCAAATCCATTTTATATCAGTTGATGATAACTAAATATACACTTTAAACCATGCACTGATGTGTAGAAACAATATCCCAATCACAATGTAGCATAGTAATAATAAAAAAAAATCTTTTTTTTTCTTTCATATCTCAGCTTATTAGAAAGCCTGGGTCTGATTGCAGGGCCACTCCCCCTGCAGCATAGAGGGTTAGAGTCTAGACCCAATCGTTGGAGTCTTGCAGCGCTGGTGGTTGAACCCCAAACCTTTTAGTCTGTAACCCGAAGCTTTAACCGTTGAGCTATTCCTCAAAAGTATAATTTGGTGGCACTATTGGGTGTCTTAGTGTTTAGCACTTAGTTTGTGTGTTCTCATCATGTTTGGTGGGTTTCCTCTGGCTTCCTCCCACAGTCCAAAGACATGTGGTATTGGTTAATTGACATTTCCAGATTACACATAGTTTATAATTGGGTGTTAGTATGTGTGTGTGTGTGTGTGTGTGTCTGCGCCCTGCAATGGTTTGGGAACCCAACCAGGGTGTACCTTCCCTTGTTCCCTGGGTCCTACACAGGAGACCCTACACGGGACCCTACACAGGAGAAGTGGTACAGACATTGCTTGGCTGGATGGATGGATAGATGGATGCATGAGTTTGCTACTGCCTCAGTTTTGAACTCAAAATGTCTAGACAGAAATGACATTATTCATCACACTGAGGTGTGTGTGCGGTCAGGGGTTACATTTATGAGATAGATGACTTGATTTATTAATTATTTACTTATTATTATTATTGATGTTATTTTTATAATATATTTTATATGGAGTTCTTAACAAAGAACATGATCAAAATGTGTCTTAAATATCGTCATTTTTGCTCTATATTTGGCAAGACCTTTTCAGATTTTTCAGGATTCCTTGTCAGCTTTGTTCCAGTTCTGTTTTTAAAAATTATTAAAAACACACAATAGGTCATTGCAAGGAATTCTACATTGTAAAGTTAGCTTTTTTTAAATAAAAGCTTTTTCCTTATATAGAAATATAGTATGTATTACATAAATATTATTATCCCCATTATGCCATACTATGATTTACCTAAGCATCAGATTATAGTGTGGCTCAGGTCTGCTTGCTAATAGTGATCCACACAACATGCTGTATAGAGGTCAAAACGGTCCGTTTTTTTTCTTTTTCTTTTTTTTTTTGCATCCAAGTACGCAGTTACTCTAAATTCATTTTCTCTGTCGAGTACTCAAGCTGTCAAAATGACCAAGATGTCTGTCTGCAGTTTATGCATGTTACATGAGCAGATTTAGCTCAAATTTCAAAATTATGATTGCTGTAAATATTCTTGGGTTTATGTTGCCGACATACTCTTTTATTGTGTGTGCACGTGTGTGTGTGTGTGTGTGTGTGTGTGCGCACGTGTGGCTGTCTGCCCATGTCCCAGCTGCCCTAGCTTGTGGAATGGCACAGTGTTTTATTAGAATGGGGATCTGGGGGGCTCTCTTCAGACCCCTAACCCCAACACACACATGCATACACACACATAGACAGACACACACATACACACAAACACACATACAGTCTCCCCAATCCCCCTTTCACTGTTGATTGGCTGGCTACTTGAGGTGTAACCTGGGGACTGCAATATAGGCAGCAGCTCCAGTTTAAAGCTATGAGCATTGGGCTGAGAGGAGCACACACACCTCTACACTCTCTACATGTCCCCACACACACTCCCTGCCCCTTCGCCAACACGGATACACTGATATACCCAACCCTCAGCCTGTATGTGAGTAGAAATTCTACCACAGGCTTAACTACAATGGAATCAATCACAAATAGGTCATGCAGAGGAATGCCTCCCTAATTGAAGCGTTCTTATAAACTGATAATGGAAGTAAATAAATGATGTCACCCTCTTATTAATGCAGTGATGTGATTATAGTGTTTTGTCATTTGCGTATGATGTTTTCATGTTTCTTCTGCTTTGGCATGCAGACAGTGAGATCATGGCATACAGGAGGTTTAGCTATGAATGCAGTGTGTGTCAAGAGGGTTGTCATAGAATTTAGGGAACACACACACACTGTGGACCGCTGCCTGGTACTAGAGTAAGCCAGAGCAGGAGGGGACATGTTTAAGTTGTTTACTTGTTTTGTTGTTGTTTTGTTCCTGTTCTCTTGCTGAGCTGGAGACTCGGACGAGTTTGTGGCCTGGTGAATTCAAATCAAAACCGCTCGCCATGGGGCAGCACAAATCTTCGGAGAAAATCAAGACATTCGAATTCATTTTATTACAACATGGGACACCGGTTTGGGCTCGGTGTGTGTCTGCGCATGTGGGTCTGCGTGGGGTTGTGTGCGTGTAATGAATAGTGATGGAAGTATGCATTAGTTTGCAAATTCTCCACACTTCTACACACACAATCAGAAACACCGACAGACACACACACACCCCTTTGCTTTGTTCACGAAGCACCCCTCCTTCCTTGAGACGATGATCTATAAGAGGGTTTGAGAAATGAAGGGATAGATGAAGCAGAAGGATGGAAAGACAGAGGGAGAGCGAGCCCGAGATAGAGTGAACTTCAGCAGCTTGGCACACAGGGAGATGTGGCGTCTGCTCTAAATTGAATAATTTGAGGAGTGGTGTGAGAGAAGGAAAGGGAGGAGAACGAGCGAGCAAGGGTAGAAGAAGAGAGGAAAGGATCCATCGGGAACGCCGTAAATCTTGTCCTCGTATCTGCCACACAGTTTTTCAGCCCTTTACTTGCTGCTGCTGACGATGTTTTCCTCGTTCTGTCTGTGACATGCGGGAAACTGAGAGGAGACAGGGACAGACACAACATGAGAGCGGGAGGAGGGACGAAATAGACTCTGCTCTGGCAGTGCATGTGTAGTTTGTGTTCCCCAGTTAGACATGACAGTCGAGCAGGGCTGTTCGGTGGTGCTACAGCTCTGCTCTGCGTGCCTCGTTGTTGTCACGCTTGCAGATTGCCAGATTGGGGCAGTACCTGTCATGGCTTTGACAATGACGTACGAGCATAAGCACTGTCCCCAAGAAGATGGCTGTAAACAATGAAACACACACACAAACACGTTGATCTCACTATACTTGCGAAGCCATGTGATTGACATAATTACTAATGCAGCTAATTATTAATGCAATGGCTATACATATAATTCTAACATTAACCTTAACCTCAGTAGCTAAAAGAAAGCCTGTGGGGAAAGAGGTTATAATATTGATAACAATATTAAGGTCCTTATGGGGACATTGGGTCCGCATAAACACAAAAAAATGCCCCCCCACACACACATCACAATATGTTGATTTAAAGTTGGACATGTTGTGACAGTAGAGTGGTAATATATAATAAGTAAAAATTCACAGCGGCACAGTGGTTAGCATCACGGTCCAGGTTCGATTCCTGCCCTTGGTCTGTGTGCATGGAGTTTGCAGGTTTTCCCCATGCTTGGTGGGTGTCCCCTGGTATTCCAGTATTCCCCCACAGTTCAGACATGCAGATTAGGCTAATTGGTGAATTGGTGTTCCCAAATATATGCCTATAGTGTGTGTGTGTGCCCTGTGCTGGATTGGCACCCTATCCAGGGTCTACCTCATCTCGTTCTCCTGGGATAGGCTCCAGGCCCCCCTCCAGGTATAAATAAGTGAGTGAGTAGGTGAGTGAAAGTAAAAATTCACTTCTTTTTGTCTTGTAATGGATTTAGACTACAAGGAGATGTGGCAGTTCTAATAAAACAAGAAATGTGTACCTAATGTAAATTCTCCAGTTCAACGGCAACAGTGAACTCTCTTTATCTATTTATATACAATCCTCAAACTTTCTCATCACTTTTTTTCCTGCAGAAACACCTCAAGCTAATTCTGGCAGAAAACCTGCACTACCTAGCAACCTCAAAGCTAGTGACTGTGCTCTTAACTTTTTATACCTTTATGACAAAAATTAATCAGGATAATGTAATGAATTATGAATGAAAATATTTCCTTATCATGTTTGAAAAGATTTCTGGTTACAAACAAACTGATTTCTTTTTGTTGAGCATACTGGTATGAGCTAGCTAATTTATTGGTATAGGATAGTGTTAGCATAAACTAGATACCAATAAATTAGCTAGCGTTAGCATAAACTTGCTGCGTCATGCTAGTATTTCTGTTTATGTCAATGATTCATTTATGTTCTCAATATGAATTTAAAATTATGTTACTGTAAGCCTACAGTAAAATAGGTGTTAAAAGCATAGACAAACACCACTATATTGTATGACAATAAATTTTAAAAATGTAAAAAAAAAAAAATGTTATTAATAATAATAATAATAATAATAATAATAAGAGTAAAATTGACTAGCTGTGTTTCATAACCACTCTGAAATAATACGTTTCCATAAAAATCCACTGCATCTTTAACAGTAGTGTTAGTAATGTGTGTGCTGCTGAGGGTTGTGTAACATGGTGGTAGCGTAATGGCTTGTGTTGCACTGTGCTTGTGTGCTCTGGCTGCCTGTAGAGCTAAAGAACTCTATAATCACTCTGTACATTATGTGATAGTATCTAACAATCTAATGATCTCTCACAACAGAGAGCACACACACAGGGGTTTTTCACACTCTCACACTCATGCGCACAGGTTGAGTTTTTGCACATCTGATACACACTTTGTCTCTCGCACTTACTCATGTGCACTCGACACACGCAAAGGGGGCCTTACACTTGTGTTCTCGTACACTGTTTCTCACTCTATCACACATGTACAGGAACATAGACGCACACACGACTAGGGATCTCGCACCTTTCCACTCAACGACCAGCATCTGCCAGGGTGTTTTATAAAATCTCTCTCTCGCTCTCTCTCTCTCTCTCTCTCTCTTGCTCTCTCTGTCTGTCTTAGTTCAGGAATGTGTTAAAGTCAAACTGGTCCATTCCCAGGAGACAGGCAGGGGTATGTCGTATCTGTGACACGGAAAGTGAGTGTGTGTACTCCGGTGCGTCTCTGAGCAGCGGAACACAGTTAGCGTAGCGTAGCTTACCCTTAGCCTACCGCGGCGCTGTCACCCATGACATGGCCCGTCTGGGATGCTCAAGACTCACCGCCCCACTGAGCTCAGTACCAGTACTACAACAGCATGTGTGTGTGTGTGTCTGTGTGTGTGTGTTGAAAAAGAGAATCAGAGGAAGAGAATAAAGGATTCTATCTGAATTATGCACATGTGAGTAATGTAATGCTCCACAGGTGGCTCTAATATTTTACAATATAAAAGGGTGCTCAAGGATAATTTCGCAGATTATATTGATTACAAGGTTTGAGCTTCTAAAGGATTCTACTTGAAACCTTTTTTATTATTATTATTATTATTATTATTAAAATAGAACAAAACCCTTTAAGGCTTTCTCAAGTGAGGAATTCCTGAGGGGCTCCAAGTAGCCTTTTAAACAATAGTGTGATTTAAATTTGTATAATATACAGTGAAGCTACATAATGTACGTCAGACTTTGTGACTATCAGCACCTAATAGAAGTAATTTAGAAACCTGACACTGATAATAATCCAGCCGTTTCTTCTTCTGGTATCAAAAAGTGATCTGAGCAGTATTAAGATATGGAATGTATTGTACATGAATACAGCGTAGTTCCATGTCTTTCCTCGAGTATGTGTTGACATTTAGAAACTACCTTATTAGTCACTAGGAAATACATTTCTTAAGGTAGATCCCTAAGCTACCTAATTTGTTCAGAATAATTGGATGATTAATGGCCTGAAAATGGTCTCTCAATAGACAAGCGTGGGATGGAGGCGCTGGCGTCTATATATGTGCAGGTGTTGGATATTGTGTTCGAGGCCAGTGTGCGCCTGTGTGAGCTGAGCCTGCTCGATGGTAACCATGTGCAGCAGTAGGTCAGTTCCTTTGTGTCAAACAAGTCAGAGGGAGAAAAAAATGAAGTCTGATTTCACCTGTGTGATCTGATCCACTGTTACTTTGGTGAACAAAAGGATTTCTTTAGCCCCTCTGAGTGTTTTCTTGCGTATCAGTCGTATATGAGTGACTCGTGTGAACAGAGTTCTGGCATTGTTATGTGGCAGCAATAGGGGCAGGAGGATGTCCCCTTGGGGTAGTGTGCAACGCGCAGGTTGTGGTGCACTGTAGTGAAACAGGACACTGCCGCAGAGAAAGGGAGAACAGGGACACGGACAGGCGGCCCTGACTGGGTGCAGGCTTCCTGTGTAAGTGTTGGGTTATGTGTGTGTATGTATATATGTGTGTGAAGAAGTGAGGGAATCCAGGGGCAGGGCAGGGGGCTGTTTATTTGTAGCCCACTCCCAAGTGAGTTTCCTGTCTCTGGGAGGTGAGAGCTGAGAGCATATGAAGCTTTAAGACAGCCCATCTGTTAGTCTCCGGCCCTTGGAAGACTGTCAAGCGGGTCTAAAAATAAGCCACACTAAAGTGCACCACGCGGCAAAGGTGATTTTTCATTTTGTGTTAAAAACGGAGCAAAGAGGGACAGGCCTGTGTCCTGAGAGCAAAGCTACACACACTGCTCTCTCCCCCACCTCCCCTTACCCTCTCTCCTGCCAGCCTGAGTGTTTCCTCTTCCTGTTTCTGCCTAGCCACCAATCCATAGATATTAAGTGCTTCTTGAATCACATCGAATGCATGTGTGTGTACAAATATGTCCTAAACGGAGATTATTTACTGTGTTTATACTGATTATGTGGGGACTATGGACCTCTAACTTTTTCCTGTACTGAGAATGAGAAACGTGTGTACATAAAACACACCTATAATAAAAGTTAAGGGGTCTTTTCCTGGGGCCGTCAAGTAATGTAAAGCAAACCTTATTTCTGTAAAATTAAGCTTAAAAGTGTGATAAAGCTTAATCATAAAAACAATCAGTAGACCAATAAATTTAGTTGGGATTATATGTCATGACACAAAATGCCATAATGTAGTGTTTTTAATGTAATTTCTTTCCCCTGGGGCGGTGGGTGGGGGGTTATTAGCATAATTTGAAAATAAAATAATTTACAAATTAAAGCCTTTAAATTTGTGATTGCATAAGTATTTACCCCTGCTGCTATGATTTGTATTGTTTTGTTTTGTTTTTTTGTTTGTTGTTTTTTTTTTGTAGAGACATGATGATGGCATCAACAGTAATGAAAAATTGCGTATTATTAGCATGTATTGTCAGTAACTGATTTTAAGACTTGCAGTTTGTTGCTCTGTTTTGCCCCCTAGTGGAATAAAAAAGACTAGCCTTTTCCCTTTTTCTTCTTCTGTTTCCTGTTTTATTGAATTGTGGTAAAATTAACAATTGAGTGATTCATGATGCACCCTTTCTAAAACATTTATTCATTTGTTGTTTTAGTTTTACATTTTTCCTACACAATATACTGTAATGCATGTGAAACAATTATTGATATTATTGAACAACTCCTCTTAGACTATA
>JAOVVA010000037.1:25319469-25333333 GCA_028565275.1 Leiocassis micropogon
TCTTCTTTAACCCACTTTATGGATTAGATATGAAGTAAACGAGCATCAGAAGATTATCTGCTACTTCCTGAGGACTTCCTGGCCTCCTGGAGTCTGTGTACTTGTGGATGTCGTGTATCCGTAAGTGACACACTGACGGTGCAAAAAAGGTCAATGTTAGCTCGACATCTATGTGCTGAGCAGTGACACGTGCATCAAGACCATTCTTTATGCATTCAACCAAAAAATGTTGCCTGGGATGCAATGTTGCTTGAGACCATCCAGCAGCAGGTTTCTCATACTGCTTAGTTTGTTGCTTAGTTTGTTCGATTTATTATTAGGCAAAGAAAGATCTTGTGCTGTTGTGAAAGATCAAAGTGCTAAACAGGACTGACTAATAGGGTATGGGCTTGGGATTGGTTAAGAGAGTCTGTGGGAGATGAAGGGATCAGTCAGAATTTCTGTTTCAGAGAACATTCCTGCATACATGGTTAGTTAAGTTAATTTTCCAGTTTTCTTCCGCCCTTATTTCAACAAGTAGCCGTATCAGACACTGATTAACTAATGCACGTGGAGCTGCCGCTTATCAGGTGTTTAAACAGCATAGTGTTTGTTTATGGTCACTATCTTCGAGATAAGACAGCCGAAAGCTAATATCGCGCACACGAGTGATAATTTACAACCCTTTATCACTTCAATCAGAGAAACGGCTTCTTTTTTCCCCTCCCATGTTTGATTAAGTGAGGGAAGTTGTTTAAAAGCTGTGGGATATTGTGAATGTGTTTCTTCACAGTGAATGACAGTAATCAGTCATTCACTAAACAAGTCATGTTTTAAATAGTCCCAGGTTATGCTAAGTGACCCTGAGCTAACTGTCACTTTTAGCTCTGGTCATAAATTGGATGTGAAGTAGTCCGAATACAGTCTGTACTTCAACTTGGTTTCAGACAGGATTTCAGCAGGTTTGGAAACATTGGTTGGTTATTGGAAAACCTTTGTACTTTCCTGTGAATGTAATGGGGTATTGTAATAGGTGTATTGGGTTGCAAATTTCACACATTGTTCTTAACCTGTAGTCAATCACGTTCACAATCAATAATAATTGAATCATTAATAAATAATAATAACCGGACACACATTTTTCCCTCTGGAGAGTTTATGTTTAATGTAAACAGTTCTAGTTGCACAATCCAGCGTTTCCCATACACTGATTTGTTTATGGTGGTTTGCCATATTACCTCCATTGACCTTCTCATATTATGTTTCTGTTTTTGTTATTATTTAAAATGAATAAAAACATTATTAATTGTGTGTAAAACATTGATTCACCCAGTCCCCCCAACACACTGAGATTAGCCCTACCATTCTGTGCACAAAAATTGGCTGTGCATGTGATTTGCTTGTGAACATATGACGCTTCATGCCGTTGAACGAAAGTAAATTGGTCTGTAGAAAAAAAGATGGTGGAAGTTTAAGTGGATTGAAAGCAGGCCAACTCAATGTGGTGTTCTCGAAAGGATCCACAGAGCTGCGACTCTTCGAATAAATTATTACCAAGCATGTAAGGAGCCTGCCTGGT
This sequence comes from Leiocassis micropogon, assembly GCA_028565275.1. Classification (NCBI taxonomy): domain Eukaryota; kingdom Metazoa; phylum Chordata; class Actinopteri; order Siluriformes; family Bagridae; genus Leiocassis; species Leiocassis micropogon. Next base: position 25,321,028 of record JAOVVA010000037.1, read on the forward strand.
AAGGATAGCTAAGCCAAGAACCACTCTTTTACAGTTCGAGTCCTCGAATATGTTTGTCCCATCAGGGAAGAAAAATCAATTGATGTGATAACCTGGTCATTCAGTACATTCTGCTTTTCAGCTGACTTTGTAATTTTCACACATAACATTGCTGAGCCTAGACCTGACCACCTGATGCAACCCCAGATCAAAACACTGCCTCCTGAGACGTGTTTTTATATATTTTTTTTTTGATGATTAGTTGAAATTACGCTTGATTAACAGTAAAGTTGTCCCGCTTCTGGCTGGAGATCTAGTCGCATGGATGCCCCGTGTGGTCTGCCTGGGACATGTGTGGTGACTGGGGACGGTTCCACTTTACCATGAAGACGGTCCTGGCCTCGACTGATACAGACAGCTGTTCTATGAAGACTCGTGACTGCAGTTGCTTGAGAGTTCAGGACTGGAGTTTCCTACAGTCTACCTGAGCCTCCAATAACGAACTGGACTCCATTTTAACTTAAACACATCTCCTGTTATACTGAACTTCCAGTCTCACAGTATGATGCAGATCAATCCCTGCTATCCGTTTCACCCAAATGAGGATGGGTTCCCTGTTTAGTTTGGTTCCTCTCAAGGTTTCTTCCTACTGCCATCTCAGGGAGTTTTTTTCTTGCCACTGTCGCCGTCGTCCTCGGCTTGCTCATCAGGGACTATCTTATCATTTTGATTCATACACTTTCACATTTCATACAAACTTAAATAATTCTTTTGATTTTCTTCTTTTGTGTAAAGCTGCTTTGCGATAATGTCAATTGTTAAAAGGACTATACAAATAAAATTGAATTGAATTAAAGTCCAGTGGCAAATATAAAGGCAGAAAGTCTGAATGCTACTGCTGTATGACAGTCCTTGCTTACAAAGGTCCAAACATGTGACTGCCATGACAGAATAGCCAAAACAGTTTCATGAGTAGTTTAAGGTCTACTCATAATCATGAGACTATTTCTGGTTGAGTGACGTAGTTTATTAGTGAATCAAATCTCTGACAACCTGTTAGAACTCACTCCCTTCTGACTTAATGGCTCTATCACTATAGCGAAGCTGTGGCTAAAAGAACCATCAATGCATGTTCATCACAACTCCTGTTAAAACATCTTGATTCCCTGATTCTATTTTTTTCAAATGATTTTCAGATCTCCCACAATACTGTTTTCCCTGAGTACACCTTTTTGGGTTTGGGTCTTGACTGTGACCACTGCAATAATAGTGTCCTGGGTACTGCATGTGAAAACTATGTGTGTTTTCTTCCACAGATAAGTACTCCTTTGACACTACACCGTTGTCTAAGTGCTTCCCTGTTTAAAAAAGAATACATTTCTGCTCCTGTCCCAGGTGGTTCTGTACTGAAGTTCCATTTGGTGTGGGAATGGTGCGTTGTAGCTCAGGAGACAGATAGAGCACGAAGCTACAGAACATGACACCAGGCCTGTCATCTAAAGCCAGTCTCATAATGAGTGAGGAAGTATTGCTGCACACTACAGATGTGGATTATTTTCTTCCAGGAATTTAGATTTCCAGGAAAGTACATTTTTAGGCATGAACATGAATGTGGCTATGTTAAAATCAGATTAAAAAGCAGTACAAAAAACCCTGTTCATATTTACAGTTGTCCAAATCCTTTATATTTCATAAAAGTGATCAGTTAATGATCAGCTAGTGCTTCACATTAAAAGTGGCTTTAAAGGTCATGTGATGCCCATTTTAATTATAGCCAGGTGTAAACCTATCAGGTTTTGCTCTATCCTGTCAAGCTTGTTTACCAGCTCAGACACATTTTTATTCAGCAGGAGCTCCACTCTGCCCCCCTTACCCCCTCCCTCGTCAGCACAGGAGACCGTTTGCATCCCTTGCCCTTTCTGTTCTGCATGTTTGATGTACACTTAGCCAAGGCTGTCTGAGCTGATGAATAATTTAACCCTCCTCCTTTCCTCCAGACCTGTGCAGCACATTGGCTGCCTTTGGATTCCTGACCTCAATGTCAGTAGGTCATGGGTTCATGACACAGCAAGGTGTTTAGCACACCTCCTGTGCATTTGATATGACTAAGTGACTTGAGCAACCTTGGCCACTAGACCAAATTTTTGCATCTGTATCAAGAGGTACTGTACTGTCCCCTTTGAAAGTGTTATAAAGACAAGGTTAATTATTTTGTTTCTGCTGTACACTGAAGACATTTGGATGAACGAGACAATAGATCAAAATTTCATATTTCATTTAGTGATATGCTCTCACCCATCAAGGTGTGGATTCCAGCACTGTGGTATCTAGCATCAATCAGGGGGACCTTTTAAGCCCTGTAAGTTGGTCCTGGCCTCGACTGATACAGACAGCTGTTCTATGAAGACTCGTGACTGCAGTTGCTTGAGAGTTCAGGACTGGAGTTTCCTACAGTCTACCTGAGCCTCCAATAACGAATCAGACTTGTGTGTCCTGTACATCCCACAGTTGGTCTTTCAGATTGAGATCTGGGGAATTTGAAGGCCAAAGTCAGCAATTTTTGAACAAATGTTTAGTGTGGTCGGGGCGATTATGAAAGAGACCAATGTTTAGGTACAGTAGGTGCTACGTGTCAAAGTAACGTCCTCATGAAAGCCAGGACCCAAGGTTTCCGAGACATTGCCTAGAGCTTCACACTGCCTCAGCTAGCTTGGTTTCTTCCTATAGTATATCTTATTTTTATAGCTGTTCTTTATATGCCTTGCTTCCAATAGATAGGGATCCACAGACATTATCAAACTGTTGACACCCTGTTGTATTACTGCTTCTTTCAGCTGTTGTTTTTTTTTGGGGGGGGCGGGTTTCCCCCTACCATCTTCTCTTCAGAAGATGTGGATGGTTGGATGGTGATTGACTTGTGGATGGTTGGATGCTAGGTGATTTTATCCATCGATAAAATCTTTTATGTACTTGTGAAATTGTGATTTGGATCATTGCTTGTTGTTAATACACCGGTGGTTTCCTTTTGTTTCTGAACCGTCAGAATGGTCTGCTTTTCTCGCGTCTCTGTGGTCTTTATGTATGTTAACAACAAATGCAGGTTCAAAGGTAAAACCAATGACACAAACCCGGAGTAGATATTCCGAGCTATTAACTCCTTTAAACAATTATTTGAACAGGGCACCCTGGGCAACAGGAAACGCCTGAGAGTCATTCCTTGCATAAAAAGGTCTAAATGTGTTCCAATATTTTTGATCGCCTGAAGAATATGATTTAACACATCTAGATGTAAAAATAAAAAAATTAAAGCTGAACTTCTCTATTATCTCAGATAGGTTTATAGCAAGAACAAGAATTGGCACATGCTGCTCCAATACTTTTGGAGATGACTGTAGAACAACCTGGGAGCAAACATTGATGTTATAGAACAAAATGTTTATTTAATGTCTATACAAATATACATAAAGAGGTAAAATACATGTAAAACCATTTAAAATCACACTTTGAAAACAAAGGCCACACACCAGGGAGACCAAGTGCATTAAGATCTCAAACCCATACACATCATTACTCAAACACTGACTTAAAGTCGCAAACACATCAGTCAGGATATCAGTATGCACACACTATAGAGAGATTTTCTGAGTTGGTGTTAATAAAAAAGATTTGAAATGCACAAGTGCGTGCGCGCACACACACACACACACACACACACACACACACACACACACACACACGCACACAGACAAGCGCAGACAGCTAAACACAAGGCCTGAAACCACACAGCCTGTTATTAATATTTGATTGAGAGCTGTATTAGCTTTTCCAGGAACTTCAGGTGACAGATGAGATGGCGACTGTAGGAAACCTGTATAATTACTATTATCTGAAATTCCATTTCTGAGCTTTTTACTCCCTGTGCGTTCTTCAATCACCTCTGTATTTAGTACCAAGTTCTCAGTCAAGTGGCCCCACAATGATTCTTTTTTTTTTTTATATTTAAAAATCCACTCTACTGTTCATTTTTAATCACACACTTGCATCACATCATCTCCAATAAAAACTTAATTCTGATGATCTGAAAGAAAGGAAAACAACCTGGAGGCAGAGCAACAAAGGAATGCATGTATGACTAAAAGATGCGTTCCACTGAGGGGGAGTGTCCTAGGTGCACCAGTTACTTTCGCACCAGTAGCTTGTGACCTTCATTAGGGTCACTTCAGCAGAAAAAACAATGTCCTTTTTTATCAACTATTATTATTATTATTATTATTATTTGAAATATATTCAGTTCAAGCTTTGAGGAGCTAACCATTATTGGGTCAAATCACACATGATTTTGGGCTTTTATTAGATCTCAGCTGACCACGTAAACGGGCAACCATGTCGGCGCAGCTTCATTCAAGGTGTGCTCATGCCATCGTATTTTTCTTAATTATTCTTGGTTAGTGGTTTTGAACTATTTGTAACTACAGTTTCAACTATCGTCTACTTTAACAGCAGCACCAATGCACCTTTTCCTTCCTGCAGTTTCTCATTCTACAGACTGCTGTTTATAAATCCCAGATGTTCAGCTGTATCTGAAATACTCAAATGGAGGCCATCTGGAACCATAACCATGTTTTGATGTTTGATGTGAACATTAACTGAAGCTCTTGATCTGTAAGTGCACAAGTGCATTTATATTTAGGCATTTGGCAGACGCTCTTATTTAGGGCGACTTATAGTATCAAAGTGCTTTGAAGGTTCCGTCACTGAATATAGCCTCAATTACTAGGTTACTAACTATAAGTTCCATACTTCCATCAGTCAAACACTATTGGGAAGGTTTTTTTTTTTTTTTTTATCAAACAATCACATTTGGATCAGTTGATTGAATTATTTGATCCTAAACTACCTCGGTTAACTTATAGTCAATGTAATGTACTACGCACTAAATAGTTTTTTATGAAAGTGACACTAACATGTATTAGCCTTGACTAGGGCTGAAACGATTCCTTGAGTAATTCGATTACAAAAAATGATCGAGGCAAAATTTTCTGCCCTGAAACTTCTTTTAATTAATTTTAAAGGCTTGTGTTATGTTTTTGCTCTATTATTTGTTGACGGCGCGCTTTTGACAAAGTGCACTTCCGGATGCAACCCGCCAGTAAACACCGACGAAGAAGAAGTGCTTACGTCACCCACAAAGCGGAAGGAGACGCAAACAGTTAGCTGTGTATTAATTTGAGGGAGCGGGCTGCAAAATGGAAGGGAGCGATAAAATTATCAGTGAGCCAAGAGAAGAAGAAACCAGCGAGAGAAAATGCTTATGATATGCCTAAGCTGTAAATTTAGAAACTTTTAGTCCTGAAAGTTAAGTTGCACAACTTGGTGTTTTGTATAATTATTTATTTTAATGTGTGCCTTAGTTTTTTTTGACACTTAGTCATTTGAAATACCTTTTTTTTTTTTCGTTTTAGTTTATTTTATATTAGTTATCTGAGAAAAGGCTTTAAAATAAGAATGTATGGCACTGTAATGCACTTAATACATCTCAGTCCACTTTAAGCTATTCCTTGTATTGTGAATAATGACAATGTTTGTTTTTGATAAAATGCTGTATGCATTTAAAAAATAAAAGTTGATTTTTCTATAAAGAAAAGCAATTAACCTTTGTTTCTCTTATATATTTTACATTACTGTTTAATTAAGCAAAAGTACATTTTATCCGATTACTCGATTAATCAATTAAATTTTTGGTGGAATACTCGATTACTAAAATATTCGATAGTTACAGCCCTGGCCTTGACCTTTTTCGAAGTGCTTGCTTGGGTGAATTCTCCTGCACTGCAACCAGGGTTACTGCTCTAGGTTTCTTGGCCCTTATGATACTAAAGTGTTCAGTGAAAATGATTGAGTAAATATTTATTGTTCTGGGTGTTTGCCTGAGTTTATGGTGTGTGTGTGTGACAGAGTATGCTTAACTGCAACAGCAACTATGTTTCTCTTAGACTGTGTTGGTCTGTAGTAAGCTGACAGTAGTCTTCTGCACAGTGTACACTATGACAAATCCTGCAATTTCTCTGTCTTTCTACACAGCCGAGGCTGGCTTTTGTTTCGAAGCTCAGGTAACATTCAAAATTTATACAGCAGACACAAACCGTGCCTGTGCATACGTCCCAGGTTGAGCTGTCCACTGAGACCAGATGAAAGCATCAGGGCATGTGACTGATCCATTTGTGCTAATCTGGGGAATTCTTGCCTCCCTCCCTTTCTTTGTGACACTCTCTCATTCTCTCTACCTTTCTTTGTGAATCTCTCTCTCTTTCTCTCTCTTCAGCATCTCTTTTGACCCACTTTCACTACATCCCCACCCAAGTCCCATTTGAAGACGGGCCTAATGAGATCTGGCCAGAGGAAACGCACGTGTCTGTCTTTTTCACAAATGTTTCAGGTTTTCTGCACCCCAATCCACAGCATTTCAGTTTGCTCACATGTAGATGTCCTTCCAGTTCCAGTGAGGTGAAGTGATGAGAGAACGGCTCATTTATGTCATGTTGGCAGGCTTGAAGGCTTCTATTCTGGGCCTTTGAGGCGCCTATTGTTCCACCGCTCCCGAGGAGGTAGGAGCTGCTCTTTCAGAGGCACGGCTGTGCCGAGAACGCGGGCCACCGGCACTCCATCAGGAGAAAGGCGTCCTTTGTTGGCTTGGGACAGGGACCGTGCCAGACACACATCTCGATGCTGTTCTAAGCACACCTCCCTGTTCACACTCGCTGACTTCTGGCGTGACAGCTGAGTAACAAAAAAAAGTACGCCCAAAGCAGGACGGCGCTTCACATGCTCAAATATTGTTTAATTCTTTTGTCCAGTTTGCTGCAGTTTTTTAGAATTTAAAATAAACTACAGGTGCAAAAACAAGGGAAGTTTCACCAGCAAAAGGAGTTCTTTATGGAGCCTTTTCCTGCATGTCAATTTGCACGGATGGTGCAGGTGGATTGATAATAGGATGGTATTGGGACACCAAGATTTATCTACTCCGGCAAAGGCAACAAATATGGGTTGAGACCAAAAGCTGCAAGCCTTAAATATCTTGCAGCGAACTAAAGTCTCACGTTATGGTCCTGAATTGAAAGAAACCAATCAAAATAAAGCCTCATATTTTTTTTTTTATCCAGGCGTATTGGAATATAAACAGATCCAGGTACATTGAGCACATGCAGCTCCAATTTATTGCTAAGGTTAGCATTGATATGATGCTAGGACTGAGTGGTATTGACTTTTTAGGTTTACAGTGTTGTGCATGTCACACGTTAATGATTCAGATCATCAAACAAATTTTTATATTACACAAAGATTACCGAGTAAATACAAAATGCAGTTTTTAAATGATGTTTCATTTATTAAGGGAAGCTGTCCTGCCTGGCGCTATGTGAAAAAGAAATTGCTCCTAAACCTACAGTAAGCACTGGTTGTGCCACCCTGAATTGCAATCATGCATTTGCAATAACTGGCAGTGAGTCATCGCTGTGGAGGAATTTTGGCCCACTCTTCTTTCGGCCACATGACACGAACTGATACAGTAGATGGATATTCTGCTTCAGGATTTTCTGATAGAGTACAGAATTCATGGTTCCAAGTCATCCAGGTCCTGATATTGCAGAGCAGCCCCAGACCATCGCACTTGCCACCAGCATGTTTGAATGTTGGTCTGGTCTTCTTATTTTTTTTAAATCCTGTGGATGTAACGGGACACACACCTTTCAAAACTTTTGTCAAATCAATCCAGAGAATATTTGGCTTTACTTTTTCTCATTGGGCCAGATGGCTTTTCCCCCCTTAATGTATGAGATCATTTTAAAAAAAAATGCATTTTGTATTTACTCAGGTTATCTTTGTGTAATATTAAAATTTGTTTGATGATCTGAATCATTTACATGTGACAAATATGCAAAAAGAAAACAAAACAAGAAGAGGCCTGATACTGACTTATATTTCTCTCTTTATACATCTGGGCAGTTTGAGGCTTTACTCAGTGCCTCACCGGTGATGGTTGGTGTAGCCGGAGTTTGAACCCGTGACCTTCCAATCAATAGTCCAACCACTGAACTAGCCAGACCCCCTGCACCACCATTTTTGCCCCAAACCTTTATATATACTCTCCATTCTTGTATTTCGGAACACGATATAGAATGAAGCAATACTGTTTATATCACTATAGCTTAATGTTGCCTTTCATGACTTCACCCCTGCTCTCCCTCACTACCTTATTTCTCTATAACAGCTATGGAAGCTCTACAGTAGAAAACTTACCTACTTCATCAGAGCAAGTAGACCTTTTATTGCTTTAGTTCTGTTTACACTATTATTTATTATACTATTATTTATTGTTGAGAACAACTGAAGCAGCATTTTTTGAGATGGACCTATTTTTCTTTCTTTCTTTTTTACTGATTTGTTCATTTCCATGTTTCAGACAGGAAACCCTGACTTAGCAGGTTTTTTTTTTTTTTTTTTTGCTCACAGTCTGTTTGAATAAACATGCTTATGATCTCTCACATGTGGCTTTGATTTTCATCTGAACACTTCATAGAAAATAGTGTGATATCTATTGTGTGTCACCATTCAACTTAAAAATAATGAGATATAATACTTTTCGGGTTCATAGCTCCCAAATCTACATGACGCTCTGTATATCGCTTAGTGAGGTGATGTTATTTTTTCAGGAAGTGCTCTATGAGGGTGTGAACACGCACAGGAAGGGCAACATCTGTAAAGTATTTATAGAAGTGCATAACATTTTTGAAAGTGAATTAATCAACAGAATCTCACATCTTCAATAACCAAGAACAGCTAGAGACCAAGCTCAATAAACTCTGCTCACACTATCTAATGTTGCTCACGCTATCATAACATTTCAGACTGGAGGAGTCTGTGTACAGGCATAGTAACTGATCACTATTAGTGATGTGCTAGCTGTTTTCACTAGTTCTGTATGCTTAGTATGCTTAGTTGCATGATGTATTCTTAAAGGGGTTAATGTAACCGTCACTACAAACTTGGCTCTGGAAACTTTTTAAATAGCATTGGCTTGATAATATGGTGAATGCTTTACTTTTGCATCACTTGGGAGCCCTAATCCTTAGATTTAGGTGAAGTGATGATGCAATACACCATGGACACAGCTGGAATAGTCTCACTATATGCAAGATGTTGGCTCCTTTAACAGAACAGACATGGGGGAGTTTTTTTTAATTTTATTTTATTTAAAGTATGTGCGGTTGATGGAAAGCTTGCTTCCATGTTTCAATCTGTTGTAGAAGGCTGCAGATGTTAAGTGGGTGAGAGAGTGAGCAGGAACGCCATTAGCATTTACAGGGTGTTGTTTGGCACTCGAGCCACCCCTCTGTGTCGAATCAGGCATTGTTGATTAATTCCAGCCTATTAGCACCCCCCCTCCTTCTCATCCTCCTGCCTCTCTTCACCCCTCCCAGGTTAATTCCCCACGCCAGCGAGCAGCGAAGGGGGCCATGGGTGTGAGCGATCGTCGCAGGAGTTTGCTGGCGAGCACATCGTTGTCAGGAGTGTATTAATGAGCGCGAGGCTCAGCTCCCGCGGCCAGGGCCACGTCGGCGATGCCGGCTCTGCTGAGGCCTGGCCTAGTTTCTGCCCTCGCCGGGGAGCAAGACAATCCAACGACTGATGCTGATCACCTGACAGTGGCCCCACTGCTGTACACGTTCATGTGTTTGTGCGCGCGTGGATGCAGGAGACGGATGGCAAGTGTGAGCACGGCTAAATGGCTCTCTCCTTGTAGTTTCTTGTCCCTGAATAATCTGCAGAGCTTCGGAGGAAGGTGTCATGGATAGTGTTGGTCCTTGTAGTAGTTCCCCACAAGTAGCACTGAACAGATGTGTTTTTTGTGCTCGGACAGTCTGCAGGGTGTTTTATTATAATAACAATGAGGTGAGCCACTTGTGAACATTTCTTTTTTTAAATGACACAATTACCCTTTTTGTTTAATACACAAATGCCTTCAGATAAAGTTCTACGTGTCCATTATATATAAAATCTAAGAGGTAAAACTTCTATACTCACAAACACTACTCAAACAGTTAATTCACTGGATTTTGGAGCGTGGTTTAATTAATGAGATTAATGCTCATTTAGTTACAGGCACTGATGTCAAGTGAGGAAACTTGGCACACGGTTGGCGTTCCAGTTCATCTTGATGGTGTTCAGTAGAGCTGTCAATCGTCGTTAGACTGTCGATGTGATTTAGTTTGAATTTTGAGCATTGTGATTTGATTTATTTTGATTTGATTCAAGAGCACTAATTTAAAAAATATATTTTTTTAAAACTATAAAGCCCATTAATTGTAATTAATGAAACAAATGTCTTATTCGCATAGGATTAGTATTATCTGGGGACCTCATGTGATTTTTAGTTTAGTTCGCACTAACCCTTCTGTATTTGGTGAAATATGGTAAGTCATTTGCTGGGTAATTTTTATTTTACAAATTACAGCTGTGGCCAATTCGCACCGGATTAACATCACAGACAACCTCAGCAATTATTACAAATGACTAGAGGTCCCCAGGTAATACTTATCTATCGATTAGGGTTACAGTCACTATTCGGAGTGACAACGTCCTGGGAACTCTTTAGTCACGGGTAGAATTTGTGCAGTTTTAAGAAAATTAGACAAGTTTTACTCAGCACCCAGCGTCCATCTTCTCAGGACTTGGTTGCACCTGCTTCTTTTTTTTTCATGCAAAATCCAGCAGCTTTCATTTATTTATTTATTTTTTCTAAAAAGTGGCTGCTTATATGCTGCTTTCTTTTCTAGCATAAATTATTTTTCTGTAAATTTAAACTTTATTATTCCATTTCTGTAATTGTGGTTGAATGGACCAGTCGAATGGTCAAATTGGTCACCTTTTAATTTCATGATGGCTCTGTTTGTTTTTTTGTTTAGTTTTTTTGTTCTTCACGTGGCAGCGATAACCAAGCAGGGTGTGGTTGTGTACAAAAACATGGACTGAGATTTGTGCAGATGTCTATATCAGCTTTGCTCTCTCTCGCTTGTTTTTTTTTTTTTTTTCAGCTCAGTACTGATCCAGGTTTGTTTTACTTTTTAGCATCGGGAGGACGTGCAGCAGCACCATCAGCTCAGTCGGCGTCAGCTGAGATGAGTGTTTACTTCGGTGTCAGGTGTTCGTCTGAAACAGGTGTCACAGGGAAGACGTGTCATAACTGCACGCAGTGAGGGACACCTGCTTCAGTATTAGGTTCTAGAGGCTTATGGGAACCATTGTCGTAAGTTGATCGTGGATGTTGTGGGGTCAGTTGTGTGTTTAACGATACGTTAAAAGTGTATCATGGTTTAAGCCTGGTCTGCTCAGTGGAAGACAGTTCGTAGAAATCCTATGAATAACGGTCATCACTGTCCTCTCCTCAGCCTGCTCGAGCTCTGCATCCTCTAAAGGCGGAGTCTCTAATGGCATTAAATTTTCAGAAGAGCTGACTGCACTGTGCCACTTTAGAAGAAGGAGAGAAGACAAAAGAAAGATCGGTGGGAGAAGAAAAGTTTTCTGTCATTAATGACTGAATATGCAAACTAATGAAAATGGAGATGGTGTGCAGGATGATGAGATTGGGTTGATGTCTGGTCGACAGAGTGAATAATGTAGTAGTACTTCATTCTCTCTGTCTCTCTCGCTCGCTCTCTCTCTCTCAGTTGTACAATTCTGTCAAGGCTTTTGAACAATTTTAAGGAACTAATGAGTTCTGGAACAATCCAGAAGAATAATGATATAATAACTTGGTCTACAAATCTTGAGTTTCAGTGTATTTCTTGAGCATTTAAAAACGCACCAAATGAAAGGAAAAATGTATTTGTATGTTTTTTGCATATTCGTTGATATACAGTCAAGGGCAGCACAGTTGTTTTACTGGTTAGTACTGTCACCTCTCATCTCCAGGACTGGGGTTCAAATCGGGCCTACGCTGTGTGTCAGTGGAGGTTGTATGTTCTGTGGCTTTCTTCTGGGAACTCTGGTTTCCTCTCACAGACTAAAGATATGTGCTGTAGGCGTAGCGGTATTCTTAAACTGCCTGTAGTTTAAGTATGACCATATAGTCATTTCCATAAATATTTGCACAATACCAAAATTCTTTATTATATCTGTCAATGACAAGGTATTGCAGTTTTTATTTGAGTCCTGAGGGATTAGTATAAAATGTATAGTAGTACAGTGGTAAAGTGATCGCGAGTTCGATTCCCGGGTGATGCTGTAACCTCTCGCAGCCGGAGGTCTAGAGAGAGCTGATTGGCCGAGCTC
>JAOVVA010000037.1:25333433-25347898 GCA_028565275.1 Leiocassis micropogon
AAAAAAAAGTAATAAACATTTTAAAGTAAGTTTGTCTAAAGCTATTGATTTGTTCGCTTCTATTAATTTTAAATGTGATTTTAATTTTAAAATGGCAGACATTAATATTTAAAAACAGTTCAGCTAAGTTGGCTCTTTTTTTGTAGCATATTATAAGTTAATGGAATTTTTATCACAATAATGTGCAGGTTTCCCAGATTACATAGCAGTCTGTCACAGAAGTGCTCGCTCATTACACATACAATATGGACTCTTAGCATATTAGTCTGTTTGATTTAAACAAATGACCCTGTTTAATTTTCATATCAGCCTTTGCTTCATTGGTCTGTTGTGGTTTACTAGGCTGATGCCCGGATAAAGAAAAATGCCACATCCTCCCGAGGGCATGTCCTCCGTTCCCGTTTTCTCCAAGCTCCGAGTTGCAACCTCCACCACCCTCACACACAGGCATGCTATTCCCAACATGGGGGCAGGAATACCCAAGAGAGTCAAAATTATGCAGACCACAGTCGCTTTTTCCTCGCCCAATTAGAGAAAAGGTCACAATCTTCCTGTCCAATTAAAAAGCATCTTGCCCCTGCTTTTTGTACCGGACAGGTAGGAATGATGAATTTGGACAAGCTTTGTGTTTCTGATGACAGAGGTCAGTGTGTGGTTGATGGTGGTGGAGAGTTGTGACAGACATGCTTATTCCCTGTAGTGCATCTAGTGCAGCTCCCAGGATCCCCAGTGTTGCTTATTACTTTAGATAATTGTGTGCGTTAGAAAAGCTCAAGTACAGTAATAAGCATACATAAGGTTATCCAGTTTGGGAATCTCTGGTGGGTTTTTTTTTTTCCTTTTTTTCCCCTAGTGCTTATATTTACGTCTTAAAATTCGCTGTTTATCATTCAAGCCAAATCTACTGTATATTCTCCTTTTCACTCTGTGCAGTATGCTCACTACATAGGGTGTAACCGAATAGCACAGTGTAATATATGTAGTGCAGGGCATACTTGATAGAATGCCATCAAGAGATTTACAGTAAATCCATGTCTTTTGTTAAAATTCAAGTTTTAACATAAAGTATAATGCAACGATTCTAGTATTTTATATTCAGCTCCAACAGTCGTCCTGTTAGTTTGGAGACTGTTCTCCCTGCTCCAGCAAACTGTATGCAGGTTTCATTATTTAAAATTGTTTACATGAGAGAAATTATCATGAAAAAGACAAGTGTAGAAGATGATTGGATCGGTAAGCACCGATACCCATGGATTGGTACCCAATCCACATGGATAACTAACTTTATTCTAACCCGATCTGTTGGAACGTACACAAATTCCGAAAAGGTAAATGTCGTCTTTGTGTAATGGCACTGCAAGTCTGTAGCATGGTCACATGTACGCAGTGTCTGGGATTCTGAGGACCAGCCATCTTTGTGTCCTGGAGAGCAGGCCATCTGAACATCGCGTCCAGCAGCACCCCTGTGTCCTGGGCCGGCGAGGCCGCACTCTCTGCTCTTTCATCCGCGTCCGTCTGTGCTGTTAAACGGCTTGATCCGCCAAGCCGCAGCTAAAGTGAGGAAAGCAGAATGGCTTTCTTATGGCGTCGCAGCCACCGTGGATCCTTCCACTGTCAAGGATAATTAGGACCTGCCACCTGGGAGTGAGCAGACTTCAAAAAGAGCAGGGGAATTTACGGCCCCTTCAGCGCGCTGCAAACTAAGACCCTTTAACGGGCACATTAAAGGCGACACTCGGCGGACGGCTCTATACAGCTTTCTGTCCGTGCGTTCAAACCAAAAAGCACCAACTTGAGAGAGTTGCTAATGAGCATGATTAAACAGGCTCTTAAGAGTGACGAGGAAGAGAGCGCGAGAGGCGGACAAAATGAAGCGGCTTGTTCCGGTGGGTGTCAGGTTAAAAGTAGGGTGGGTGGGGAGGGGTAGGGGGCAGTCTCCCATCAGCCACTGCGTTGCCAGGGCAAATCTAGTGATGGAAGTCATGATTAAGCAGAAGGCGGCCAAGGCAAGGCAGGGTGTTAAACGGTGCGGGATTAGCGGCAGTGAAGCGCCAGGTGGCCATGGTGTGCTGGAGAGTCCACACACACACACATGCGTCTGGAGCTTATCACACGTTTAATCTCGCACACGGGCTGAGGATGAGCAGAAGGAGAGGGAATATAATTGTCGAAATATCAGCAGATATTTCCCCCCATCCCTGCACTCCAGCAGAGTTCAGCCATGCAGCCTCAGATTCAGCCATGATTGAGTTCGGGCCACATGATAATGACGTTTCCTCCCCTGCTTGTCTCCTCTGAAGCGCCATACCACTGCAGCTCCAAACGCTTCTTTCTTTTTTTCTAGCTAAATAAATTACTTTCATTCTTTTGTGTTGTTTTTTTTTTTTGCTTCCTTCCCCGTCTTGCACATGCACTTCTTTCCTGTGCCGTCTTTCATTTGTTGTGCCCCGTGCGGCCCTGGCCATGAGTGACACGAGCTGCTGAGCGCCAGCTTTTTCATGCTGCAGGATGGCAGCGGTGGGGAAGTGCTGCTTTATGCCCAGTTATCTCACAGCTCCAGAACTTGTGAACTCCTGCCTCCCACCCCCGCTTTCATTAGGCTCTATCGGTCAGCATCAACCCTCCTACACCCTCCTTTCTCCTCTGACATGCAGGAGCCCTCATGCTTCAGAGCTGTTTGTTAAGGCTGACATTCTTTGTATTTTTTTGCTTTTATTCGGAAAACTCCCAACTTGTGCTTGAACTATACCCCGTTTGATTCTGCTGTAATATGGCACGGCGCAGTTTAAACCAGACTCCCAAGGACGCGCGTCAGTCGAAACTTTGTGTGAACACCAATTTATTTAGCCAGTCACTATGATGTGTATGATGTGTGTATTGTCTATATTACAGAAAGGTAATTTTTTCATATCCTTTCCTTCCCTGTGTCTTTCTTTTATCTCCCTGTCCCTATGTGGCATCACGCGCGCAGGCGTTTATCCGTCCATTTCGGGAGCACCACATCGACCCCACAGCCATCA
This sequence comes from Leiocassis micropogon, assembly GCA_028565275.1. Taxonomy (NCBI): domain Eukaryota; kingdom Metazoa; phylum Chordata; class Actinopteri; order Siluriformes; family Bagridae; genus Leiocassis; species Leiocassis micropogon. Next base: position 25,336,454 of record JAOVVA010000037.1, read on the forward strand.
CGCGGCACGACTTCATTGAGACCAATGGAGATAACTGCATGATCACCATCCTGCCTCTCGCCCACATGGCGTACAAGTTTCTGTCCTACACACCAGGTGCAAAGCCACAGACACACACTTTCAATGTGTTAGTTTGCATATTAATCAAACAGAACTGTGTTTAAAAGGAGTTTGTTTTGTGCAGTGTGCAAACACAAACATTAAAAAAAAAAACAAGGTGGACTGCTAGAGTAACAATGCATGGTATTTTCATTTGAGTGCTGAAAAAATGTACTTTTTACTAATTACTTTATTCAGTTAGCATAGCTGACTGACTTAATTTAATTGTCTGTCCAATTTCTTGTACTGCTGCAACACCATTAAGATTGTTTAAGGATTATCTTGGACATAATTTGGTAAAAAGATAAGTGATGGTAAAACATCATGGTCATCATCTTCTTCTCCGTCATTCGGCTGTTCCCTTTCAGCGGTCGCCACAGCGAATCATCTGCCTCCATCTAACCCTGTCCTCTACATCCTCTTCAAAACATCATAGTCATACATACAACAGTAAACTACGTTCATGCAGTGTTCATTTCTTTCTGATTGTAAATTAACAAGATGTAATGTACTCAGTGTACTCGTTGTACTCAACAGAAACTAATTCTACTTGTCAGATGTTGGCTAATTTAGATGTACATTTCGGGATTTTATTTCAAATGAATTAATTTTACACTTTCCTTATTTAAAGTGATGGAATGCAAAAGCGCTTTACAAGCGTGATGGGGTGGGCCTTCCAGATGGTGTCATTTAACGTCTATCTGTTAATTTGATGGGGTGGAGGTGTGTGTAACTTTTTCGATTTTTGCATTTCTGACCAGCGAATGAAACCGTTTTGGCAAAGCAGACAGATACCAAAGGTAACGCATTTGTTAGAATTCAGATTCAGCACTACTACAACTACTTGTTGTGAACTACTAGCTCTTTACCTAGTACATGAAGTGGTTAGTGCGATCCTCAGCGTAACTTTATAACGGTAGCATGTGTAAGCGCTTCGTAGCAGTAGAGTTGCTCAGTTGTCGGTATGTTCGCTCAGTAGCCTCAGGTGAAGGTCAGTTTGAAATCAGACTTGCACTCTAAGTGGGATAAAGCACATTGCATTTCTATTCTTATGCATATAGTTGAATCTCTGCCCTGTGTGGATCTTCCTGTCACAGATGCCCTTGCTGAGTCCTACCCCTGGGACTGTTTTATGTTCGCGCTTGCCAGTTTCGTGACGATGACCAATCAGATCCATAAGTGGTCACACTCCTACTTCGGCTTGCCGCGATGGGTCACTCTGCTGCAGGACTGCCATCTAGTGCTGCCTCGTAAACACCATCGTATCCATCATGTGTCCCCTCATGAGACCTACTACTGCATTACTACAGGTACACACTAATGCACACGTACACACACTGTAGAGTTTTATATATTTTACATCCTGTGTTCATATTCTACGTGTTAATTTATATTGTTTGGTGATCTTGAGATAGTTTTTTTTTTTTCTAAGCAGGTTGTTGTTATATAAGAAGTTAGTGATTTATTACTGAATTTTGATAAATCGATTCAGGTATACATTGCAATTCTTTTCTGTAGCAATACATGTCTCGCCACACTGACTCAAATCGATTAAAAAAAACATTGTTTGCATTTGAGGTGGTAAAGTGTTGCAGTTCTTCTTTAATCCTACAGGTGGCATGCTCTAAATGTGTCACAAATTGGCATGTAATACAGTGTGGTAGGAGCAAATGATATGTTACACGTGTTTAAAATTATAGCGAAGTATTGGAAAGAAAATTGCATATATGGATCGGAATATTTATAAAATGATGATACTTACAAAATCTCAATACAAATCGTATCCTCTGGTCCCTAGCGATTTCCATCCCTTCTTTCTACACACCGTACCGTTTATATGGGTGAGGTTCTAGATGTTGTGAGGTCAAGTCCCAGAAGTGTAGCCAGCTGTCCCTTTTTTCAGATGATAAGCTACCTGTCTTGATGCACTATATGGCCAAAAGTATGTCTACGCCTGACTGGCACACTCATGTGCTTGCTGAACATCCCAGATCATCTTCCTATTATAACGACTTTCATTTTTCTGGAAAGGCTTTCAATAAGATTTTGAAGTAAAGCTCTGGGGATTACTGATCATTCAGCTACATTACTGAAGTCAGGCACTGATGTCAGGTGAGGAGGCCTGGGGTACAGTCTGCATTTCAGTTCATCCCATAAGTGGGTGGGTTTGCAGTCAGGGGACTGTGCAGAACACTCAACTTCTTCACCTCAAAACGTGACAAACATTATCTTTGTGGAGTTTGCATATGCACAGGTTTTGGCCTTTTCCAGTGATTTTTAAATCTTAGAAAGTCACTTAAGACAGTAAAGCACTGATCTATCAGGCCCAATCAAACAAGTTACACAGATTACACAAATCCTAGTTTTTAAGTGATGTAAATGCCTGTGCCATCAAGGAAGAGAAATCTCTATTGATGTGATAACCTGCTTAAGTCATTTTATTGCCACATAACCTTGCTGAATCTAGACCTAACCAACTGGAGCAACCCCAGATCATAATACTGCTTTCAGAGGCTTGTACTGTGAGCACTATGCATGATTGGTGCATGCACTTGCCTTTTAACCCTGATGCGCCCATCAGTCTGAAAATCAGACCACATGACCCTTTCCATTGCGCCAATCTATTTGCTCCCTAGCAACCTGAAGCGCTTTTTCTGATTAACAAGTGGTTTTCGTATGGCCACACAGCTGTTCCAATGCTGTGAGTTCACATCACATTTTGTGTGTGTGTGTGTGTGTGTGTGTGTGCTCTTAATTTCACTTTCACTGTCAAACATAGCTCTGATTTCTAATTAAATGCAACCTCCCCAAGCATTTAAGTGACCTTCGATCATGGTTATACATGATTTTCTTCCACATCGTTGATGGTTCAGTGCTATCCTCCCACATTTTTCTTAAGCAATATCACACGAGAATGAGTGCTGTTATCAGCACGCCTGTGATGTGGTTGTAGGCATGAGGGCACAGACTTCTAATCAAGTCAAGTAGGCTTTTATTGTCATTTCAATCATATACAGTTCTGTACACGGTAAAACGAAACAGTGTTCCTCCAGGACCAAGGTGCTACATACATGTAACAAAAATTAACAGAAACTAACTGGCTAACTAGGACAAACCAAATTTGCACCATAAATTATTAAAAACTATTCTAAAGTACTATACAAAAGACAACATAAAGTGCACGTGCAAATGTGCAAACAGGAGCTGCAACACGACGACATGACACAATCTAATGACGTAAAACCATTATTAAGTAGCCAAAGTGGGCATTTTTAGTTCGTTCGGCTTTTTTTTTTCTTTTCTTTTTTTTAGACGACATAACATAATCGATGTGCTTTCTTGCTGATGGAGCTTCCATGACTGGCTTTGAATGTGGGTTTTGGCAGGCTGCTGCTCTCTAATCAGTACTGCAGACTGTACAATCTGCTTTCAACCCATGTTGCAACCGACAGATATTGTACTTAACGATTGTGGAGCACCTGTGACAGTAACGGCACTGGTAATTTTAACTTTATCACCACACTTGGAAAGCCTCTCATCCAATCAGATTACTCTGTCAGAGTTTACTGTTGTAATAATGCATTGGACAGTTCTTAACCCAAGTCCAACAATGTCAGCAATCTCCTTAGTTGTTGTCTTTGCTTATTTCAGGCCAATAATTTGACCCATCTGAAGCATGCCTTTTTTTTTGGCCAGGTAGTTTTTTTTTAATGTTAATGCTATAAGTTTTAATAGGCTAGATGTTTTGGGTAGTGTTCTCTAAAAGAAGTACCAATGGCATTAGCTTAAATGTTGCATGTTTATCTGCAGGCTTCCCCTTGCTGTTTTCATAGCAAACCCGGTGGAGCTCTTGCTGAGCTTTATGAGAAAACTATTCACTTTAAACGTTCTCTCTCCATCCCTCGTATTCTCATACACAAAACCAGGAAAGAGTGTATTGATTTTTCCCAAACACTTTCCCTTTCAATCTGTAAACCAATATGGCCAGATCAAACCAATTTGCCAGATATCATTTCTAATACTTAAACTTTTTTTTCTATTGTGGATTGTCTCATGTAATTTAATTGCAGCACTAATATTATATTCCCAGCCCTCCATCACATCCATCACTGTTATTATTGAACACTGTTCCTTTGTTATTTATGATGTTACCAGGTTAATGATAGTTAATAAATGTTTGATTGATCTCTCTGAATGATTTACTGTTGTGTTTTAAAAGAATAAAATTATTATAATAATATATTAATATATAATAAAATTCCTGTGATGCTTGTGCGTCACCCTGTGCCCCTGTGGACAGCAGATTGCGGGAGTGCAGCGTGTGTGTGTTTTGAAAGAAATCGGAAAAGCAAGCAGGTCCTCTTGTCTCCCTCTTTCTATTCCGAGCTTGATGGAGAGGCATAATGAAGAGGAAAGGGAAGGTCTTCCTCAAACAATCATTTATCCCCTTCACCACCCCATCTCTCTCTCTCTCTCTCTCTCTCTCTCTCTCTCTCTCTCTCTCTCTCTGATTCTCTAATCTCTTTCACCATCTCTCTCTCTCTCGCTCTCTCTATGAGAAATCTCTCAGCATGGCTGGGGCTCCTCCACCCTTTCCCCCAGGTCCCCAGGGCCCCCTGCTTGCCTTTGTATGTGTGACAATCTCCATGTATATTTAATGCTAACCTGCTGTCAGTGCTAACAAACAGGCTTGCATAGAGAGAGACAGATTGAAAGGAGGGAGACAAAGAGGAGTAATCAAACAACAAGACACGCTACACTGCTTTCCTCTTGCACAGAGAAGACCGCTGCAGGGACCACACACACACACACACACACACACACAGAGCTAGTGAGGGACAGGACATGTGTAAATGGAGAGTTAGTGTGTATCAGGTGAGCAAGGGCTCATCATGCATGCTTAAACTGTAACGGGAAGTGTATACACCGATCAGCCGTAACATTAAAACCCCTGCCACGTGACGTTAATTACCTCATTATAATTGCATTATATATATATTAAGCAGGAAGTGAATAGTCAGAGGGCAGCACGGTGGTGTTAGCACTGTCGCCTTGCACCTCCAGGGTCCGAGTGCGATTCCCGGCCAGGCTCGATTCCCGTCTCTGTGTGCATGGAGTTTGCATGTTCTCTCCGTACTTGGTGGGTTTCCTCCGGGTACTCTGGTTTCCTCCCACACTCCAAAGACATGTAGGTAAGGTTAATTGATGTTCCCAAATTGCCCGTAGTGTGTGAATGGGTGTGTGAGTGTGTTATGCCCTGCGATGGATTGGCACCCTGTCCAGGGTGTACCCTGTCTCGTGCCCTAAGTCTCCTGGGAGAGGCTCCAGGTCCCCGCAACCCTGAGTACAGGATAAAGCGGTTGTAAAGATGAGTGAGTGAGTGAATAGTCAGTTCTTTTTTTTTTTTTTTTTTTTTTTTCCTCACCAATATTTTTATTGATTTTAAACAGAGATATAACAGGGTAAACATGTAGTGTTTCCATATAGATTTTATAACCCCCTTATAAACCCTATGACACCCACCCAGAATAGTCAGTTCTTGAAGTTGAAGCAGGAAAAATGTTATGTATATAATATACTATTATCTGGTATGATCTGAGGTTTCTTCAGTCGGTGAGGTCTAGGCTCAGAAAGCTTATGTGACAATTAGATGTAGTCAGCTGATGACTAAATGACCAGGTTGTCGTATCAATAATTTTTTTTTCTTCCCTGATGGCACATGCATATTCCAGAATTTTAATCGCATAAGATTGGTTCTGGGAGCATGAGGAATCATTTTCAATCATCACACATGAACTGGCCACCACAATGTGTGCTATAATCAAAGCTAAAGGCAACAAAGTCTTTTTTTTGTTTGTTTGTTTCGACTGGGCAGTGTATTTTATAGAATATATTTATTCTTTAATACAAGTTAGATATTCATCAATGTTAACTATAAGTCCGATGAAGAGAAGGAAGGGAAGCCGGTTTGACTAGGTGCACCTTTAACAGAAATATACATATATAAGTAAAAATTTAGATGAAAAACTGTACATATTATAAAAACGTTGTATAAAAGCAATGTCACTTTTACTGTTGTGCTATGAATACATTATGTATTATTGTGTAATGTAGTGTTGTTTATGTTTATGATTTATTTAGTTTATTTCCCCCTCAGTAAGAGTTTCTTGTTATAAATATCTTTTTAATATTTAGGTTTTTACATCAGATGTGTTTTTATGAGGTTTTGGGACTGACATGAAGACTGCATGTCCTCCAACCTCAGTGGCTGGGTGTGGGACAGTGACCAGGAAGCGAACCATAGGCTTCATGATACTGTAGATCACTTTTTTTTCTAATTCCACTCCTCCCCTCTTCTGAAAGAATCCTGACCAAACCTGCGTTCTCTTGCAGTTATTCTTTTTCTTTATGAACATTCTCATATTTGTTTGCATGAATTCAGTGGGTTCTTTTTCCAAAAATAAACAGATAATTCATTTAAACCACAGTGGATCTGGCCAGAAGAAAGCATGTTACTGAAGATGAGTGAATGAACACATGCATAGATATGTCGTGCAGAGCTACACAAGCACCATGCTGCATCGTCAAATAAACCGTTTTAATTTTTTTGGTCCCCTTGGATTCGATTTTGATCATCTGAATACCCAGATAGCTCTTGCTCTTAGAAACCTGTACTGTATTTGCTTATCAGATTTACATTAAGAATAATCTTACAGATATGCTTATTTTCGGAATCACAAAAATCTAAGGCTACTTTCTTTATGAATCAATCTCTCTCTCTCTCTCTCTCTCTCTCTCTCTCTCTCTCTGCCTCAGGCTGGCTTAACTACCCCCTGGACCGGATAGGCTTCTGGAGAAAGATGGAGTGGTTGATCGAGAAGGTAACAGGACAGAAACCACGCTCTGATGACATGGCCTGGGCCAAAAGGACAGAGTGAGACTATAACGGGACTGCAGCACCGTCATCCCTCGCTCCTCTTCTCCTCCGACATGAGGGGAGCCTTTCGGACAGAGAAAAAATCAGAATATGGGCCTTACCTCTGACCCCTAATCCACCCTAAATCCCCCTTTTTCTCTCCATCACTATAGCACAGAGAATTTCCACTGCTGAGGTTTTACCTGTCTCAACGCTCAAGTCGTCTCCGTCTTCTTGTGTCTCTGAAGTCTTTCATCCACTTCCTCACACACACAGAGCAGGAAGAGAAAGCTGAGTGAAAGGCATGCGTCTAACAGCACAGCACTTAAAAACCCTAGTGATGAGTAATAGTTGATTAGTAATAGTGACAAATTTTATATTAATTCTTCCTGTCTGCTTGTCGTGGTGGCTTTTCTCGTATCAGAACTGTCTTCCCTGGAGGTTGGGCTCTCCAGGGGCCAGGAAATAGATCTATTTTTTAATCCTGTTTGATGTTTGGGTCTGTCAAAAATCTTTTTTTTTTTTGTAATCTGTCTATTTGTCCAGCTTGACCAGTGTTCTGCTGTTCTTTCGTCGTTACACGTCCTCCGTGTTTGTCAGCGAGTTTAAATAGAAGGAGGTGAGTTGGTGTTTGTGCTGTGCTTTGGTGAATATTCTCCATGTCCTAACATAATACCACAGAGTAGATTGCAACACATGAGCACTTAAGACCTCCAAGCGAGGGCATACTGGCTGTACCAGTCCGATTCTTATTTATTTTAAAAAATAATCAATAAATACTGAATCTCGCAAGCTTGCACTTGGTTTCGGTCCGTGAAATTCACAGCGGCACCGCTGAGACGCAACCGCAGCAGCGGCAGAGCCGTTCCGATTATCCCTCATTCTGCACGCATAATCATAACCGGTTCTTGAAGCCATGAAGCGGAGCGAGTGCAAGCTTCTTGTTGGTTAGTACCAGGATAATGCTGACTAATCCTACTGTACTTCAAAACACTCCCGGTGTTTGCACTTAATCTCTATCCACTGCGTATGTAGCATTATGCAGTTACAGCGGGGAGGAACTTGAAGACGTTTCCCTGGATTGAGATGATGTACACCTCTTTAACACACTTTAATCCTGTGAGGAAATGTGTAAAACATGCAAGTGCTTAAAGCAAAACTGTTGCAGTGTTGACGTTCTTCATTGTCCAAAAAGCAATACTTTCAAGTCCTACAGATTTCCAGTGCTTTTCCCCAAAGGTTGCGTGTGAAAACATTTAACGTTTTTTTTTTTTTTAAGGCTACAGGTGCGATGGCTGTAGATTATGTTAATGGAGTATTTATTTATAATTTTTTTAACTATTGACTTGAAGATTAGTTTAAATAGATAAGAATGATTATATTTGAGGGAAAAAAAACTATTTTAAACCAAATGAACTTTACACTCTGTTTAATCGATGATATTTAGTAAAATAAATTGGAAAGAAACAAAAAATCCTGCCTCAGTTATGTTTGGCCAGCAGGTAAATGGTAAGAGTAAAAAAAATCAGCCATAGTATATATGTATATATACACTCATTATTATTATTATTATTATTATTATTATTATTACAGCTGCACTAGTTGTGTGTGTTCCTTCTCTTTATGGCTTTATAATGTTTCTATTTTTTACTGAGCGATCAGCCTTGTATGTATTTGTACTGTCTATCTTGCAGCTAATGCTTGCTGCTAGTCTGCCTTAAATCATTTTTATTAGCTGTTTGATTTAATAAAGATCTCTTAAGTTACATTTTACATTCGATAAGGGTTTATTTTTTCATTTGCTTGTTTTTTATTCGGTGTACTTTTTTTTTTTTTTTCCCCTTTCAGAAGATTTAAGTATGAGTCATACATAATTGCAACTTGATTTATAACAAAGAATAATGAAGGCAATAACAGGAAAACTGCAATATTCTGCGAGGTGCCTGGCAATGAGTCATGGCCCCCTGTTATGTATTTCACGGGTGATTGATTAGACCTTTTTATATGGGTGCAATTTTGGTTTAGAAGTGCGTTATTTAATTCAAGAGCTGCTTAAACCTGCTCTTTGTAGGCCGAGGAGTAAAGTAGATGCATGACTAAGGACCTCTTGGCTCCCTCCAGTGGTGTGATGGTGTATACATAAAAGTGATAATAATTCATAGTTTGACTCGGATGCATCAGAGGCACGACATACAAACGTTTCGAATTTGTTCAAAGTGTGTAAGACATTATTTTTTTAACGCTGAATTGAAGTAAGTGTTTAAGGACAGTCTTTAGGACGGTCATGGAATGGTGTATATTCTGAGCAGTGCTGATGCCGGTGAATGGAGATCGAGAAGCCTTAAAAATGAGGTCACTGTCAGTGTCCTTCGTGTGCAGGCTGAGATCCATGTGAATAAGGTTCACGAGTTTGCACCTTATCAGTCATTCTCTGCCTCCTTCCTTGGTGAGACTGCTGAGTACACACAAGTAAACATGGTCTAATTCCTCTCCCAGAATGCATTAGGGCAAAGAGAACTGAGGTGTCCAGAATAAAAATGCATTCACCTTCAGAGACATGGGCAGAAGACATGACTGGGGTGAACACACTCCTACGTAGCTCCCTTCTGGTTGTGTCTGCCGGTTGCACCGACATCATCAGAAGGCAAACGCTTCTCTGCTGTGACCTCAAATAAACAATCACCAGCTAGTTACAAATCTGGAGATGTGTACGCTGGTTCATTCATACACTTTCCCATATAACATAAATTGAATAAAGCTTATCACATTCATATCATGTGCTTTTATTATATTTTTAATATAACTTATTATATAAGTCGCAGTGTTATCATTGCAAAAATTAAAAAAGTTTGATTAGATGTGAATTTGATTAGATGTTTGTGATGTCATTCTTGACCACAGACAAACAACAAATCTGAATGTAAGTAGTAAAATCAGAAAACGAGCAAAAACTGGCTGTACACACCACGCCCTGAGAATCTGTGCTGTAGGTCTAAGTGGCTTCTGATTTACATTTTACCCCCTACTGCAATAACAGATGAATAATAGAAAGAAGTTGAGGATATAATGGGTGCTGATGGGAGTTTATAGGAAGGTATCTAAGAAAATGCGTTAAAGTTGAGTCCATGTTGTGAGTATTTGTTCTGTAATTCTGGTCGATGTCTGCGTTGCTCAAGACTGCCAGGTTATCCCAACACACTCCAAAGTTACACTGAGTTAAAGCTGAAATTGATTGTAGTTGCAAATGCATTAGGGTCACAAACTGGTACATCCTTGTTGGCGATCAATCCGCTATTAACGTGCTAGAATCATTCTACTTCAGTTTAAATCAATAAAGTACAGCAAGGATGATGAATATAACATTCACCAGACTTAAGAGGCTGATTTTGGAGATACTGTACAGCTCCTGAATTAAACCTTCTGTGTAACGTCTACGAAGAGGAAGACGCCTGGTAAAGAAATTGTACATAAGTCCTAACATGATGATCGTACAAGGATATAGAGACAGTGTAGCTGGGAGAAGATGCAGGGTCCTTTATGAGGGCATTTGGCTCCCAGGAGGCTTTGGGGAAGAAAAAAATAACAAAACTTGATTCATGTAAAAGCCCCTGAGTGCTAGATCACATCATCTTGGTCATCAAAAATTGGTGTTAGGTGATGTTTAGTAGTAAGGGTGAGTGGACTTTTCCGAAAGAGGAAGAGTTATTTAAATAGCTTCATGCGCAAATAGCGCTGTGCAATTAAATTAACCAAGAGCAGTCCTAAAGATTAAAACCGACTGAAGCGACAGAATCAATGGAAAAACTCTATTTTCTTCCGTCCTTGTAATCCTGTCCTAGTCACTGCAAAACTAAAAGTAAAGGAAGTGAAGCTGGGCCTGATCCTGATCTAGCTCCTCCTACAGTATAACCTTAACCCCTAAACCTTGAAACACTGTAGATTATGCAATAATACATGCTTTTCAGGACTGAAACACATCACCTCCTGGACTTTGTCATCTGACACTTGTTACCCAGCTGGAGGTTGTTCAAGCTGTGATTGATTGTTACCTGACTTTAAAGTCAATAGTGCTGTGTAAAATTATTTTTTCCTTAATAAATGAAATCATTTAAAAAATGCATTTTGACAAATTTGCAAAAATAAATAAATAAAATACAATTTGACACCAGCTGTAGGTCACTGTAGAAGTATCGGGCTGTAGATCTCAGGAGCATCAATGGTGTTGTGCTAGATCATTGCAGATGAAAACAGCTGGGAAGCAGTCAGTTGTAAAAGATTGGACTAAATAAGGCAGACAGTTTAGATGAGAAAAGGGTAAGGGATATGTGAAGGGTGTTGGGATTAACACGAGATTGACAGGATGAATAGGAGAGGTTGGGATTAAGAAGACTGTGTGTCAATGAAGTTGCTGTTTGTAGGAGATCCTTTAG
>JAOVVA010000037.1:25356388-25375905 GCA_028565275.1 Leiocassis micropogon
ATGGTAGTAGTAGCCTTAATGTGGGAGCCCCCTAGTGACGGGGAGGAATTGGCCACGACTAAATTAGGGAGAAAATCAGGAAAATTTTTTTTTAAAAAAACAAAAAAAACAAATAGAAAGTACTCAGGCCTCAGAAACCTAAGTATTAATTAGTTGATGCATCTTCATTTTTCTTTGTTTTTTCAAATAACTACAATGTTTTTCATATTTGTCATATTTTCATTATTTGTAACATGTCTTTGATGTCACTAGTCTAAACATTACTTAAAAAAAATTACATTAACATTAACCTAAACAAATGCTGAACTACTGTAAAAAAAAAAAAAAAAAAAACTTTATAGGTTTCTTAATTGTTGAATTTATTTTTGTAAACACGATTCACATGTACACAACCTTTATGTCAGTTGCTGTGGTCTGAATACTAAATTATTGCCTGCTTGGCATGTAGTGTTTTACAACTTATATGTTTTTCATTGTTATGAGTACGTTCTATATCTGGTTCTGAGTCGTACAGGATGAGCAGGATTTAAAGTAGCAGTGGTTTTCAAATTGGGGTTTGTGAATCATAACCAGGCCTTTGTTTTTAGAGATCTGAAACAGTGGTGTTATATTATTATAAGTGCTGGCATATTTAGTACAGAGTTATTTTAGTATTTGTTACCTGACAAAATAGAGACAGACCCTTAAACCTGATTAATGCTTCCTCGACAAGTACCTACACGTTGCAGCGACACAGACCACAACTGTGAATTGTCCACCTAGTTGCAACAAATTTCCGGCTTCTTCTGCACTTCCATTTTTAGAGTTGAACACCATCTCTCATTTATGCACCTGCACACAAGGCTGTAGGTCACTTGCTGTAGGTCACTTGTCTAGCATACCAGCATAGACTCTACATTAACTTTACACAGAAGCACAAATCAGGTTTTACCTTACTCACCCAAATCTCCTGATTTGATATTACTTTATTTTTTTAAACAAACTTAAATAACTTGCTTCTAAAATACAGAACACTGTATTTCACACCACCTGTAGGATCATAGAGGAACTGCAACATTTTACAACATAAAATGCAAACATATACAATATACAGTATATATGTTGGCCAGTGTTGGCCGGACTGTCTTGTCAGAGCTGTTCAAGGCTACCGTCTCCTCAGTCACTGCTGTGCAGATATGAACGATTACCTGGTGCCAAAACAACTCACGGAAAAGCATAAACAGAAGCGTTTAGATAGCTGCCAACAAAATTTGGACAGATACTCTAAGGAAGGTAAAAGTTTCTTAAAGAGAATCATTACCAATGATGAGACATAGATTTATGACTAAAAGCCTGAGAGTAAACAGCAGAGTATGGAACGGAAACATCCAACCAAAAAAAAAAAAGTCAACCATCAGCTGGAAAATTTTATCTTACGGTTTTCTGGGATTCTCAGGAACCAATAATGGAACATTATCAGGCAAAAGGTTCCACAATCAACAGTGATTAGATGCTTATTGAACTTCGGAATAAATGCAGAGGACTGCTATCCAAGATCTTGCATGAAAATACATGTCCACACACCTCTGTCCCACACTGTCGACACGGCAAGTTTTGTGTTAAAGCGTCCTCCCTATAGTCCTGATCTTGCTCTACCGGACTTCCACTTGTTTGCCCTACGAGGACGAAGATTCACTTCTGATGAAGAAGTCAAAACACTGATGCATTTGTAGCTCGCAGCTCAGTCAATTTTTTTTTTTTTAATGAGGAAAGATGAAAGCTTGTTAACAGACGGACAAAGTGTATTGGAAAGCAAAGAGATTATGTCGACAAATTACGTACAGCGAAACCTCGACATAGAATTTAATTCCTTCTTGAGATTAGTTCGTGAGGCGAAAAAAATCATATTGCGATCTGAAATTTCCCACATGAAATATCTGTTCCAGCCTCCAAATATAGTCCAAAAAAAAAGAAAAAAGATTTAGCTTTTGAACATGTGCCGAAGGCAAAGCTGGTATTGTGGGTTGACTCTTTTGAGGCAGCTTTTACTGAGAAAAAAAGGACAAAAAATATTTAAATTAGTGAACTAATTTTGCTTGGCTTTCTGACGCAAGCAAGTTTTAAACAGCTCCGGAATATTTGTAAGGGCGAGCCTGAGCACTGGATTTCTATTTCTATTTCAATTCTACTTTTTGTAAATTTCCAGCCTAAATTTTTCTTTTTTTATTTCATTATCTTTAGTTAATATTTTTAATGTAATGGAATCTTTTTATTGATTTATTATGATTATTATTATTATTATTATTAATTTAAAAAATTATAATCATTAAAAAAAATCATTTAAGTCACAGACAGTCATGTAATCAGTTCACTGCATATCACACTGTGTAAAGGTGTGTCTGTGACAAACAGAAGTAGAATTTGCTAGAAGATCTCAGATCTCAATTCATTCAGATCTTTTTAAAATATCAGTACAGTTGTGAATAAAACCGCTAATATTTAAAACGCTAGGTAACACTCATGCGCGTAGAGAGATCTGGTGTATTTGTGCACTGAGCAGGTCATTTACTCCTCCAGGTGAAGAGATTCCCTGTGTGCTGCTGTTGAGGCAGTGAGGTGTTAAATACCCGCGGGTGAGGTGAGACTGCCTCCGCCGGCTTCTCCGCGACCACGACGACATCAGTAACCGGCTCCGGCTTTAACACTACACCGGAAACATGTAAGGGATCATAAATACACGGTTATATATAATCACGAACCACCTTGTGATAACTCTACGTTCTAACCGCTACACAGCCTGCGGGGAGTGGAGCTAAAAGATGCTCTTCAGCTAGTTCTAAAATGGGCGGAACAGCATCACTACACAGTTACAACTAGCTACAGCTGTAAATGTATCTCTCTAAAACTAGTTAAATATTTATGTTGGCTAAAAATAAGCTTCAATAAGCAAATTTCTAAAGAATGATATTATCTAAGGCTAGCTAAAGGTAAACATAGCTTCTAAGCTAACGCCGAGATGCTATTTTAAGCAGCATACCTGGTGTAAATGGATTACACTTCTGCTAGTATTAGCAGCAACAACAACAACAAAAAAAAGTTACACCTTCAGGGCTTTAGCAGGAAAAAGGAAAATGAGAAGTCATTTACAAAAATCTAATGAACCAATCGCTAGGTTGTTTTCCCAGCTATTAGGCAATTCTTCCTCGGTAGGATTTGCTGCAAGTGTTTGTGGTGGCGTATACCGCCACCTGCTGGAGAGCCGAGTTAAAGATTGAACCAGCTCCTAATGAAGCATCTTGCACTTTCTTCTCTTCCCAATTCAGAATTCACATTGAGATTTCCTCCATCCACTTTATCGTGTTCAGGGTCAGTGGATCAGCACTGTATTCTGGGAACACTGGGTGTAAGATGGGAATACAGCCTGGCTTGGACACCACTCCATCACAGCCCTTAAACTATTCCAAAAAAATATATATATATATTTATACGTTTTATCCCGGTAAGGGATTCATTAACTCGAGTCTATCCTAGGATTACAAACCACCAAAAACTACTGGAAATTAATATTTCAAGTTGATTAAAAACGTCACAAATGTAGAGAAGTGTAATGAAAACGCTTACAAGGATTAGATAATTTACAGCAAACAATTATGCAACACGTAAATCAGACGTTTATTACAAACATCACAGTTAAAAAAAAAAAAAAAAGAATAATTCTGCATTCAGTCTTTTACAATCTTTGGGAGCTCTTGTGATTTCAGTCTCATTAACTGGTTCAGAGACTTAACATTTTACACTCCATATCTGTGACAGGAGATACGTGCGTCTTCTTTACATGACAAAAGTAAACATGGAAAATGACTGCATCGAATGCTGCTGAACAGCACTGCACCCTGAATTTAAGTCGCTGCACGTCCAAGGTTAACCTCTGCAATTTTTTTGGAAGTGTTTCATTTTTTTAATACTAAACAATATTTATTTATTGTATACGACAAAAATCTGCATAATCTATTAATTCAGGTTTCCATTCTAGTTATAATGCAAAGGACTTGATCCTTTCAAGTACGAGCAAATCATATCAGATAGATAGAAAATATCAAGCTCTCTCTGTGTCTTGAAGAGGTGCATTATCTGGGGGGGAAAAAAAGAGGTTACGGAGCTGCTGCCTGTGGGATCAAGTTTAAAACATATGAGTCACAGATACATTGAACACATCTGAACACAGAGATATGCAGGCACCTTTGATTGGTGCCTTTGGGAGCGAGTCTTAGGCAGAATCTTGTGTACACAATGCATGTACAGCTAGACATGCATTAATTGTCATTTTCCTGCAAATGATGCTTTGACCTTCTGAGAAACCTTTCAACCTCCACAGGTTTCCTCTTACTGGGGGTAACCATCTTAGAGTCCATATGTTCCTTCCTATATCTTCTTCTTTCCTATTTTTCCTTCTTTCTCTCCTGAGGAGAAAACCTTCAAGATCTTCTTCCTCACAACATTTTGAGCTGCGGCATCCCATCCTCAAACAGCCTTGTGATTCTACTGGTCAGCCTGGATCTCTTGGACAGAACTCGGATGGGATGGAAGCTAGGGGGAGTGTCCGTGTCTTGGCTTTGCGAGTTGACGTCAGGAGACATGCGAAATGAGTCTGACTCGTGTCTGAATGTCCTGACGACACAGCGGGCACATATCCAGCTGTAAGGCACACTCCATGCAAATCCCACTATGGAGAGACACACACACACACACACACACACACACAATCATTCAAAACTTATTCTTTTTAAATCAGAAAACCAACATTTTTCCCTCATTTTACCATAGTAACAGCATATTCAGTCTCTGAATTCTACTTGAAATTGAATTCTGGTACTGAATTCTACACTTTCTAGAAAGTGTACATCAGTACACTTGAGAACTATGCGTGATCTAAAGACCTTGTTAATCCAGAAGTATAAAACAAATGTCTGGATAACTAATATGACTGAATGGTGACAAAAGTTGGTGATAAAATTTTCAATCTAAAACCCATTAGTAATTAGTCTTTAATTTTTTTTAGGAAACAGGGAAGGCATCAGTTTTGAATTTGACCTGGGGAGAAGGAAACACATGATACCTTGACTATTACTATTTGACTATTTGACTTTGTCTTTAAACACCACTTTAGGCAGACATTCTATCAGGTACAATAACTAGAGGATGATGGACATTTCACTACATTTTTCAGATATTAATAAAATTATAAAACAATTAAAATAACAGTCGTAATTTTTGCAAATTACTTATGTATACTATCAACCAAAGTGAAGTTACCTAGAACAAAATATGTTTGCTGCTTATAATTAATTAAACAATTTATTTTTAGGACACCTGATCTGCTAGAATTTTGACATGCTAACTGCACATCGCTAACATTACACTAACTTTATACAAGACCGCATTGTATTCAAATAAATTCAAGGTTTCAAATAACCTATATAAAATGTGGATTATCAGATAATTTTCATATTCTATTGTTTCATACTGAGGTGAGAAACTTATAATATCAAGAAAATATCAAATGTCGATCCAACTTTACTACGGCGAGCCAAAGCTTGTATTTAGCATTAGCTCCAAGATAGCAGGTTAGTTTAAAGGAGTCAAAAACTTTTCTAGCTGGGGAATTCCAACACTAGCTTTATTCTAACAGTATTAACCATCAACCATACGAGACGGTTCTCCATGACACTATACTCATTAGTTATACATGAACTGAAAAATATAGCCTTCACAACGTTACTGAAGTTGCACCTTGTGGCGTTATTTGGTATTGCTGTGTAGCTACATGGCCAAACTTCGGGCTGTAACTGTCTATTGTACAATGCCTGTACTATTATAGGGGAAACATTGACTTTGCTTTTTGTCATTGACTTCATTATTAACCGCGTTGCATTGTCTGTTTAGTAATCATTCAAGAGAAGGTACTTGAATGAAAAAAGCTCCACTCCACTAAATAAATGACATAAATGTACATGATTTAAGTACAGATAACTGGTACAGATTCTGTGCCTTTTATGTTTGGAGTAGAGCTGCTGAAATATTTTTTACTATAAATTTAACTGTGTGTGTCTGGACTGGAGTTTGCCTGCTGACAAGCCATACTCTGTATTGCTAAATGGGGTGGACAAATTGTATACAATATATGATTTGTATATACATACAGTATGCATACATGTCTATGGCCAGTGATGGGTGTATAATACAGTCTTTAAACAAACCCCCAAACCCAAAAGCTATATCACCACAGTGGTCTGCACTGTACCTGTGTGCACATGGTCTCAGCTCTGTATCTGCCATTTGGTCACAGCAAAGGGTGCAGCAGTTGTCTCTGATGCTCACCTGCCTCAAAAGGGCTAGGCGCCTGTGCCTGAATTAACAAGAAGAGAAAGATCGTTTTTGGAGGTTGAAATACGAGATGTCTGTAGTTGTGGCCTACTTTCAATAACAGCGTGGAAATGAGAACTGCATCAGACAGCTAAACGTACCTGGGCAGGATTATCTTCTCATCAGATGCAAGTGAAGCAAATTCATTAAAGGTGCTGAACTTTACAGACGGCGGGTGGCGGAACGGCTTAGCCCCAAAGTTGAACTCACACTGTTGATACGACATAAAACTGGCTGCTGCAAAAAAGCCAGACCTGAAAAAGAGGAATCACACAAAGGGAATCAAGAAAACACAAAAACATTTATTAATTATTATTCAACTCACTGCACACTGCGTCATTCATTCAGGGTGCATTCTGTGGCATTGAACAGATGAGTTTACTTACGTGGCAGAGGAGAAGACCTGCCTTTCAGGAGGAAGTTGGTGTCCATTCAGGTAGAAAATCATCTGTTTCTTGCTGAGGTCCAATAAGAATCCTATGGCATCACCTGCAGAACAAAAATACCTATTATTATCATCTACTCCAGCGAAGGCTATTAAAGTATTGGACAACTCTTATGATGTACTTATTCAATATTTTTCTCACCATCATTAAGGACAATCAAGTAAAGCTCCAACAATAAGGGAATACATTCTGAACTACTCAACCGTTTGTTACAGTTCTTCCAGAGAATGTGCAAGACATGACTGTTTCATGTATACTTCTCAAGAAACTAACGGATGAGCCAGTGAATATCTACTGACCTTCTTTCCAGCAGGGGTGGGAGTGAGGTTTACTGCGTGCATTGTACCAAATCAGCTGCCTGCAGCCGTCATATGCACATGAGTACTCGTCATCTCCAATCCCATAGCCCTCCTGTAACGCAATGTATAATGTGTGTAAAATATCAGCAGCAGTTATATCTTTTGACTCAAATATTATATAATGATAATAGCAATATATTTACTACAATAATTATCATAGGATATAATAAACTGTTTCAGATTAACGTTTCTGCTTAAAATTATTAAATAGATTCCTGCAAACATATTTTATTGGGATGTGGTTATGTGAATTAGACAAGATACGAACATGGTTGAGGAACTTGCTATCCTTGGTGGCCCAGCCGATCTGCATAACACCCGAAGTGATGACCGTGACCTCATAGTACCAAACACCAGAGTCCACGCAGAATGTACAGCGCACACTCTCAAACGAAGATGCATCACATCGTGCCTGAAGTGTACGGTCATGAACATTTGTAAATTTCAGGAAGTTAATTAAATAAATTCATTCATATGCTTAATGCTCACCTCCAGTCCACTGGGAGAGATCTTGAGATATTCACTGACATCGTTGCTGTTAAGCATGGCATTGATATTGTTCAGGTTGACCTTCTCGTAAGTGAAATGCCGACCCTCTTTCATAACTGTTAAAACAGATGAAAATATTTGATAATATAATCTTATCAGACTGCGGCTCTTTCGCAGGTCTACATTTTACACTGCACACCCTAAATAAACAATTTCACAATCATTTTGTGTCCATTATGTCGGATTCTTTTATGCTTTCTGTTTGCCCAACAAATGTCAATAAAGTAAGGAGAAAATACTGTACAAGGCATCACTGCAACTTTAACAGCAATCTGTAATGTTAAAGAATTAAGTATAATAAGTTTTTTTTTATTCTTTTTTAATCTTTTTATTCTTACCATGTTTGTGTATAAAGTGGAAACCTATTTTCTCTTTAGAAAAAGTTAGTATTTTTCCCAGGATTCTTTGTCAACATTGACCAAAGACTGTGCAACCTAGAGGACAGCAATAAAGCAAATGAGAGCATTTTGATTTACCAAATGCTTCAAAATTAGCTAAAGACTGATGCCTAAATAAAACTAAAAATCCAAATTAAGAAAAGAGTTACACCATAAGTTTGTCACTACTCAAGTTAACAAAGAAGATGCACTGAATTATGTGACTTGTAAATACAAAATTAGGCATTTTTCTTAGGTCAAGTCTCTTTGGTCAAGTTGCCACAAAAACACAATTGCTTTGGTTCATTCAATACCAAAATACCAAGTAAAAATACTAAAGATATCAAAACTATTAACAGCTCATATGGAATTATGTAGTAAATAAAAGTAAGTTTAGACTCCTAAAATAGCAACGGTTTATTTTGATGACAGCTTTGCGTACTATTGGCAGTGAACAAGCACTTAATATATATGGGAACTTCAAGACTGTTTGAAAATCATTTGAGGTGATGACCTTATGAAGCTGGTTGAGAGAATCCCAAGAGTGTGAAAACTGCCATCAAAGCACAAGGTGGCTTTTATGAATAATCTAAAATATAAAACATTTCACTTTGCATGTCACATGCTTTTAGTTAATTAATAAAACTAAATGTATGAATTTTATGTAGTTAATTATCTAAAACCTTGATTGGTCCTGTTAATGTAGTACCCTCAATTTAAAGCTTCCTTTTACCTGCTCCACATGTTCACTGTATGTCCACAATGAACAATTAAGTGGAAAAACAACATAACGTGGTGCACATAGAGTAGTTTTAACACACAAGGTCCCTAACTGAAAGCTGGAGCACTTACAAAGGTTGTCCAGGCTCCACTGTGCGCAGAAGCCGACTTGGCGTTTAAGGTAGTCTGAGTGATCTGCCCATGACTCCAGGACTGCTAGCCGATCGCTGATACATGACTCTGACACGGTCAGTTTGTTCTCACCTGAAAACACAAGAGAAAAAAAAATTGCCCATGTCAATTCTTTACAAATAAAGCCTAAAGTCGAAAAAAAATGGGGGGGGGGATGGGGGGGACTTACTGGTCTGGGAGAATTTCTCCAGAGCAATAAGGGCGAACAGCATTACTGTGGGGTGAGCCTCAGAACTCTAAACATATAAAATGAACATAGTAAACCAAACATAACACATAAGTGAACTGACAAACTTCCCCAGACTGAGTGCCATGTGATTCATATTGACAAGATTTGTAAAAGGTATGTAGTTTCAAAAAAGTTCCCCTCACCAGGCTCTCCAGTAAATACTCCAGGGTTCCTGGGCTGAGAAGTGCAATGCTAGCAGGACCTACAAGACAAGAGTAACATCTCAAACACCTGGGATTATCCAAGCACCATTCAGCTAACAAAGTGAAACAAAATCAGACTTTTCATGACTTTGAACAACTAGACAGCAAGACAAGGGCATATATCCCAGGCCAAATCCACTGAGTGTATGTCTGTATATTTTGAGGATTCAGCAGATCTGTCAGCACACTGTCCCGAGTCTTTAAAGGAGAGTACAGTGTGTATGTTCATAACCTGCATGGAATTTTAACACCTCTTTTTCTGCAGTTTTAAAATGACACTCTCAGCATCAGTGAGTAACAGTACATGAATGTGCACATCCTGTCCTGTACAGACACGTAGGAGTGGGTGGATTACTGTTATAAATGAGATACCAGTCAACCAGTAGTGACTTTCAAATTCAGTTTCTACTGTCGTTGGGAGTCTGGGGGAAAAAAAACAAAGTTGGAAACTATTTATAGTTCTGAAAACAACATGGTCCAATAACCGAAATCTGTCTATATTTGGCACAGTTGAATCAGCATGTGAGACCTGGTTAATACCAAAACTGAAAAGGGGAAAAAACAAAGGGGAATGATTTAATTCTGACTGCAGCAAAGAGTATTTAAGATATTTTGAATTCTGGCATTTGATTATAAACTGAATTGATAAGACTTAATGTCTCTTTCATTACTGCAAGCGTCTATCCAACATATGATCAAAGCACACTTACTGTAGCTAGCAAAGGTTTTTACACATGTTAACTGGCAGACTGACTCCCTACAGAACATCTATGAGCACGGTTTTGGATAAATTTAATTATTGGTTCTTAAAATACATGATGAAACGGTTGTGGAAACCTGACCGATTATTTTAAGTACAGTACTTCCAATTACGTCATGATTCACTTTTTCCATCCCACTGAATTTTGCACTTGACCACACAGCAAGTCTCTGGCAGAGTTCATTTTAAGCCAGATGATCAGCTTTATCCTTCACTGGACAAGCCATATGGCAACATCTACAAGGCGATGTCACTAATAGCGGCATATACACAAGCTCCATACCAATACCATCCAAAAACTTTGGATGCACTTGTGTGCTTGGACATTTTTGCATTTGCGTTTATGACAGTTTACCGGCGAGTTTCTCAGCTAAGCAGCCCAGCACCGCAGTAGTGTTGCGGTGCTTGGCGGGGATGAGGGCATCCTGGTGAGCCACAGCGCCACTCAGACTCAGCATGTCCGACAGCTTCTGCAGAGCGTCCTGCACAAAAGGTACAAAGGCAAGGTCACAGCAGGGTAAAACCACAGTGCTCGAAAATGCTATATCTAAGAGGCTTTTTCAATCATACAAGTATTTAAATAGTTTCTCTCTCTTTTTTTTAAACAACCACCAGTCCAGGACCAAAGACCTCGTTTAATAAAGTTATCTTGTGTTTGCTCATTCATGCCAACTGGATTTAACAGTACTCAGTAAATAGAGTAGGACCACTCTTGCTGCTGACTGGTTGTGCATACAACACAACATAATCAAAAGGCTCATCTTAATAAAATAAAGTGCTGTTTGTGCCATCAGAAGCATCACTGTGAAACCCAAAACAGTTATTTATAACTGAATCAACACAACACAACATAACAAACTAACAAATACTTCTATTCTGGTCAGGTGGAAGAAACGTCTGTGATTGTGTTCTTATAACGCTGTTTTCCTTCCAAAGAAAATGATGCATTAATGTGACTCTTCCCTCAAGTTGGTGGAAAATTAACTGTATCTATAAACATATCTAAGTCCCACTGGTTTCTGTTTCTTGCTTTTAAATGTGCAGTGGAAAGCATGCCAATAAAAAAAGCACTGCATATAATAATAGTGAGATAATGGTGAAAAATACTGAGAGTTTGAGTGTCAGCACCTTATCTAAATCAGCTTAATGCTGCGCACTGTGGCATTGTTAGAGGCGTTTAATGTTCAATTACTGTTTATACTTATGAACATGTGTAGTTCAATAAATGCCATGACTCATTTGTGTGTTTTTATCTAGCGCCTACTGACTATTGTTGTGTTAATGGATGTGTAAAAAGCCTTCATGCTTACTTTGGTGGGCAAAGGACATTCGTCAAGGAGCAGGGTGATCACAGCCGGACCCAAGGGGTCATCCAGAGGAATCACTCGAATCAAAGACTGCACCACCTCGAGCCAGCCGTCATCTGCAAGGGAACAAAGAGAATATTATTTAGTTTATGATTCACCCAAGGATTGTCTTTTGTCTAAGACTGGGAGATTAACATTGTAGTCCTTCATAATGGTCGATGATGATGTGTCATTATTTCTAAAAATAAGAATATGAATCATCACACTGATTCAACTGTGCTAAATCCTGAATCACTTCCACTTCAGCTGCTTTTCACACCAACTATACTAATTAACATAGCAACATGTTCTGTTCTAAAAGTGAAATGATGTAGACAGTCACCACGTTCAACTGCCCACAGAAGAAGCAGACAAATGTTGACAAATTTATCTTTAACATTCCAGCTAAAGCATTTTGAACTTAGGAGACACAGCATTGTTGCATTCCCATGGCAAATGATTCTAGGTAGGAGTGGATTGACTATCCATCTAGTCTAACTCTGTCCGTCTGTCCGTCTGTCCGTCTGCCTGTCTGCCCGTCAGCCACACTGCCCGTCAGCCACACTGCCCGTCAGCCACACTGCCCGTGTGCCGGTCGCCCTCCCTGACCGCCTGCCGGTTGCCCTGGCTATCACCCTGCCTAACCACCCACCTACCCATCGCCCTGCCTGCCCATCCACCTACCTGTCGCCCTGCCTGACACACTGCCTGCCCGTCACACTGCCTGGCCAAGTGCCTGCATATCGCACTAGCTGTCTTTCTGTTTCTACCAATGTGCTTTCTTACATTTGCCTAGAAATTTGCCTTATGGTAGGAAAAAAGAAACTATCCCTGCTTTTTGTCCTTTGAGCATTGACTGGGCCTTAAACAAGCCAAGATTTTACCCCTATTGTGACCTCATAAGAAGTTTCCCCCCCCCCTCAGGAGTTGTTGTTGCTCAGCTCTGCCGGTCTTTAATTTACATTAGCTCATTTACAGAGACACTGAAACAGAGCATTTGGAGAAGGAAAATGAAGGAGGGAGTCTGATGCATTAAAATATGCATTACCTGAGGGGTTACTCCCGTGGGAACATCAACAGACACACTTTTGGGGGACGAGGCATCTTGCCTCTAAAAGCATCACTGCAATATCAAAGTCAAGACTAATAATGTGTGTTGCTCAAGCTGCAGTGGGCTCTTCCACTAATCTGACCAGACTTCTTACGTCACCAGAGCCGAATCACGTCAGCCAATGCAACAGATGCACGTATTAATAAAGTCAACAGACACAGAAACCGTGACAACCGAACACAAGGGGGAGTGTGGAGGCTGGCAGAAAAGAAGGACACAGTGTACAAGAGCATCCAGGTCCTTTCCAAATTGTACTCCACTCTTAGATCAAATGACTTCCTGTAAGCCAGATAAATAGTAGGCCTAACAGATATGGGGAAGGAACAAGTCATTAACGAATGGCTATAATCTAATACTAAAACGAGGAACAGGTTAAAAAAACGACCAATAAAAACTTACTTAAAGTAAGTAAGCCAAAGCTTTAGTCTAAACACAGTAGCCTAAGGGACTTTTGAGTGCAGCCAAGTGACAAATTATCGTTATCAAACATACCTAGGTTTGACAGGGCAAAGCTGAAAAGAACAGTTAAAGCTATAAACTTTATTACAGTTACATAATTATTAAATAAATGATTAAAGATGACAGACTGAATACAGTGTTTAGAAATGACTATATCACTCTAAATAAAAGTCTGAATATGTCTTAATGTGAGTAAGTCCTGCTGCTCTAGCTTCCTTACTCACCAGTTTCAGCCATCTCGTGCAATGTTATCATGGAGTACGGAGGCTCCTGGTCACTGTAACAGTAAAGAAAAACAAAGTTGAAACCACAAACAAAAGTAAATAAATAAATAAAAAAATACACATCCCTTTGCTCGTCATTTGCTCAACTGTCATCCCTTGTAAACGTATATATAATAATCAACCTATTAGTTCCTAGATGTAAACAAACATGAAACCCTAATGATACAACAGTCACATGTGAAGCATAATGATAGACTGCTGGTGAAGAAGAGATAGTGTGCCTCTGCTCTGGTTGTTCTGGCTGCACGATGTCCCCATTCATCTCCCTGATTGCTCCTGGAATGGTAAATTTGTGTGGTGACAGTGGTGCTCCCCCAGGGAAACCCCTCAGGGACACCAGCAGCACCACACAAGACTCCAAGAAGAAGAAGGAGCTTTACTGTTCAGCAGAGGGTCATATTGGTTGGGATGTTATTCCTCCCATAAATCAGAGGAGGACTGTGTAAGTAAAGACCATGCTTTAGTGCCAGCATCTTAGCTAGAAAATGAGCTAAAAGAGCAGCTGATGGGAGGAGGAAGAGCGAGCAAGTAAAGAGGGCCGAATTCCCCATGGCTTTTAGACATACAGAGTATGCTCTGTGCCAGAGTAATGATGATAGGATGTGAGGGCTGAGGTTGCTGATTCACGGCCAGTAAATATCCCAGCTTGCTGACCATTTTTCGCTATTTACTTCCTGAGCAAAACAGCGCTCTTATACTGAGATCTTAGAAGACAGAAAAGTATAAGTGTACGTACATTTTAAGTGAAATCAAGCAAGCATTGCACTTGGGTAGAGACAGCAATGACAAATTCCTAATAGCACAAACAGAGCATCCTACTGATATCTGCCCAAATTAAAACATCGAATTCCGACCTTTTAACAAACCAAAATGAATACAGTTCTTGAGTCAACATTAACCACACCAGCGTAGGCATGTGGATATCTGTGTAGGCTGCCCAAATGAAAAGGTGAGAAAATATACATAAAGGCAAAAAAAAAAAAAAAAAAAAATTCTGACACCCTGCCAATGCATTAAAGCACACATTAAGGGCAGCTCATGTTGACTCACTGTCTAGTCTCTGGCAAGAAATTAAAATGAAAAGCAAGTCTGAGCAAATAAATGAATAAATAAATGCCTTCCTCATTAAAGATAACATTGAGAGCACGTTGCCTGTTTCCATGCACTCCGTGAGCTGAACTGCTCTTAGCAATGCTGCAGAAGGTCTCTTTCTTGACAATGAGTGCATAATGTTTTGTCAGCCAGGAAATATGCAACAAAAAAGTCTTGTTTAACATGCATTAGAAGGTGGATGATACAGGCTAAAAGAACATACATATAATTTTATTAGAGATAATTATTTTAGAGAGCATTAGCAAAACGTCTTAAAACAGATTCTGCAGAATCTGCTAATAGATTTTGCATCACACCAATTTATCATCACATAAACCTTATCTATTTGCAACTTCTGAGACAGCACAGCTTATAAATGTAAGACCATACTCCAGGTTTCACAGCATTGTACTTCTTGGTGCATTTTTACTTCCTGTAGTAAAACTGAAAACTGCTCACTTGTCAACAAGAGTCCTAATAACCGCCAGTGTATCCAGCACCAGACCGTCGACGTTCTGCTTTTTCCTGCGTGGCTCATGAGGGCCGCGGCCTCGTCTGGGTGGTCGGACAGGGTCCCGGGGCCGGCTGCCCCTAGCCTCAGGGGGCTCGGAGTTCTCACCCCCCCTGTGCTGCCTCCGAGGCGCCACTCCCTCCTCTACATCGCTGTCCTCTCTGCACACGCAGCTGTTTCCCATGGCTCCGCGACCCACCAGGCTCCGCCACAACTGGACAGATCGCAGTTGTTCGACAGTCAGTTGCAGAACCCGTGCAAGGCTCCTGCTGGCACAGAATGCAATCCAGGTGGCTACTATCATATCACTTGGGGAGGCGCCTCGGGACGGGCTGCGTGGGGACGTCTATCATCGTGCTACTGAAGACCGTCAGCAGCCGAGTAGAAAGAAGCCACAGGGTTAGAGTTGCATTCAATAAGCATCGTACAGCAGGGAGCGCTTCACTCCTGTGGAGAGGAGGGAAAAAAAATAACAGCCACTGAAAAAAGCTAAAAACTAGATCCACTTGTCCCACAACATAGCAATCCAGATTAAATCAACAATAAGAATCATAAATATTTCCTGTTTATAAAGATTGTGTCTTTCTATTAGTATAAAAGCAGACATTAAAGATACACCCAAATACAGGATTAAGTAGGTTTGTTACAGAATGACCAAATAGTTTCTGTTGACTTTTTCAAAATGACAGATACAAATTCCCAGCAGTTCTTGTCCCTTTCTTGTCTGCCTGTGACTCGACTAAGTTCACAGCCCCATTCCTTCTGGACTTCCCCGCATCACACAACAGCAGCATCCAGGTCTCCGAGTAGGGGACGTACCTGCACTGAAAGTCCTTTACACTGCAGTCCAGTGGGGTTGTAAACGCATTAAATTGCTACATCTGCTGCCGATCCAAGCAATTTTACAACAAACACGCACATACTGTATAACATGAAATTGCGGACCATAACTAATGGAAACAAGTGTGTGTTTATTTTGACTAATCAGTGTTGCATACTGTTATGCTGGTTAGGGTTTTTTTCCCCTGGCACACTGCCTTTCCTCACATCTACTCTCTCTGAGTCAAAAATTATATGCACTCAGGTTATATTAAAACTTCTGTCGGCCAACTGTCTTATCCGCTCAAGGCTACTGTCTTCCCAGTTACTGCTGTGCAGGTCTGAACGTGTTACATTGGTTCATTTCGTAACTGCAGTGCGAGCAGAAATAGATGCCCCACACACTATAGAGAAAGTGCATTGTTCCTTGAGAAATTCAAGGAAGGTCGCACAAGAAGAAGCCGGACGGGTATCCACGTCCAATGACCCCATTGCATCCTCCTCTGAAGGCAGCCATATGATGACGAAGATATACTTCTGATGAAGAAGTGAAGACAGCGGCGCATCCGTGGCTTTTTAATGAGGGACTATGAGAGCTTGTTGACAGACGGACAAAGTAGATTGAAAACCAAAGAGATCATGCCCAGAAAATTATGTATTTGTCTTTTCTAAAAGTAAATAAAATAAATTCTACAGCCAGAGTGTGGATACATTTAGCCTAATCCTCGTATAACGACAACCTCTTACTTAATAATACCATAATACTTAGAAGCATCTTTTTAGGAAAAAAAAAATTAAGGGATTAGTTGTTTTATGAACAAGAATGTGCAGAAATGTTTCACAAGTGACTAAGAAATCACTGAAACCTTAAAATAAGGTTATCAAACTATAACACCGCTGTGATACTTTAACCCATTTAATTTGTTGCTGTACAGCTAAAGGTAGAAATGTTCCTGTATATATTAACACTGGTCCAGCATAGCAGACATGTGAGCATTAGACAAATGTTAGTCATTTCAACCACCCTGTGAAATGATTATGACGTACTGTATAGAGATTGGGAGCTTCTTAGAGTGAACTTATTGTGTTAAGAAATGCAGCTCTATAAAAACTGCAGAAAATGAAAAACTATACAAGTAAAATAAAATTAACCCACAAAAAAAAGAGCCTTTCAAAAGTCCTGTCTGAATATCACAACAAATTAACTAACAAATAAAAGATGGACAACTGATTAAACATCCAAGTTAACTTAGTTAGGTTATGTAAGTTAAGTTTCCTGCCGAAACTCTCCATGAATAACAGTAATTAGCTTGAGAGCTAACAGTTATCGCACTGTATAACGTATCAGAGCTAGCCGATTAGCTACTTAGCCTCCTTCTTCATCATATAACTTTATGTTTAGGTTACCCACAAGTCTGGTTAAGCTATAACAAATATCTACAGAGCCAAAATAACTACAGTAGCTTCAAACCAGAAGCACGCTATCAGTAAAAATAAACCATAAGTGCTATCGGAACTAAACACGTCACTTACCGGATAACAAGAAGCAAGCAGAGGCGCTCGCGCTCGCTCGGCGACTGGGCCTAAACCCGACTCATACAGGAAGTGTATCAGTGCGGCTAATGCTAGCTGGCGATCCGTTAGCACGTCGCTCAGGAAAAGAGACACCCTATACAAAAACGTTATCGTAGCTTCTATTACACAGGAAACCGATGTGTACTCAGAAGCGCTCGATTAACAGACATAATCATTACATAATATCTCTCCACATGGAAACACGCCCATACGTAAGACGGCAGCTAGCTAACCGAGCTCTCCTTCCTAGGAACCATCATTCGTGTTTCTGTTTCTGTCATCACTGTGAGGAGGGAGGCACATTCTGGCGCGGGCGCGCACGCACGCACGCACGCACACACACACGGGAGCACCCAGGGTTGCCAGGTGTACCAGAATCACGTAACCCTTTGACGCACAAGTATTGCTCTGCGGAAACAAGCACAAATGCTCCTCTGAAAGTGTGCTGCGATGTTTTGTATAACGTTTTACATTATTAAATGGTAATGTTACATTCATACCAAAATAGAATAATTCATTCATTTATTCGTCTTCTATACCACTACTTATCCTGTGTACAGATTTGTAGGGACTTGGATGTATCCCATGAGACTTAGGGCACAGGGTACACCTGGACAGGGTGACAATTCATCGTAGGGCGCTCGCGCGTGGTAGATTTGGGAGTGCTGTTTAGCCCAATGTGCACGTTTTTGGTCTGTGGGAAGAAACCAGAATACCCAGAGGAAACCCACAAAGTACAAAATGCAAACTCCACACACACATACTAGAGGCGGGAATCGAATCATCGACCCTGCTAACCACTACGCCACTTAAGACATCATATGCCATGCATTATATGTCTCCCTGTAACCAAAACAGGTGATTTCAGAAAATACCTCTGGTCTGTCTGACTGAAGAGTTGTGCTAATTAACTGAATCTATGTGATAATAGTATTCAGCTTCTGGAGCTGACATAAACCTAATAGAAAACTTTTGGATGATGGTAGAAGGTAAAAGTCAGTAGCAGTAGGACCTTACACTAAATATTGGTCGTTGTATGTCCTCAGAAATGTATGTGCAAAAGTTCGAAGGTAGTTATTATTATTATGGTTTGTGTTCAAGTCAACTTCTTGCTCAATAATCTCAATCTGAATAATGAGAAGATGTTTGTTAGACTTACTGGAATGAAATGAAATAAAAACCTGAACAGCTAAAATGAAAAGTATCTCTTATTCTTTGCTATAGATATCACATTCATCTATAGCAAAGAAAAAGATACAGATATCACATATCACATTGCTCCATATTAACATTTTATTACTGACACGCCAACTTGGAACATCAGCCTTCATAGTAAAAGTTCCAGAATGGCAATTCCAAAGTTGTGTTGTTCTTCAAGTGCATCCACCTCTCAGTTATGATATTTCTATTAGGACTTGAAGGCAGCAAAAGACTTGGGCAAAATGTTCAAGTTCAGTATATAATATTATGTCAACATCTCTGTGTCACTACACATCATCAGGAATAAAACAACATCATGTAAGTGGTTTAAATGAGTTTATTGCCGTGTTTATTTTAGATCAATAAACATACTGGATATAGTTGGGTAATTATATAACATGAACTATATAGTTTGCTGTCGTGTGAAAGTAAATGCATCATAAACTTATGATCACTAATATTACAAATTGATAGTTCAGACATCTCACCCAGTTACAGCCCTAAATCAGCCTATGGTACAGAAATTTGTACACCCATGAATCATTTGCATGATAAGTTAATATTCAGGCAATTATTTAATTACATGAATTCTGGTTTGCTTAAGGCAAGCAGACAAAAAAAGCAAAGAAAAAGCAAAGATGAATAGTTAGCTCAAGGTATTTCAGCACATTTTTAAAACAATATTGAATATAATTTTATAATGAGTTACAGTTTTATTATACTGCAGCTGTATACATTTCATTGGTTGTGTGTGTCTGTGTATGCTTCTTTGGGGTCTCTTTTAAAATGGTCTGTCCTGGATCCAGGTAATATACAGTGGTGTGAAAAACTATTTGCCCCCTTCCTGATTTCTTATTCTTTTGCATGTTTGTCACACAAAATG
>JAOVVA010000037.1:25376096-25417692 GCA_028565275.1 Leiocassis micropogon
CATTGGTTGTGTGTGTCTGTGTATGCTTCTTTGGGGTCTCTTTTAAAATGGTCTGTCCTGGATCCAGGTAATATACATGCCATGAATAAATCTTAATTAGCACAGTTTCTCTATGAAACTGTAAACCTGGCAACACTAAGATTTACCACAATGTGTGACATCATCACATATTTCAGATATGCACACAACGCTTTGGCACTCCGCCCAGCTGCAGCTGAGTATTACAGCTGTGTGTGTGTGTGTCGATACAGCCCCTCCCAACGCACATATGATAACTACTCTTTACATAAAACAAAACTACTCGAATAACCTACAGAATATAAGAAGCAGTAGTTATATTTATGACGTGGTGACGCACTGCAATTCCTCTGCTATTGTAAAGGTCTACACTGTAATAATTATTTGAAATATTTGTCAATCCATTGTTGATAGTGTTATGCAGCTTTAGTTGATAGCTTCTATTAATTATATATTTTTTCTTCTTAGTTTGTACGGACAAAGATTCTTTCCATACAAAATAAAAAGAAAAAATATATAATTAATATATCATTTTTTGTATGTTTTGTTTGTTTTCCCTAAATGATCATGTCACCTCCGGGAAGAAAGCAAATCAGTTCCCACCCCCCTCCTAAAAGCATGTTAGTTTATGTATTGGCTACTCTCATACTCTTATCATATACAGTTGGAGGGAAATAAGTACAAATTGTTCAGTTTCAAGTCAAGTCAGATAGACTTTTATTGTCATTTGAACCATATACAGTTAGTACACAGTGAAACGAAACAACGTTCCTCCAGGACCAGGATGCTACATACAACATAAATTAACAACATAAATTAACAAAACTAACTAGCTAACTAAGAACCCTAATTAGCTGACTAGCTGAGGCGAGACAGATTGACATTTTAAATTAGTTAAGTCCTATACAAAAGAGACAACATAAAATGCATGTGCAAATGTGCAAACATAAGCGACTAATATAATGTAATATAATGTAATATAGGAGTAATATAATGTGTATTGTGTGTATATTGTAATATAAAATATAATGCAAAAGAGCAGTTACAGGTTGTTATGAACAATTGTTAGATGGTTGTTGATCAGTGTGTTTGCGGGTGTGTGCTTATCAGTTCAGTTTTTTAGTTTAGGAGACAGATGGCTGGATGTGAGGGCCCGAACGCTTCGGTACCTTTTTCCAGATGGCGGAGGGTGAAGAGTGAGTGAGAGGGGTGTGTCCGATCAGCCATATCATGTCCGATCAGCCTCATGTTATCATGTCCGATCAGCCTCATGTTTTTTGTGTTCATGCAGAATGGAGACCCATCTGAGTGTATTTTGGTGATAGGTCCCCCTTAAAATGATAATAAACAGTTATCTGTCAACTTTCTATTAAAGTCAACTTGCTATTAAAATGAAGGGCAAACAAATCTGCTGGTGGGACAAAAAAATGTAGCTCCATGTTTGATCAGTGGGAACAATAGAGATCAATGATCAATGATCATTAACTCACTGAAAGACAATAATATTGTAGAGGGAGCATTCTAACACAGTTCCAGATGGTATTCAAAGCTGGAAACAAGTGACCTATGCCAGTATGCATAAAATAAACAGCTGGTATTGAACACACTGCATACTTGTTGTATATGTACAGTATATTTTTCAGATTTGTGTGGCTATATACAATTTACCAACTTCAGACTTGCACTAGTAGTAGTAGTAGTAGTAGTAGCCACTTCCACAAAGTCCTGGAAAATGAGCATTTGTTTAATAAGGGTGAGGCGAGACGGTAAGGACCCAAAGGCCAAGAGAGCACGCAGAGATTGTGCACAGCAGCCAGGTTCCCACAGTCTGGTTTTTCCAAAGAATTTGTTCAATTGCCAAAAAAAGTCAGCTAAACTAAACATTTCTGCATAAATATTCGTTCTCTGCCATCGTATACCACAGAAATACGGGCTTAGTGTCACTTGAAAGCTACTGAACAACTTGGATTGCATCCTTGCAGTCACTTAACAAGTGCAGATGATTCTCATTGCAGTAATGGTGCAGGATCGTCATCAAAGACCATGATCACATGCGTGCTCCCAGAGTGCTCCCTAGACATTGTACCATTTGCTCAAGATGTGTGCTATCTTTGTCATTAAGTAAAAAAAAAAGATTTCAAAATGTGTGGCAAAAAGGTGTCTAGACATGATAATTAAGTTGACACATAATTTTGCGTGTTCTTGCAGAAGCAGTCCACTAGATTGCACGTGATAGACAAGTGATTCACAAGTCGTAAACTGTAAGGATTAACAATTCCATGATTGTTTGCATGAGCTGAAACTCATATTGGATTTAAAACTTTAACCTTACATTCTGAATTTCCGTACACACACACACACACACAAACATATACACTATATATACTTATCTGTTTATTAATCTTGAAAATTCAGAACACTGGTATACAGTCGCCTACTGATGCTTCTTGATATATTTTAATGCTAGAGGCATTTACTCACAAATCCACAGTAACAAATTAATTGCTCTGTTGTTTAACTATAGTTGTTTTAATATAGTTATTTGTTGTTTTACAAATAATTAAAGGCAGCACTGTGGCTTAGTGGTTAGCACTGTCACTTTGCACCACCAGGGGCCAGGTTCGTTTCCCGGCCAGGTTCGATTCCCATTGCTGTGTGCATTGAGTTTGCATGTTCTCCCCGTGCTTGGTGGGTTTCCTCCCAAAGCCCAAAGACATGCAGATTAGGCTAATTGTGGTTTCCAAAATGTGAATGAGTGTGTGTGTGTGTGTGTGTGTGTGTGTATGCCCTGTGATGGATTGGCACCCTTTCCATGGTATACCCTGCCACATGCCCTAAATTTCCTGGGATAGGCTCCAGGCCCCCTGCGACCCTATATACAGGATAAAGCGGCATAGAAGATGAGTGAGTGGGGGACAAATCATTAAAACACAAAAGCGAAACTCATTTTCAGAATAAAACTACATGTCCCATGACTTCACCTCTACCACACATAGGAATTGTATTTCCTGAGCCGAGGTGCAACACGGACACATTTACAGTGACACAAGAGCGGCTGGTAAATATCTACTTTTTGTCTCTGTTGCTCTCTTAGTGTAAATATTTTTACTAAAATATTGTGTAAAAATATATATAACAGCTTATGAAGTAATTAGCTAGTATTAATTTAATTCAGTTCAGGATTTTATTTACCTCATATGTTTTTTTGTATTTGCGAGTTCATGCTGTCAGTAGCTCTTCCCCGAGCAGCGTTAGCTCGCGTGCCTGCACGTAATAAACCTGAAATATAATTGTATTAGGTTTATTTCAGCTGCTTTTCCTTGTCGAAATGCGACACAATATGATGTAGTTCATGTTTTTTTTTTTACACTGAAGGTTGGTTGTGCATTTCTATTTAGTCTTCGTGGCCTTCACTGCTCCGCACTTGCTAACAGGAGGATCGATTCATTTCCACAGCGTTAATTCAGACACCTTGCTGTTGAAGTGATGTTGACTTCATGCTGATGCCTTTGGACACTTGGATTTTATTAATGAGTTAATTGTACAAACGGTTAGTGAGTCCTACTGAATGTTCTCACATCCAACAAGTATAATGTTAACCCATGAAGTCAGTTACTGAATAATAGATTGACATTGAGGCCCATTTGATCCCTTGGCATTTTGGGTGATCTGTACCTCAGTGAGCTTAAATAATATGTTTATGTTTAATGTACGGTACTGTGCAAAAATCTCGAGCCGCCCCTCATTTCATCATGCGTAATTGAATTAAATGATGTAGACTAAATTAAAGAAATTGAAACAAATGTTTCAAATGACGAAGTGCCTAAAGATACAATTTAAAAATTGGTTGTTTATGGAACAGCCTCAGCTGCAACCTCATTTCCCCTCTCATCTATTTCAAGCATTCAGCATCACCAGTATATTAATCACAGGTCTAATCATCTGTCATCATCTGCCCATGTTTCTCACTGCTTCATGCTTTTATTATCAAGTTTTTATGCTTGAATGATTTATTTTGTGGCTTAACATACAAAAATATTCCTATAAAATTGGCCATGTACAGGGACTGGACTAAAAATGACACAGAAAAAAAGTACAAGAAAGTCTGGCTCTTTGGAAGCAAAATATGAAGAAACGAAGGATGGCTCGAGACTTTTGCACAGTACTGTAGATGTAGATTTATTTCGGAGCACTTGAATTTAAATCAAGTTTTATTTATATATTATTATAATATCCTTACCATAAAGCGAAACCATTATGGCTTTGTGGTTAGCACTGTTGCCGCTCAGGTCCACGCTTGGTTCGAGTCTCGCCTCTGATCTGCGTGTGTGTGTGTGTGTGTGTGTGGAAAGGGGCTGCGAGTTTGGCAACTTTTTTCTTAACCAGTAGATGAACATATGGCATAGTGCCAGTAAGACAAAAGAACAAAGCAAAAACGGTTTACACAAACAAAATAAAACCACAACAATAAGACAAAAATCCCTCTTGTCCCTTTGTCCTCATTCAAAAATTACACCTCTTAAAATACTATGCACTGCCTAAACGGCATTTTGTTAAGCATTTGTAATCAGGTAAATTCCTAACAGCATAGAGTTTGAATGTTCTCCTGCTTGGTGGTTTTCCTCTCTGTACTCCGGTTTTACTCCCACAGTCCAAAAAAAATTGCACTTCCAAAATCTGAATGGGTGTGAAAGTGTCGTTTATGATGAAATACTTGTCGTTTTGTGTTGTATTTACTAAAATGTTCTATTTTTGTACAGTACTTACGTCTAATATGATAATTGTTCCTCATTAGTCACCTGAAATTGTCAAGTACTAAAATCAACCACAAGAGGGAACTGTTTACCTTCTGTTTTTTTCATTCCAGCACAAACACAGACAACATATATAGAAATTATAAAGAAAACAGTTGAGGCTTTGATTCCGGCCAAGGGTCTGTGTATGTGGTTTCCTCCATGTACTCCAGTGTCCTTCCTCAGTCCAAAGATATGCAGATCAGGTTAACTCGTGTTCCCAAATTCCCCATAATGTGTGCTCCTGCAACTTTGTAGGGGATAGAGAATGAGTGAGTGTGAGTGTTAATCAAGCATGTTAATTAGCATCTTCTTGTCTTTTTTTTTCAGCTCTAACACACAGAATCTATCAATGACTTCATGAACTAGATCCAGGTTTACACTAAATAAAGCTGATCACGTTGAGGTATGTTTTCTTAACTGAATCATTCCAACTAGACGGACATACTCACAGAGGTCATGTATAATTTAGAAGTTTTAATTTTTTTTACTAATATGAAGGATTTTCTTTTTTTAAAGCTCCACCATGGCGGAAGGTGTGGACCTGAGCCGAAAGTTTGTTTCTGAGTCAGAGTTAGAGGAGAAGAGAAAAAAACGACAGGAGGAATGGGAGAAAGTTCGCAAGCCTGATGATCCCGAAGGTTAGTCAATAGTTAGGTCTGTTTGAGATGGTTTTCACATATGACCGAGTCCACCAACTGAGTCACAGGTTTGTTCTCACATAAAAGAAAAGAACTGTCAAATGATTGTTCTGTTTTCCGTAGTCAAGGTCGCAAATTCGTATATAGGAGAAAGCCTCGGAAATGAAAGTAGCTACATTTTACCAGAATTGGGTCACTAATAAAGAAAATTAAAGTCCTGAGTGTTAATTGGCCCTAGTTTCCACAATACAACTTCAGGTCAAAATTGCATTCTGCAAAATAATTCAAAATTATGAGGGTGTGCGATTATGCTCCATAACCTTTCTGCAAAATGAGATACAACAGTGAGAATAGTGCCACAATCAATATAAATTTGTCTTCATAAATTTAATTGATAACTTTCCATTCATTTATTGGGGTGTCATGTAACATTTTTATGCTTTTTTCCATGAAAAACTGACTGAATTGTGGGTTGGTTTGTCCAGTTGCTGTATAGCTTCCCAAACTATTAAAATAAAACCTTAAAATTATACAGTTTTATCTTTATGGTGAATAATATCAGATCATTATAATTACAGAATAAAAGCTCTAACATCAGATTAAATTACCAGGTTCCATTTTTATTTAGTATCTAAACAGTGCTGTTTGGCTTTTCCTGTAGATATTCCAGCAGTTAATCATCAAGCATGGACAGACTCCATTTTGCATGGTATCTTTTTTCCATGCCTGCGATATCCTATTGGAATCTCTCCCCATGCTCATCACTTAATGCCCCAAAAGTTCAAAAATAGAAATAGTCTAAATGCGGTAAGAAGTGAATTTGCAATGATATTTTTGCAACAAGTGCTTTATAGGAACTCAGCAAATTTTCCACGTGTTTTTCGTAGTCATCTGCCTTGCTGTTCCAGAGAAACTACTTTGCCACGGAATGAAGGCTTCCCATGTCTTCTTTTCCTTGTCGTGCAACAGATGATCAAACATCTCTGAGAAGTTCTCAAATCTGTGGGCCGTCAAATGCGCCACAAGTGTTGCAAACCTTTCGCAGAGACGTTGGAAACCTGGTTTTGTTTTGTCTATAGTCTTTACAAAGTTCTTTATCAGGCCCAGTTTTAAGAATCAAAAAGAGCAGGATTTAGAAAAATCCTCCTTCCAGGACTGTTGTGATGGCCAGTCTTACTTGATTAATGAGAATGTCTTACTGCTTAATGGCCAAGCAGTAGTGAACTTACACTGAAAGTACACTTTAGTGAACTTTCAAATCACCACAAGGGTTTCACTAATGTTCCTCATACTTTATACACCTCACCAGCTGTTTCATGTTTTCGTATGTTTCTTTCATGTGGACTGCACGCCTCGACTTTCTCGAGAAGTTATAAAGCATCGTGCCATCTCTGTAGATCAGAACGACCGAAACTTTCAACAGGAAGTGATGTGCCAGTTTGACGCTGTCATGTTAGTATTAATTATGCAGCACTGAGGAGGAATAACTTCACCACCTGAATGTGGCTCGGTGCATTATTGGGGTGGATATGAGCTCTAGACCAGACCTCCAGATCAGCGATCGGTTCATGTTTCACTAAATGCACTGAGGTTACTGAAGGCAAATGGCCTTAGGTTTAAAAAAAAAACAAAAGGAAAAAAAAAAAAAGTGAAAACAACCTGAGCTTTGGGCTGTCGCTGTTCTACCAAGATATCGCTAGTGCACTTTAGTTTCCCATGAGAACACACAGTTTGCTTCTAATTGGACCTGATACCAAGTGACCCAGACTGGCCTTGTTTTAGAGATACAGACAGCATATGAGCTGCTAAATTGTCCTGTAGTGTGCAATCTCACCTCTCAGGTAGAGGTTGAGATGAAGAAGGCAAAAAGAAATCCGTGTCCTAATAGATGCTGATGTTTGTGTTCTTTACATTATTATATAATTTTTTTTTCAGCTAACATTAAAATCACCTTTCAAATCAAGTCAGTTTCAAATAAAATTAATAATTTTACCCACTAGACTGCTAAGTGAGAAGCTACTATAACCAACATTTACACAACACTACTTTGTGACTCAGTGGCATCAGTTTTTCCTCAATTTCATCTTTGTGTGTGTTTGTGTTACATTTCTGAAGAGGCCCCTGAGGAGGTGTATGACCCTCGATCCTTGTTTG
Organism: Leiocassis micropogon; assembly: GCA_028565275.1. Classification (NCBI taxonomy): domain Eukaryota; kingdom Metazoa; phylum Chordata; class Actinopteri; order Siluriformes; family Bagridae; genus Leiocassis; species Leiocassis micropogon. The sequence continues at coordinate 25,383,703 of JAOVVA010000037.1, forward strand.
AGAGGCTACAAGAACAGAAGGACAAGAAGCAGGAGGAGTATGAGGAGCAATTCAAATTCAGTAAGACTTTAGTCCACTCTGTGGGTCCATATCCGTGCCCATTTAGGGTCGAAGCTTGTGTGTATGTATGTTTGTGAAAATGTCTATGAGTCATTCTTGCGGGCACTGACAGGAGATGAGGACGCACTCGCCAGCTCTGTTACTTCTCTGTATCCCTGGAGACGGACCCGTCCTCAGTCTCCCTGGCGACCGGCGGCTCCTTCCCTTGCTCTCGACGCTGAGTTAATTTAAGGGCAGATTGCTTGATTCACGCAATAACCGCACAAGGTGTCTGACACTCTTTTAAATCGGCCATGCGAGCGGAAAACAACCGTCAGTTTAACGGCGTAAGAGTATATCTGTGAGTCTCCCGAGACCCAACTGTGTTGGTTTCTCTTCACAGAGAACATGGTTAAAGGCTTGGATGAGGATGAGGCTCACTTTCTGGACGAGGTGTCAAGGCAACAGTGTCTTGTTGAGAAGCAAAGGAGAGATGAGGAGAAACAGGAGCTTCAGGAGTATCGAATATCCTTTTCCCTTTCCATAGCACACACACAACGCGCAACTTTTTAAAGAACTGCCCGAGTTTTGAGTCTGATTGCTTTCTACTTCAAACAGTCAAACTGTCAAAACACAGCAGCTGTCAGGTCATAGGAAGACCTCTTGCACCTTGTTAGTGCACTTTCTTTTAAAGCACACAGCTTAAAAAAAAAAAAAGGCTGGTTTGAAGAGAAATAAGTACAAAGTTGGAACACGGGTGAATAATCGTGTTAAGGAAAGAAGTGTTTTAATTAGGTCCCAGCAGTTTTAGTCTTAATATTGCTTTGTAGGCTGTTTACAAGCCTACAAGGTCTGTGTGAATCTGTCTAGAGAAATCTAACTGAGTTCAAATAGAAAGCATTAAATTTCCTAATTAAATAAAATGGTGTGCTTAGTAACACGAGCACTACTGGAGGCAAATCTTAGCTAATTTTTATGCTACTGCTATTAAATTGTGCCAGATATGTTTTGAAATGTTCCTTGTTCATGGGAAAGTACTCTTATCTCTTAATTCTGACGTGACCCCACAGCTCTGGCTCTGTTAAAGAAGTGGAAGTATTTACCAGCAGTGCATTCCTGTGTTGAGGCAACGTCTCTCGAACAGAATGTTAACTGGCACAGGCTGGTGCATCCAAACTTCTGTGTACTGGATCTAGCAAATTTCAGATTATGGACATAAAAAAAAAAAAGAGGGTACGATTGTTCATTCTTGTTCATCATGCTGCCAGACATATCGGTATGTGCAGCGCAGGTTGGAGGACGCGTTGTCGTGGCAACAGAGCCATTCGGCAGGCTTGCGGCACTGATGACGTGTAATTGCACAGCGGAGAGCTGTGAACTTCTGTTCCTCAGTGTAATACAACAATATGGCCTAATTTAACCGCCTCGGCCTCCAAGGGTGGCAGTTTTTCTTAGCCACGTTTTTTAGGACATTTTTTTGAAAAGTCAGTCAGTAGGGATGTGGATTTGATCGCTGTGGTAGTTTAAGCAAGAAGTGGTCTACTTCATCAGGTTTTTTTCAATTGTGTCCCTGTGGAGTGGAGTGGCATTTAGATTGAATATGTCTTGCGTTGTCAGATATTAGCAGTCGTGTTGACCAAAAAAGAGAGCGGGGGGTTTCAAATACAGGTTAAACCAAAATATATCATGCAGGTTGTGCTGCGTTCTCATCATCCACCTTGTGATGCAGAAACGCATCCAAGACCACATAATGCATCTAAATATGTAGTACGGTAATACACGGTTTAAGATGCGATATATATTTGTTTTTAGCTTGATAAACCTTCCATTCCTAAAGCAAGGAAAACAAAAAAAAACAACAGCTAATTCTACTCCTTTTACATAAAATAGTAGGTTTGCAAAGCTATTGGACTCGACAGCTGTGTTTGTGTTGATAAGCCACACACTGAGAGGTTGTTATTATCAAGCAAGTCCAAATGCATTGTTGCACATTGTCAGTAATAATGCTCAGACATGGTAATGGGCTGAAGACCCTTCCTTGTCTATGGTTAGGAAGTGAAGCAGTTTTTCTCTGATTCCAATATTGTGAGAGTATGTCTTATCCAGAAATGATTCTCAGCTAAGAATCATTTTAAATAGAAAAGAAAAAAATGATTCTTAATTCCTGATATTACTGGAAAACTCGCATGACGGCTTAGTTTATAAGAATGTATCAAGCACTTAATTTTTTAGTTTTTTTAAATAAAGTTTATAGCATATCATAGCCATAGTGATTGGTTTATTGAAGGAGCACAAAGAATAGGCATATATGTGCTCTCCTCTCTCTGAAAACCTGGTAGCTCTCCTTGACTCCCCAGTCTCACAGTGCTTTGAAGAAAATGGTGTCCAGTGACAGTCAAAAGAAGGAGAGTGAGAAAAAAACTGCACCCAAACCCCCAGAGCAGAAGACCAGCCATCTGTCTCAGGCGCACCTACTGGCTGGTGCAGTCAAACGTCGCAGGTGAGAAAGAGGGGTTTATGGGAACTGGGAGTAGAGGAGATGGGTTTCTAAATTCCTGACAAACTTGGGAGCACTTTTTTTGTCATAAGAACTTACCCGGGATTTTAAATTTTTTTTATAAACTTGTTTATATATTGGAACAAAGCAGAAAATTGCATCTTTTGTCCATAAAAGCCACTTCACCTTTCTTAGGCCCTAATAATTTTTTTTTCTGGTTTGCATTACTCACACACTCTTTGCTGAAGCGTCACAGAGCCGAGTGGGAGACTATAACAGAGATTAAGCAACTCTTTCACTGGTGTTTTGTGTTTTGTGGCTGCAGTTCCTCTCAGTCCTCAGAGAGCAGTAAGAAGCAGAAGGTGGAGGAGACGACGATGGTGGCAGCAGCAGAAACAACCAGCAATGGCAGTCAGACAGGTTGGCAGATGACTGCACGTTTTGGGGCACAATATTCTGGGTCTTTGTGTGCGTGCAATAAAGTTCCAGAAAAGTCAAGTAATTGGCCTGTGTCAAGCAAATAAAATGTTAAAACAACTGGAATTGAGTTAAAACCCCTCTAACACATTATTAGAACCCTGCTTGACTGTTAAACATAGCTCTGATTACTACTTTTTTTTTGTTAATTAATTTTTTTAAACAGCTACTTCACTGAGCATTTATGTGATGTTCGGTCATTCATGATGTTGTTCCACACATTTTTTTTTTGTAAAGCTGATGGTTCAGCACTGTCTTTCCAGGTTTTAATAATGCATTTTTGCAGTTCTTGACCCACTTGTGGTAGGTTCCTTAGTTGTTTTCTTCGCTTGATGCTGGATGATGATTTAACGCTTCTGAAACAGTAACATATTTTCCTTGACCTCAGGATGTGTCTTCTGACATGGTTCTTTAAGAAATGAGAAGCGACTCACTGCATCAGTTAGGGTTGAAACAATTGTTGCCAGACGAAACATATTAATCACTTCAGTAATTATTTAAATATTTTCATATTTATATCTAAAAGCCAACTTTTTTAGCCATGCTTTGTGTGTGGGTGTATCTCTATCTGCCTGTCTGTCTATTGATGATAATGCTGCCTTATGTAATTTTATTTACTCAAGATTTTTCTTTCCTCTTTTATTGCTATTTTGTCCAAGAATATATTAATATGTTTTACTATGGGCTGTCCCTGCATGGAGGAAATTAACACTTTTTAGCAAGAAGTTTTTTTAGCAAAAAATTATTTTATACTTGGTTTATATACAGCCCGGCCAAAAAAAGTCACAACCTGAATTTAGCAAACAGTTAAAAGATTCTATTGGATAATTATTGCAGTGATTAGTGTAGTTCAGCTGGCACCAAGTTATTTAACCCTGACTGATGCAGTGAATAGTTTCTCACTTCCTAACAACCATGTCAGACAACACATCCTGTGGTCATGACAAAGATATTACTGTTTCAGATGGGTCAAATTATTGGCCTGCATCAAAAAAAGACAAAGGAGATGACTGGCATTGCGTTAAGAACAAAAAAAAATATTTTTAACAGAAAAACATCCTGGATGAGTGTGATAGGAAATCAGTTAACTCTAGATGAAGTCAAATCGTTAAAAAAATAACAACAGTAGAACTAAAAAAATAAGGTCAGCTGATGACGTGAATATACTGAATGACCAGGTTTTTACATCAATGGATTTTTTCATCCCTGATGGCACGAGCATATTCCAAGTTGACGATGCCAGGATTCATCGGGCTCAAATACTGTAGTTGGATGTCCTGGAGAAGACTTTAGTCTGTAGCAGTGGTCTGATTCTCCTCTTATCATTGTTAGATCTTTGACTGAAATTAATGCGACTCTTTTAAACTGATGCGAAATGTGTCGCGTTAATGTGAAACTAATGCGACATTTTTAAATAAATGTTGTGACATTGCATAAGTTTATAGAAACGATGCCGTGGCTTTAATCACAGCCAAAGGCGGTTCAATAAAATGATAGACTGTGACTTTTTTTTTTTTTGGCTGAGAAGTGTATGTTTTGTTCAAAAGATGCTTTACGCACTAGCGCGTGACTTTTTTATTTTTTGCCCGAGCAGTGTATGTTTTGTTCAAAAGATGCTTTACGCACACGTGGTCACGATGTTATAGTAAACTTTACACACGTGCATGGATTTTGACTATACGGGTATTAATAGTAGCTCAGTTGGGATCACATGACACTCGGCAGACAAAGCGTATACGTACTACAGTATTTGTATATCAAGACCTCGCTCGTTTAAAGAGTTAAAATTTATTACAAAATTTGCTCGTTGCAAAACGCTTGCAGGGGAAGTTACTTGCAGTTGAAAGATCCACAGTATATGGAGACAATTAGGACACCCTGTGTTGTAATAACATTAAGTAACTAGTTCTAGTAGATTTTCGAGGTATTAAGTAGGCACTACATGGCATGAAGTGTGTTTATGGTCACATATGTCTGTATCAGAACAGGAAACAGGGGAGCAGAAACCAGTGCCCAGAGGAGATGTGACGCGAGGGGGCGTGCTTCACCGACCCTCTGCAGCCATGTGTGTGGGCATCCTACCAGGGCTCGGGGCCTACTCGGGCAGCAGCGACTCCGAGTCGAGCAGTGACAGTGAAGGTAGCGTGGAAGGAACCACCATTCCTATAAAGTGTCACAGACTCTTCAGATAGACACAGTGATGAGCCACACGGTCACCCATTTTTATTTCTCCTTATTACCTCTGGCTCACTTTTGCCCTTGTAGCTGGATGGATCACAATTGCTTCATCTTATATAACACTATAAGCTTAGAAATTCGCTGTGTTCCATTTGTTGAATTCAGCAGTTTTTGATGTGCACATTTGCTTTTTAATAATATTTCTTTTTCTTATCTGGCTTAATGTTTAATTAAAGGTTGCTTTAACGGTAATTGGTGTTGTGGTCACTGATGTGTTGTGCATTGAAATGTTACTCCTCCTCCATCATCCCCGTATTACATTCCATACAGTTTAAATTCCTGCACCTACACCTGGCGATGACACCCTGCGCACCTCCGTGGCTTCTTCCGTGCTGCTGACCAGGGGGATGACAACTGACGTCTGTGGATCGGAGAGAAGGCTGTTTTATGTCACTTAACGAGATATCTTCAGTAACATCATGTGAGAGAAGCAGACTGTTATGAACAGGTCTGGTTGGAAGAAAAATGTCTTTCAGAAGGCTGTCTCTTGGATTTATTATTATAATTTTTTTTTAAATAAATGATGCAATGCTAAAAATGCTGGATATTTTATGAACTGGTCCCTATAAGGACAAAAATGTGTGTAAAAGCTGGATAACACATTAAAGCCAAAAGGGGAAAAAAGCTGTTTTTTTTTTTTTTTTTAATCGTGTTCTTTTTTTTTTTTTCTCATGGAGTTTAGATTGGAGTTTGAAATGAATGTCACTTTAATCAAGAACATTTGACCAAATGAAACTTTGCTAATTGCAGAAGTGTGCTCTGCATACCCTGCGTAAACTAGATTGCAGATTAAAAAACTTTTTTGAGGAGCCACACAAAAAAACAAACACTGCTAGCAACACCTCAAGTGAAATTTATTGACCTGAGTACTTAAAAAAAAGAAAAAAAGACTGACCAAACTGTATAAAAGCAAAAAACATCACCTTGACCATGGTACTATACAACTGACGGATTACAAAGCACTACTGAAAAGATTACAATTCCGAAATATATCTCTTAAAACACATAAATATACATTCAAGGGTTCTCTGCCCCTCTATAAATATTTAGCAGGGGTTTCTCTTCTCTAGTTCTCAGTGCCTTTTGAGTTTGAAGGTTCTCTCTTTTTTTTCCCCCCTTAAACACATCCTGCTGGGTCATGAGCTGTTCCTGTCATGCTGAGGACTGGAGATAAGAACGTCTGCGTCAGAGGAGTTAGTGTCTAACACACACACACACAAACAACCAACCTTACATTGCATCTTGCTTTAGAACTTGGCATATGTAAAACCAATAAATAAAAACATTTATTTATTAAAAACAATCATTTATAGAAAGGCATGCGCTTTGTCCTTCAAAATGGTCAAGGAAACAGTAAGTATGTAAACAGTAAGGAGATTTTGGCAACATGCAGTGTGAACTCCACGCTTCAAACTTTCACTCTGGCATCGTGTTTCTAGGCGACAGGTTCCTCTGTTTGAAATACTGGGTAACCTGTTGAGGCAGCTCGGCCAATACTGATTTGGCTAAAGTTTCCTTCGGAGCCTGTGAGGGAAAGCAAACACAAACATACAATGTAGTCAGCTGATGCCGTGCCAGAAACGAGGACTGCTCATTAGATTCCTGAAGCTGTGATCACCCTATCACTGAGGCGGATGCACTGACTGGGTAATGAAGTGGTGAATGCGCTCAGTGCTTGAAATGAATTTCAATTTGTAGCGAAGAATGCCGCAGGGAGCATTGTGTGCTCTCGCTCGCATTGTTGAGGAAGTCACATGGTGTGCAAAACACCCACTCCCACTCCCACACGAAACTCTGGAGCTGATCCAGAACACGGAGCCACCACACACAGCCTCGTAGCGCCCACAGTATTGATTAAATGAGTAAGCCGGCACCTTGAGGTCAAATTACGCACTGTAATATTGACAGCGTAACAGCATGGCGCGGCGACCCGTAACCTGTCTCAGCAACGATAATGTAGCCGTGTGCATAAAAGCCATTCGCAAAACATGTGTCCTTACATAACGGTACCGGCGATGGAAGAGCTTGTGAAGTAGAAGTGGGGGAGTGTGGTTGAAACGAATATGGCAAGAAATTATCCACCAGAAAAAGAGGACGAGTACTCACATTGCGGAAGTCCCTGAATGGGACAAACTGCACTATGTCTCTGACCGCCTCTTCTCCAGTGTAGGAACGTAATACGCTGCTGTCTCCATCCAGAAACTCCATTGCTGCGAAGTCAGCATTGCCCACTCCGATAATGATGATGGACATGGGCAGTTTGGCGGCTTGAACTATCGCGTGGCGTGTTTCGTCCATGTCACTGATCACGCCGTCGGTAATGATTAGCAATGTGAAGTATTGCTGTAGGTCAAAGAAAGAAGAGCGCATTGAAGCATTAGATCAATAAAGGTAGAAATGGTCCAGTTGTGGCAGTAGACAATAAATAAATATATATACATATCATCATAAGGTACCATCCATACACATAGGAACCTCTTTAGTCCAACTAGGGACCATTAGAGGCCAATGGTGATCGTTGTCACCCGGAGGACACACATCAAGCACAGGCAGAACATGCTAACTCCATACACACACCTGAAGCGGGAATCGAACCCAGACCCTGGAGGTGCAAGGCGACAATGCTAGGCACTACACCATTGTCCCGACAGCTTAATGTACATAATACACAATTTATGCTAAATAACTAGAATATAATATAATAATATTTTAATACTGTATTTAGGTGTTTAAAAGAACAGTACTCCAAACCTGAAAGGAATTATAATAATAATAATAATAATAATATAAACACCTTTTGCTGTTTTTTAATATAAATACACTGTTTGAACATTTATCAATTTTTTTTTATTGCATATCTCTTTTTTTTTTTTACCTATTTCTAATTTTACATCTTTTACCTTTTATTTCTATTTATAACATGATATTTGTATGCAATCATATCATCAACCAAACATTATTATTTTACATAAATCATTAATCTAAATGCATCAGCAAAACCTCAATTCTTTAGGACGGTCCGATTCAAAAGAGTATTACATTTTCTCAGGAGACATTTAGCCACTGAGCTCTGCTGTTGTTTTGCAGGAACTATGATTGGCATGAGACAGAGAAGAAGCCATCAACCTTCCCGCCATTTACAAATGTTGCCATTAAGAAACCACAAACCCACAGCAATAAGCTGCATTGCGGAGCGCCTCACTCACTTTTACACTTTTACATTAAGACTGTAAGGTATTTTTGGTCAGACTGCCAAAGTGGCCAAGCCACAGATTATTTTTTTTAAATGACTTCAAATTGTTAAAACTCTGGTGTTACTCTGGTGATGGTATTTCCCAAATATGTACATAAACAAGCTGTCAGTAAACACTATACCAAAGACAATAAAATCATTAAGGACAGCACACAGAGAAGAAATAAGTTAGTTGAGGTTGTACCAACTAACTTTGGTAGTTTGTGGCATAGTGGTTAGCGATGTCAGCTTGCACCTCCAAGGTCCGGGTTCAATTCCTGCTTCTGTGTGCGTGGAGTTTGCATGCTCTCCCCATACTTGGTGGGTTTCCTCCAGGTCCTAGGACATGCAGATTAAGCTAATTGCATTTCCAAATTGTCTGTAGTGTGTGTGCCCTGCGATGGAGTGGCACCCCGTCCAAGGTATACCCCACCTCATCCCCAGAGTCTCTGGGATAGGCTCCAGGCCCCCTGTGACACTGTATACAGGATTAAGCGGTATAGACTATACGTGAGTGAGGTTGTACCACCATCTCTGCAGGACTATTTGCTTAATGAGATATCGTAATATTTGGATATGGATTTGTCATCAATGTAGCTTGCTTGCTGTAGCGTATAGGTGTTGGTCTGACATACAGGGGCTGCACTATTCCGACAGAACTGTGAATGATTTTATGATACACATAGCATTTAGTTTGCCCGTGTTTAAAGCCTTGCACAGTGTCATGCAATATTTCTAAGATGATGGCATCCCAGTTCTTAAATTGAACTCTGAATAAAAAAAAATTACAACTTTTCTTTCCTTAAGTGCAAATACATACAGAATATTACTTATTCACAAAAGTTGCATAAAAGCAAGTACAAATTTGAAGTGCATGGAATGGCAAAAAAATACAAACCAATCTGCATCTGTTCATAAAACATAATCAGACTTCAAAACATGATTTAATCTCAAATGATGAATTAAATTGACCTATATCGAAAAAGTATTTTCTTCCTAATTAGGGCATTGAGTCCCAACCACTAGCCAGACAACAAACTGCTGCACCACAGGGCAGTGTAACACGCTCCAAGGAAAGCGCCATCTGCCCTCATCAGAGTTCACAAACTCCCATGATTGGACAGTATTACTGTGATTAACAAGGCAGCACATACACAGACATCTCCCACCCAGACGGCTCAATCAATCTGCATACAGACACTATTTACCACTATATCCATTTCATTTATACACAATAGCTGTCGATTTGGACAGGTGATCAAGTGAAAGCAAAATATTCAGGAGGTTTTTAATTCTGAGGAAAGAACTAAAATATATATGGAAATATATTATATAAAAATCCATCAATAATATATATAAATATATGGAAAAAATATATTCCAGTGAAGCTGAGTTACAAATTAAGTTCCTTTATATTAATGGAATATATTAAGTTTAATTTATTTCTAAGATTTATATTTAGCTGAAGACTTCAGACTAAATATAGAGACTAAATATCAGACTTAGTTGTCAAGTTTCCATCCTGAATACTAACCACTTAATAAAATGTAATAATCGACACAGTCTGAAAGTCTACGGTAGACTACCTAGCTGAATAAAATCATGTCTGGTGTGTTTTAATGACCTTAGGAAATGTGTGATAAACAATCCTCTGCCCCAAATCCCACATCTAAGGCAGCTATTGGTGGCGTCTCTTGAGTTTTTTTAACTGAAAGACTAATGAGCTGCTTAAAATCCACACTGGAGCATTTTTTTTATTACTTATGCTAAAATGCATTTCTTATATAAGGGGTGTTCGAGTCTAACCGGGACTTGTCATGAGATTTCTTGTGAACGGAGAAACCGATTGACATTTACAGAACAAGAACAAGTTATTGTGGTGGTGAGACTCTAATCTGCAATAAAACATTTGAATTGTGCAATCATTCATGAATAACAATTCCTGACAGAGGTGGCATGATGCCCAGTGCAGTCGTTCCCATGAACCTTCAGCGAGTAGAATACCTGATTCTTAAAATTAACTTAACTCGCTAAATTGCAAAAAAGATACATCTGTCTGTGGGAACTACTGTATACATACATTATTCACATACAGTCATTCACGAACACCACTTGCACATTATAGGAATGTGGATAGGAGTTTTTGCCACATCCCCTGTACAGCCCTGACCTCATTCCAAGCTATTTGGGCCATTAAAGGAATTCCTGGGAAGCCAGAGTTTCGGACGTGAACCAGGCGGTCCTAACATGGCTCTGAGAAAACGTTCTACCTTCAAGGTATCCAAGTACTGGTGAAACGCTGGGATATGTACATTAGTGTAGCAGAGGATTATGTAAAGGAATAAACATTGCGCTTACTATGCGCATAATAGTGTTCTGTTATTCTGCACAATCAAAAGTCCCAGTTTGACTTGAACACTCCTCATATACTAAACCAAGTTCCTGAGTCAGCACAAGTGATTATCAAAGTTATCTGATACTTATTTTACTACTTATGCTTGCTGACTTTCATAATTTAACTCTAAATTAAGCATTTTTTCAGATTGATAAAAAGTTGTGCTCTGATACAACCACACTCTGACCAGCTAGCAAAGGTGAAACTGCTGAACAATATAACTGACAGTGGAATTTGTGCATAATTGTTGTAACATTAGATTTGACCGTATGCAACTTTGAGGAACGATGAGTGCTGTTTTTCCAGGAGAGATCAGTCGAACATGACAAGAAGTTTTCCACACAGTAAAAACTATGTTTTTTGTTGAATGTCAAACAGTCCATCCAAAGGATGCCAGTAATAATACTGATTCACAACAGACAAATTAGTGTGCTTTCACACATTTTTTTTTCACAGAGAAAGCGCTAGCTGAAACACCTTTTGTGCTAATGGGGGAAAAAGTGGCTCACACGATACACAGACACACACACACATACACACTTTGATCAGCCCTAGCTAACCTTAGCTAATTAAACAACCTAATCTACATAAGATACAATAATAATAATAATAATACTAAATAAAGTTGCAAGCAATGATGACGGGCCCAAGCACCCTGAGCTATCGCCACCCGGGTGTACCGCACAACCTGTTTGTCTTTTGAGCGTGTTAAGGCTCATTTGAGATATCAAAAATCCCTCTGCAATTTTGCATCCTCGATGTCTTTATATCACATCGGCCTGGTTTGGTGACGATTGTATAAATTCCCTAGGAGGAGTATATCAAAGTTGCTCGGCTCAATGAGCTCCCAAGTTTCGTGTGTCTACGTGAAAGTGTGTATGACCTATCCAGCAAAATCTCGTGTGGGGGCCCCTGAGGGCCCCGGGCCACGCGACTCTCAGGCATCCTAATGGCAGCAGATTCCAACCTGAGTTTTTGCGCGTGTTAAGACACCCAAAAAGCCCAAAAGGTTGGAAAAAAGTAGGAAAACAAGAGGGTCCTGCGCATCCTATAGTGCTTGGGCCCTAATAATAATGAGTGACAATATTAACAAAAATATAAATATTAGTTGCATTCATAAGAATTAAATAAATACAGGTTTAACTCTGGGGATGAGGAGTTATCACTGGTAAGACCAAACTTGTTAGCATTTTGTCAAAGCTACTTTTTCATTTTGTCAAATGTCTTGTAAGGGTTTTTTATTATCTTAGTCAGCCCAATTGGTAGCCCAATCACTATTTTTTCCCAGTGGTTTGAAGCACGCGTACAGACACGCCTTTACACAATGGGTGCAACAGACAATAAAACTCATCGTTCGGATCGTCATCAAGCCTTATAACATATTGCACTTTAACTTCACAATTAAAGGATAAATGAACCTTTAACTGCAGGTATTGATTATTTATTATCTTGAGCTGGAAAAAGCATTTTGTGTGTGTAATAAAATATTATATATTAATTTTAATAAAACCTGTTGTATGTACGTATATAATTGAGCTACCTTATGAGATTTATTACTGATATTATTTGGGCTGCTTGGGCGCTTTCAGCTCTGCCTAGGCGGGATTTTGTCAGTGTGATCTGGCGACCCTGGTGAGAACAGAACAAGTGATAGAGAACGATTAAGCAAGTGAAAATACAATTTTACTGTTTTTACTCCTCCAAGCAGTAAAACTTAACTATGATGGTTAAACTTCATATTTAATCCAGTTCTAAGCTCTATGGTAAAGCCATGTGTGCTTTAACTTCTGCGCTTAAATGACACATTTACTATACAGTACAACACTTTAATACATAATGTGTATAGAACTGACTGTCTCTGTTTTGTTGAAATGTACAGTATCTCTACCTCTACAAGAGGCCTCACAAACCACAAAGTAAAGACATATACCAGAAGAACTAGCCACTCAACACCAGAATACCTTGCCAACCTTAAGGGCACCAGCTGTTTATCTAAGCAGATGCTTAATCCAATAAAAATTGTACAGCGATCCAGCACCATAACCCTGCTTTGAATAAGTTCTAAAAAATGCAAGTGTGTAGGGAGGCACAAGCTGAAGCATCCCCTACTCACACTCCAGCAGGCAGAAAGTGAGGGAGGGTGTTAAGTGCTAGAGGGGGATTTACACTGTCACTTTTTCCTCCTCCTGCTGCTTTCCACAGTTGCGCTTCCTCGACACTTTGATTTAGCATGGAGATTTGCCTCTGCTCACCATGCTGGGATAATGAATCTGTTTTCCAGCTGCACAACTGCTGCTGTTGCACTGACATACTGCATTTGCTCACCAGTGTCCCGGAGCATTACAACAGCAAGGGCCCTGAATTACAGCCCTACACCACCCACACAGATATGTCACGACAGATCGTACTCCTCTATCAACTTGGATAGTTGCCTAAAATTAAAAGAATCAGTAGGACAAATGGGATAAGAACCCTGTGCACCGACTACGCAAATATATTGTTGCCACGTTCTATGGCTGGCATTTTCATTGTTCTAAAAAAAAAAGAAATGATATGACCTTTTTGTCCATTTTACCTCCAACAAATAAAAGGCTATACTGTGCAATGCAGTGCAATGTGGTCATGTGGAAAAAAAACAGCAAAGAGGGCCAAGGCCATGCCTTCCAACCCTTAGGGAATAATGTGATGCTGGGAAGTGGTGAGCAACAGATCCCACAGGCACTGATTCAAGCTTCCGCACTGTCCTCAGGACATAACAAAAATAGAAAAGCAGCTTTCCTGCTCCACACGTGATTGTCATAGGTATAACATGTTCTGGCCATACTGTGGACAAATCCCCAGAAGTGTAGATAGGGGGTGGAATTTGAGTTTGAATCCCCTTGACATATTTTAATACAGTTCTAAATGGTTATTCAAGAAGAGTGAATATAACAAACATACAATAAAATTGTTCTGTATAGCAAATCGGATTGTAATGAAGTTCATAGAAGGTCAACAATGTTACGAATGAATCACTTGCCTTGTTTAATCACAATGGCTACCAGCTGCTATGGTGCAAAACAGAACAACAGAAAAACAGGATTCATTAGTGTTTTCCTGTTTCTGTTTGAAAAGCTAGCTGCTAGCTATGCTCCATGCCCTCAGTGTCTTGACTTTAATAAGAAAGAATTCCATCCAAACATTTTCATAGTTCCTCTGCATCCCTTCCAGTATCCATGGAAACATCGCTCTCTGAGCTCAGGGATATTGAGGTGATGGCCGTTGAAATACTGGAGGTTTTACTGCAGGAGAAAAAGCAGGGTACATCTGGTCTTATGAGCTGAAATTTGAAAGTTGAATTTGATTGTCATTAGTTTCATTGTGCAGATCACATGCTGATTCCTTTCAGCAAAATGAATTTCTGGCTCTGCCTCTGACACTACTTTATTGAAAGCGCACTTCATTAAAACATCTCTTAAATAAGCTGTCAGCAGAAATGTAACCCTAATAAAGAGTAAAATAATAATGAAAGAAGCTTAAAACAGCAAAACTGTGATTTATTTTAAATTTTTAATCTAAAATGAAGCTAAAATGAAGTATCAGCTGCATGTGTCATTATAACAGCCAGTTTAATCAGCCTGCACAATCGAGGTCTTTGGTTTACTTGCTTTTTCATTTTACCAGAATCCATGCGGTAAGTGGGGGGGTATAAAAATTAGTAGAGTCTGTGAAGTTGCACTAAAAATCAGCTTAACTGTTTAAATTTGTTTAAATTAGCTAACTGGGTAGACCTATAAATAAGCACAACAAATCCTGAAGGAACACAAATAATCATAGTTGAATGTACAGTATGTATATATATATATATATATAATAACAAATTTACAGTATTTACTCTCTATAAAGATAAAATAACAAGCTATTCACTTTCATTAAATCTATATTATGGATTAGTATGGTTCAGGCTACTGACCACTAATGCAGCTCTGAGGCTTCTGCGAGTCTGGATGACGCCAAGATGTTGATGTTTGAGATCTCTGTCATGTCCATTATGGTTATAATGACTGGCAGTTGGTTATGCGAGTTCTCCCAATGATGACATGGAGGAGCCGTGCATTCAGGCAGGACAGGCAAACATCAACAATAAATGTTGAGTTGTAAAACCAACCCGCTTTACCTCCCTCTAATTCAGCCCCCACACAGATGTACAGTGTCCGGCCATGGCATATGAAAGGCCTGTTGTTTGGTGCGGATTATTTTTTTCTTCCATTAAAACACAACACATTGTTCTCGAATCAATTGGGATCAATGGGATATTTATCAACCTTATACGAATGAAGTTATTAGGTTTTTTTTTTTTTTTTAAAAAACAAAAAAACATGTGGGCAATAATAAGTACCCCCTTACTGCTTCCACAGGATTTAAGGGGGTAAGTTACAGTCAGGTGCTGCTCATCAGCCCTTGATTAACTGATCATCAGCAGGTGTTTAGACCTCTATAAAGATAGAAGTCTCTCCAGTTGGCTGGTCATGAGCATTCATGCCAAGAGGGAAATACATAAGCAATGGTCTTAGAGAAGCAACAGAAAAATAGAAAAACCATCAATCTGGAAAGGGGTATAAAACCATTTCCAAGTAATTTGGAGTTCTACAGTGAGAAAGATTATGCGCAAATGGAAAGCAGGCAAGCATGCATCTTTTCAGGGTTGGACATCCCAGCACGGAAAGGTCAGACACTGCCTTTAACATTGAAAAAAAAAGAGATTTTTTTAACAAGCGCTACATCTTAAACCCTACATGCGTCACTGAGCTTGTTAAATGTTAAAGTCCATGACAGCACAATTAGAAGAAGTACAGTTTGTTTGGAAGGGTTGAAATGAGACCGAATCTTTTGTCCAAAAAGCATTGCGTCTGAACAATGACTGACAGATGAGACCAAAGTGGAGTTGTTTGGCCTTAATGTCCAGTGCCATGTTTGGGGAAAAACCAAACAGCATTTCAGCAGAAACTCCTCATATCCACTGTCAAGCACCATGGTGGAGAGTGATGATTTGGGTTTGTTTTGCAGCCCCAGGACTTGGGCACCATGCAGTCATTGAGTCGACCATGAACTCTTCTGTACATATATCAGAGTATTCTAAAGGCAAACGTGAGGCCATCTGCCTCACAGCTAAAGCTTAATTGAAATTGTGTCAGGCAACAGGTCAATAATCTGAGGCACACCGGTAAATCTACATCAAAATGGCTAAAAAATAAAAGAATATATAGCTGTGCATATGACCTCCAAAAACCTCAGTGAACTGAAGAAATGTTTTAAAGAAGAATAGGCCAAAATTCCTTCACAACAAGGTGATAAACTGATAAAGTCATACAGGAAATGATTAGTTCAAATTTTTGATGCAAAAAGTGAACCTACAAGCTATTAAATCATGGGTGTTACTTGGTATTACCCATGTGGGTTTTTTTTCTGGCTTCATTTTTGTTTAATAAATTAGTGGCACAGTGGGAAAAAAATAGTTGTTGGCTGAGGTTGTATTTGCCTAACACTAAGACCTGCTATAATCAAATGATTTTTATAATGTTTTTACACAAAACAAACAGACTTAAACTAACTTTTACACATGGCTATATACACAAGTGAGGAAGACCGACTGTACAGATGTTTGCAGTTAAACGTTCTGCTCAGTCAAAGTCAGTGTTTAGGAATGAGACTGTGTAATATTTAATGCAATGCTTAAAATAAATCTGTTATCACACACGTTGGGAAAGAACTCGGAATATACGGACACTTGTCGAATAAGTTCCTAATCTGACAACACATGCATTACAATAATGAATTAAAGTCCAATAATATGTTATACAGTCTGGTACAATTGTTCATGGCCATATTGAGCTGTGCCTCTTTTATTGCTATTGTTTGCTTCACTACAAAAACTGCAGCACTGTTCGTCTACTGTTGGTGACGATTCATATTCTCCATCTCTCCCGCTCTTGCTCGCTCTCTCCATTTAAATCTCTTGCAGGTGACAGGGTACAATTAGGGACAAAAAGCTCCAAGGCCCATTGGAAGAAGGTTAAATGATAACTATTATGTTCTCCTACCGAGCAAAAACACACTCTGTGTTTCAGCAGTGAGAAACCATCTCATATATTATACACACACGGGATATGCCAGTGCTGACCTGCTGTTCTTGTCTTGCTGGCCAGAAATATTACTTCATGCTGACCTGGATCGATCTGTACAGAACGGTCAAATACACTTCCCCCACAGTCCTATATCTCTATACTAACTGCTCTGTGAGTTGTTTAGTTAAGAAACATAATCAGAAAACTCACACTATCTACTGTACCAGTGGTCTTGTAGTAATAAATGCACCACTACTATATGTCTCTACTAATGCAAGGCAGGCAATGCGACTGGCCAGCAAACAAAGCAGACCTGAGAGCTCTGTCTCATTAGTCATTAAAACCCATGGACAGCGGAGAAAAAAGAAGGAACATTTGTCAGCTGAATCAGGCACTAAAAATATCTTTAATTGAAAAGGAAATATAATAGCTGTTCTCAGCTGGGCTGGTAATAAGACCGAGAGAATCTGTGAGCACTGTGTCTGTTCAAAGTGGCTCAGCAGACTTTGAACCGACAACCCCAGGCGCATCTTGTGGGATTTCTTACGAAGCAATCAGTAGCTGTCGATCTAGGGATTGGTTCTGGAATAAGCACACAAAACCACATTATAAGTTACTCAGGCACTCCCACCACATGTATAGGAGTTTGAGTGCATCACTGTGGATAACTTGTTTCTGAAAAAAACATATCTGTTTCTCTTCTCAAGGTTTGCCTTAGGATGACACTCTTACTTCTAATGACTTTACCTGAAGATCTCAACAACCCTGGAAACCGTTTAGTTAAGGAACCCGCTGAACTGGTGGGTATATTAAACAGTAACAACTTTTGTACCATTTTATCTACATTCTAGCATACTGACCTTAAAAATACAACAAAACTGCATTAATGTGTCAACAATCTCAGGCCTTGAAATTATACATTTCTAACAAATAAATGATTTTTCGTACGGCTTTGAGGGCAGTTCGAATACACCAATGTAAATGTCTCGTATGTTCAGTGGTATGTAAAGAGTATATGTACTGTATAGAATTCATTTCTTCTTGTTTTTTTGTCAACAAATTATTCATAGACTAGTTAAAACAGTGCAACAAAAAACACACTCTCTACTCTCAACATAGAATCAGGCTCCTATGTATTTGGACAATGACACAGTTTTAGACTTTTTTACAGCTGGATTTGAAATGAAATATTGTAATCAAATATGACTAAATTGTACATTTTGATCTTTAATTTAAGGTTTTAACAAAAAAATGTCTTATTGCATTTAGGAATTACAGCCATTTATGTACAAATTCTGTCCATTCACACAGGCTTAAAAGTAATCAGTATTATTTGTGGATTTTTTTTCTTTTCATTTTTAACTTCATTAGGTTAAAAGCAAGCTCAACCTAATTGAGGTCAGGTGACTGACTTGGCCCTTTAAGAACATGCCCTATCTTTACCTTGGGTTGCTCTCACTGTATTATTTGGGTCGGTATGCATCTGACCTGCAGCAATAGATTAAATCTGAGCAGAAAGTACATTAAAGATCTACAAACGTCAGATTTTCTATCAGCAGTCCCTCATCAATAAACACCATAAACACCATCACCAAACATACATGCTCCTGTCATAACACTGCCTTCACCATGTTGAAAAATGATGTCGTGTCATTTTGATCACGAGCCCTTTCCTTTCCCATACATTTCTCTTCCAATCATTCTGGTCTAAGGTGATCTTGTATCAGAATATATGTTTTTTGTAAAGCAAGGTCTATTCCTTGAGGTAAACCCTCTGTATTTACATTCATGAAAGAGTCTCTTGATTTTTACGCCTACCTCCTCCAAAAGTGTTCTTGACTTGTCTTCACTGTTTTTCCAGGCTTTTTGTGTCACTGAGCTCACCAGTGCATTCCTTCTTTTTAAGACTACTCCCAAAGTTTTAGCTATTGCTCTGATGAGTATGTTTTGTTTATTTAGCCTACAGCTAGCCTCCTTCACTCGAATCAACCTTTTTTTGGACCACATATTGAAAGATTCAAATATTCAAAGATTCAAAGAACTGTATTAATCCCAGAGGGAAATTGCTTTATAAAGTTCCCATAAACAGCAACCAAATGCACATTCAACACTTGGAATCAACATCAGAGCTTTTATCTCTTTAATTCATCAGGAATGCCACAACTGCCCAGAAACTGTTTATTAGTCAGTTGTCCAATTGCTTCTGAGCCTGGGAAAATGGAGGATCAATTAAAAAAAAAAAAAGTCCATGCAATATTTAATGCCACTTGAATTAAAGCTGAAAGTATACACTACAATCACATTTTGATTGATTTTAAATCCACTGGAGTGGTGAACAGAAGTGAAAAAAAAAGGAAATAAAATTATGTCCTGGTCCAAATATCTATGGACTTCACTTTAAATGAACTAAATAGTCCAGGAAATAAAATACAACTGTATTTGTAACTAAAATGCACACTATAGATTAAGCAGGCATCACTCTTGAAACACACCTCAGTGAGAATAAATTGGCTATCATTCCCAAGCTTTCCACAGACCTACAGAAAAAAAAAAACAGATGACTTTCCTGTTTTTAGCCAAAGTTCTTTCAACTGGGATGTGAGGATAACATAGTTATGACACAACATGACTGAGATTTATAATTCAGAAATATCTTATTATATCATACTTTTTTGTCCACTTTATCTTTTACTGAACCATATAATAATCAGTTTCATTTATAAATAATTCCCTATTTCAAAGAATCATACATAATAAAATGAAAATTATGTAATACAACACTTTGATATTTGACTGTCTTGCTTGTGATTCAAAATTTCACAAGATTCTGGAAATTGTCTCTATTTTTGCTCAGACAGGACTGCCCTAACAACCACTTTTAGTTCCTAGGTTTTCGACAGTGCTTTGCCATCAATCTTGTCTTGCCAACAAGTGAAACAAACCATTTTTGGCTCTGACTCAACTTCACAATTGCCTCTGGGGTGTGAATCAGCTTATAGCTTGACTACAAGACAAAAGATCCATCCACTAAGACTTGAATCATTTGGTTGGATCTTAACACTTGAGATACTTATGTACTGTACGCTTCAGAATTCATCCTGCTGTTGCTGTCTGCACTCATAAGGACAAGTGAAACAATTCCTGTGACAGCATATATGCTCATACCACCATGTTTCACAGATTGGATTGAACACTTAATGTCATTTTCCTATTTTTCTCACTTTCCTTATGTCAATCTGCTAACATATGTAAATTATGTTCCTTATTGATGCCCTTGATGCAAGTTTTTGAATGCAGTCTTCAGTCATCAGTGTGACGTCAATGCCGCAATCAGCAGCAAAACAGCATTCCCTAAAACACACCACGGCCTACAGATACATCTGCTACAGACAACACCACCCAGCCACATTACACATTGACCTGATCAGGTGAACCTGGATTCGTATACAGCACACCTAGTTTCAATTATCCACACACCCTATAAGCAGAAACTTTCAATTTTCACTTATTGCAAAGCATCTCAAAGCTGTTCTATAACTGACACATGAAGCCTTCTTGTGGTTGTTATGCTCCTGGTTTTTGATACGGCTTGTTTCCCTGTTTCTGTGATTTGGTCTCTGTCCTGGATATCACCAAACCTTCTGCCTGTTTTTTTTTTGTCTGCTATTTGCCATCTTTAATGAAAGCATTACCAGCAACCACAGCTGTTTCAGCGCCACCTGACAATCAGCTACTGTTGCCTGCCAAGTTGTTTTTTTTTTGTTTTGCTAAGCTCAGGAGTACATTCTTTTTTTCCTAACAACATGCCAGACAGATCTAGTGTTTTTGCCATGTCTTAGATTAAATCCTTCCCAGGCTTACAGTGGAATATTGTATGACAGCAAAATATCTTTGGTCCTAATGTTAAAAAAAAAAAAAAGTCAGACAATGCCACATGTAGAGTAAATAATTATTAACTATTACAATAAATAATTCAAATAAAATAATAATCCGCACTAAAATATATACAAAAATAGGTAGGACTTTACTTTTGCTCTTTTACAATAAATACACAATCGATGTCCGAGGACCATCTGCGAATGTACAAAGGCAACACTGTAAATGCAAAGAACTGTCAGATTAGAACCACATGGTGCACTAGCTTAAGCAAAACAAGACTACACAAGAAAAACCCCACCAAGACAGCTTAATGAGACAGCCTCTGTAGACAGATCTGTATAATGTAATGTACTTAAAACCTCGTGTATATTACAGCTTCCTCTAGAAAAGCTGAAGCTGACAATTTACACATTCACTTTGAGCCCTCACAGCAAGCTGAGGGTCTAGCTGGATCAACAGAGCCACACTGTTTTCATTAGACTAAGCTCTGGTCTTGAAGTTTGGTTACACATTTCTGCACATGTTGCAGTCACCCAACACACTGCCCACTTTTTACAGACCCACTTGGCAGAGCTTGGAGCAACACAAAGAGGAACACTGTTCCACCAGCAGAGGCGGGTGGAAACTGTTTCTGAAGGGATTTACAGAAGGTGGGTGTGGATCCGCTGCAATTTCTGCTCATGTTCTTAAAAAGGCAGTAATTCTGAAGCCAAGATTAGATACGTAATAGGATTCCATAAAAGTAATTAAGATTTGAACTCGGTGAAGAACATTTAAATATTTACATGAAACACACACACACACACACACACACACACACCTACAAGACTCGCTAGAAGAGTCCTTTCATACAAGGTAAAGAGCAACTTCTAGTTGCAAAATGAGTCCACTCCATTTGTAAGATAAAATAAATGAGATCTCATGGTACCAAACTGGCCAAAAATAATGATTATCATAATATATTATACAGCAATAGTAACAACATGTCAAAAAAACAACAACATTTGCATCCCATGTAGCTGTTCCAGTATAAATGGTGCAAAAAAATGTTGCTCTCACCGCTGCTGTGTCCTGCTGCAGGGCCTGTGAGGCGAAGCGTGCCACGTGGTTGATTATGGGGGCAAAGTTAGTTGGGCCATAAAAGCGGATGTGAGGTAAACAGTTGGAATATGCCTGAACGATGCCCTCAACTCCTACACACAACATAAACCATTAACCATTACACCTTATTTATTGTATACTCTATATGAAAAATGATTCCTATTTCAACATATTTCCCTTGAGTTCAGAGATTCCACTCAAGTCAAATATACAAGTTGAACAAAAATAAATACTGGTAAATTATGGTAAACAATCATATGTTAAGATCAAACTAATTAAAAAGGATTGAGTATGTTAATTTTTTTTTGTTTTTTTTTGTTGAGTGCATAAACTAAATTATAATATTAAGAATTCATCAGTTCTCTTTTTACAATCTGAGACAGAGGCAAAAAAATTGTACCATAATATGTTGCAGAATTTAAGGATTGGCTCACCTGCGCAAAATGGATTGGTGGGGTCAAAGTTGATAGCAAATTCATGGGACACCTATAATATTAGCAGACAGAGACCAACACTTTCATAAACACTTTAACAGCTGGTGTATACTGATTTGGATAAAACATAATTATAGTACTCCACTTCCCATGTCGACTTGATATCTTCCCACATCCTTACATTTTTAAAGGTTTTTCCCTCCATGTTGTTATGCAGTGAACTGGTGTATTTTCTATTATCTAGAACTCTTATCTTCTTATTTAAAAAAAAACAACAACAACAACAATACAACACATGCCTCTATTCCTCTCTTCACTTTCTCCCTCACTTGTCTTTTTCATCACTCCAGTGCCATGGCAACCCAGATGGGATGACAGTTGCATAATCACTGGGATACGCATGTATTACACATTTTGTTCGTCTCTCCGTTTTTGCCATTTCTGAATTCAAATCAAGCTCCCTTACTTTTGCCTGCCATTCAGTTCTCCCTCACCCACCTTAATTCCACCCCTAAGCTGGTGCCAACACCAAAAGACACCAATTCACTCTCACATTACTAAAAAAAAGCACAGACACACTTTCTCACCTTCCAGTCAGGCGGGAGTTGGGCACCAAATCCGAGCGCAGGAAACATTTTGTCTCTGCGGAAAGAAAACAGTGACCATATGTCTACCAACCCCAACAATGTCTAACTACTGAACAATTGATAATGCTCATTGAATCTCAGTCAAAAACTGCTTGGCATGAGTACAATGAGGCACAGGCGCTTACGAGTCATAGTCCTGTATGATCTGTCCCACGGCCCAGATGGCAGAGAGATACTCGTTGCTGCCCATCGGGTTGATGTAGTGTAATGAGGACGGCTCCCTGGGGTTCCCATTTGAAGCTGTGAAGTCAATGCCAACCTAGCGGTACACAGACATACACGCAAATATTTATCAAATATCTCAAATTAGCCATAATCAAAGAAGTTAATTCATGAAATTATTTCAGAAATTAAACATATTATATGAACACTGGACACGCAGCCTAGGTTATGACACTAACTATTGTGTATGAGACACGGCAGGCAACAATGCATTATCAGCCGGAATTATTGCACACACCACACACATGGCAATGCTGTGTGAGCTCCTTTTAGCTGGAGCTGGATCAAACGCTCTCAGCCACAGGCGGTGTTGTCTTTGTTAAAGAAGGTTTACAAGTGAGCGCCGCTCAAGCTGAGCTCTGACAGCTCTGTCCTCAGGCAGTGTTTATCAACCCACTGTGATTTGAGTGCTAACCCGAGCCGTCACGATCCACACTACACACCTACTTACTGTAGCAACATCAGCATCAAGCCAGAGGCTTTACTGCTATACTGTTAGACTGTCAGGTGAAGCGGAGAGGAGGGGAGGAGAGGAAAGATGAGAGACGAACAAAGAGATGGTGAGACAAAGAAAAACTGGTGGAGAGAAAGGATAGATAGATAGATAGATAGATAGATAGATAGATAGATAGATAGATAGAAGCTTTACATTTTATTAATCTTCTTCTTTGTTTGTTTAAATCCATTTTATATATTAATTGGCTAGTTCATTATGATAAATAAAAAAGAGACATAGGGATAGATATAGTCTATATATAGAGATAGTAATAGAGTGTGACACAATGAGGGTGCCATTTCATGTGTTGCCTGTGGGGAAACAGGTCATAGTTGGTCCTCCAAGTGCGCAGCAGGCATTATGGTATCCAGTTTGATCGTCATGTCTCTTACACCTTCCTTTCACTGATGACTGTATGAGACGTTTTATTAAAGGGCACACGTTTAAGCATAATCAGGTATCAGGATAGATACTTCCTTTTCCTCTGAGAGTAACTGAGTTTCTATAAATAAAATCAGCTGCATAACTGACTTAAATATTACTTTTTCTTTCACTGTATACATATCTATAATGAAAGTTAAACTCCCCGATTTCATTTATTTGAATTTAAATACTAAAAATTTATTAGAGGAAATAGGTATAGTAGGTAGTTATTGCATGTGAACACCCAGGTGGATAAAACTACAGCGGTATGAAACCAAAAATCCTAACACTATCGGTCCACAGCTTCGTTTTTTCCCCTACCATATGGAGTCCGCACCACACAGACTGGAGCTTCTCCTGTAAGCAAATATTTCTCTGACAGCTGCCAAAATAATGTTAAGTGTTCTAAATTAAAACCAACTGCAACATATTTG
This sequence comes from Leiocassis micropogon, assembly GCA_028565275.1. Taxonomy (NCBI): domain Eukaryota; kingdom Metazoa; phylum Chordata; class Actinopteri; order Siluriformes; family Bagridae; genus Leiocassis; species Leiocassis micropogon. The sequence goes on from JAOVVA010000037.1 coordinate 25,408,321, forward strand.
TGATAAACATCATCTCTTTACTTTGTCTGTATCCCAGTCAGGTTTTTTTTGGCACTGCAGTACATCAACTACAATGCCTGTTTATCACCAATTCCATTTATTGGTATTAATTCTAACCAACATAACAATTATCTGTTTATTAATCTGTTAAATCTCAGCTTCTCTTCAGAACATTGCCTTGCAGTCTGCCAAGCATCTTTTTTTTCCCATCAACTACACTGCCTCAAATGCCCACGCACGTAGATGTTCTGTTCCTGCTCCCACGGTCTGCTTGGCTACTGCTGACCCTGTGACCTTTGCTCTTCCAGTGCTGCTGAAAGTGCTGATGTTCTGGTTAACAGCTCACGTACCAAGCTTAGTGTGCTCTTGTAATGTTAAAGCAAACATAATATGCTCACGCTGTTGGAGACCAAATATCCCTGATAACACCTTCCATTTTATCCTGCGTAATCCTAACTGCACAAAGAAAGATTAGTCTGTTTTCATTTAAACCACTTTTCTTTCTTTCTTTTGTTCTTTCTTTTCCATCTCCTCTCTTTACTTTCCCTCCCCTTCATTTCTTTGCTTACATTAATTTCTCTTTCCCATCCTTCCCTTCATTAACTTCTCTTTTCTATTCCTTCCTTTCCTCTACCATTTTCTTCCCTTGCCTTATTTTCTTTTGCCTTCTTTCCCTCCCCTTTCTTTTGCTTCCTTACTTTGTCTTCCTCTCTTCAACACTTCCCTTGGCTTCTTCCCTCCTTTGCTCCCTCTACTATCTCTCTCCCTGTCTCTCTGAAAATTTGAAATGATGAAGAATCGGATAGGAAAAATTATAACTGCATGTTACCTGGTTTTCTACACGCAATACTGGTACATAAAAAAAGCATGAACAAAGAAAAAATTATCCCAGCGTAGCCTTGGAAGTACAGCCAGGAACACTTGTAATCATGAGCTGAACATCAGTCCATCTGTGGCAGACTGGAGCTTTTAAAGGTTACTCATGATGAAGGTACAGCAAAACAGCTTTCCTCAGACCTTCCTGGGGCTTTCTGAATCTCTCTCCTGTCAGGGCCCTTTCAGTGCCATCGCTATAGCAACTGGGCCTTTCACTCACTTTCTGTGTCATTTGACAGAGTTACGTAAAGGACCATGCAGAGGCTCTTCACTCAGACACTGTACAGAATGAAGCCGGGGAAGCTTTATTCTCCTATAGCACTAATCAAAGAGCAGAGGTGCATTAGCATTAAGAGATGTATTAAAAACACTTTTTTGGAAGCGAACATTTCAATTAAAACATAATATGAATTATTATGATGTTATACAGACATTAGAGATTTGGGATAATTTCCCATGCCTCTATCTATCACATCTCTCTTTGTTCTATGGCATATGTGTATAAAACAACCTCCTTGATGCACTTTCTCACTTTTTATACGGTAATACTTCCTATGGCTCGTTAATAACCTTTAGTTTCAACCGAAATATGCTAATGTGCTTCCTATTGTCCGTCTGTCTCCAGGTCTCCATATGTCTTACATGCTAATGATTTTCCTTCTTTTGATGTGTGGGACATACAGTACATGACACAGGGTGACTGAGCAAAAGCTTTCTAATGCACCACAGTGGTCATGGCTTAAGACATCAAGTATTAACTATTCAACTCATCTTCTAAAAATGCATTTGTTTACAACCCCTTAACAATTGGCTGATTATTCACTGTCTATAATAGAAACTGTATTGAAATTAACAGGAAATATCAGTTATTGGCGTCAACTGCAGTAAAGAATGCTAATTATACAAAGCTTATAAAACTCTATTTTAGAGATGTAACCTGAAATGAGCATCCCTTCTACTTGCCTTCAACTGTAACAGTGTATTTTCTTTTCTGTACCAATATCTATCTTTAATTCATTGTTTATTTGTTACTTCTGTACATAGCAGCCCTCCACCCATAACAGGACTATTTGGTGTTCTACCCATGGCTTTATCACTATCAACCTATTTTCTTGACCTGGTGACTTTTTTGCAGTACTGTACATATGTCCAAAAGTTTGTGGACCATCATAGTAATATGTGTTCACTCTTCAAAGAAAAGCTTTCCACTAGATTTTTGGAATCCCTTGTGGATTGTCCCATTGGAGCTCATCCTAAAAGTGTTAAATGGGGTGTAGGTCAGGATTGTGCAGGTCAACTGAGTGCTTCTACTCCAACTTTGGCCATCCATGTCTTCATGGAGCAGGCTTTGTGCACAGGGCCATTGTCATGGACAAGGTTTCAGCCCGTTAGTTCTAGTAAAGGAGGACTGTAATGCTAATGTGGATTGTTCATACTGTATATGGGTGTAGTACCTTTCAAAAGTATAAAAGCAAAGCATAGCAGTCTGCAAACTGCGAAAAAAAAACAATATATTACAAGCAACCTAATAAAACACCTTATGACATTTAACCAGTGTTTTAAATAGAGGGCACTAACAGATAACTGGCACAAAAAACTGGTTATCATGCTGGTTCTATGCATACACACAGGTATTCATGAGCATGGAACAATGAAACCAACAGATAAATTTTGCAAGCAGTAAGACATGTCCTCTATTGAAGAAACTCTTTAAATGTACTGTAATAATATGACATACAAATTAACACCCAAGATAAGGGATATTGTCACTAAATCATGTAGCTAAACACACCAACCACTGATATAAACAGAGCTATAAGAGAATGTTCATTAAGACACTTCTTTTGGCCCAAGAGAAACCAATGCACCACAAATAGCCAAAAAAGTTACAGCTGGTATAATAGAAAGGCACCAGAACACCAAGTGCACCACAGCCTGCCACACAGGGACACAGCAGCTAAATAGTTTAATTCGGCTTCCTAAATTCCCACATTGCAAACCGATCAAGCGTTCATGGGATGCACCAGACAAAAAGGTCTGATCCATGGAGGCCCCACCCTGCAACCTTATGGTCTCATGAAGTCTCCGAGGGGCCAGAGCTGCTCCGTCAGTACAAGGGGAAACTACACAATAGTGAGCATAATATTTTGCGTTGTATTGGTATGGCAGATTGGTGTATATTAAAGCAGGAACGCGGATAATCCAAGTAATGCATACAGAACATGCAAAAGAGCAGACTGTAAACCTTATCCCTACATTGTATTGTATTGTGGGATAGCTCCCATTAAAAATAAAGAATTTACAAAAACTGACAAAGAAGGTCCTGAGTCTTTCATTTGATGCTCATGTAGATAATATTACTAGGACAGCATTCTCTCATATTTTCAACATAAGGAATATATGTCACTAAATGATGCAGAAAAAACTACTTCATGCTTTTGTCACATATAGGTTGGATTATTGTATTGCCTTACTGTCTGGATGTTCTACTAACCTCCAGTTAGTCCAGAATGCAGCAGCCAGAGTCCTCACTAGAACCAGAAGATATGAGCACATCACCCCTATCTTATTCACATTGGCTCCTAGTAAAATTTTGCAATGATATTAAAATATTACTACTGAACTATGAAGCACTAAATGGTGTCACACCATGGTATCTGAGTGAACTGCTAGTGTTTTATGATCTGACACACCTACAGTACTTTGATCAAAATGTGCAGGTTGCTTGTTGGTACCTTATATTATGAAAACAACAGAACTCTTTTTCTCACAAAGCCCCAAAGTTGGAATGGAATAGCTTCACAACTAATTTTTGGGACTCAAGTCTAGACTGAAAACTTAGCCAAGGCTTCTGTGTGAATTTGTCTTAGGTAAAGGTGCAGACATAGAGTTTTGTGGTGAACTGGATGCTTTCATGCTGTCTTCCCCTCATCCTCATGATCACCAGGTTTGTGGACGGTGAAGTGACTGGTTGCTTTACTTCTGAGGGAGTTCTGTGTTCCCTTCTGGCTCTCTCTTTTAGTTATGCTATAATAGTTAGTCCTGCCGAAGTTCCTCCTTGCACACTGCACTGAATACACATTTACCTTATCCGTTACCTTCTCTCTCTTGCTTTCTGCTGACCTACACATGGCACTTCTGAATTGCCAGTGATCCAGAACCCTTCTGCCCTTTGGACCTGACTGACTCATCCTGGTGCCTTGCTTCTGTTTGATGTTCTCATCACATGGAGGCCTCTGGCTCGGCCCTGAGGATAGCTGTGTGTGATCTGCTTGGGTGCGTATGTTGACTGGGGACAGTTCCACTTGACCATGAAGATGGACGATGATGCAGGCAGTTTTTCTGACTTGTAACTGCAGTCGCTCAATAGTTTAGGACTGAAATTTCCACAAACCGTTTTGTACCCAAGCCTTTAACAATGAAAGCGGATTTTTAACTTAAACACCTTTCCTGTTATACAGAACTTCCAGCCTCTTAACATACAGTATGACTGCAAATCAATCCCTCCTATCTGATATCACCCAAATGATAATGGATTCCCCTTTGAGTCTGGTTTCTTCCTATTGTCATCTCAGGGAGTTTTTCCTTGCCACCATATTTTTTTTGTGACAATTAGTATAGTTAAAAGCGCTATATAAATTAAACTGAATTGAACTGATTTACACTTTACTCACAGTGAACATAAGCTGACAGCCTCCCAGGATATAATCCAAGAATGAGTAATCCCTCGTAATCTGCGGAGCATCAAATAAACACATAGTCACACTTGTCCATAAAACATCTCTGTGTATAGAGGAACACTACTGTATGTTAAAGGCAAGGGTAGCTTAGTGGTTGAGGTATTGGATTAGTGATCGGAGGGTCTAAGGTTCAAACTCCACCACCAAGTTGCTACTGTTGGGCCCCTGAGCAAGTCCCTAAACCCTCAACTGCTTTTTACTCAGATGTAAAAAGAGATAATAATGGAAGTCGCTCAGGATAAAGGCGTTCTTGGCCCTGCGAGCAAGAGCAACGCAGCTTAAGACTGTTGGCTCAGGAGTAACAGGTGCCTTGTGCTGATATTAATACCATGTGTTATTTACCAGGGGATTTAAAGCCATTTAATTATTCTCTGCCTACAGCACTAAAAAGCCCTAATTATAGCTAGCATAATAAATAAATAAATTACATAAGCAGAGCTGTAAAGTGTATGATAAACTCTTTAATGTTTGTTATGTAATGTCAAAGTGTCTTTGTACAGCGTTTCTTTTAACTGCTTAACTCTAAAACTGATGAACTGGCGCCTGGGAGTGAGGGGGCTTCTTTACCTTGCAGGACTTTAAAATGATGATTCCAGAGTTCTTGTAGTTCTTTTTCTTCTTTTGTTTTTTAGGATTGATGCATTCAAACTCTACCTGTAGCAGTGAAAAAAAGAGTTGAACATATGATATAAGAACAAACCTGAAAGACACATTTAAATGTTTCTCGTGCTTTTAGAGTAGATTGATTAAGCCTGTGTCATTCAGTCAGATTTCCTTTATAAGGCATTTGCTAACCTCTGTCTGTCTCTGGGCTACATTTATGTAAGTGATTAATGACTGAAAAAAGTGTTAATCATCAGAAATGACAACTTTCACTATCCCAAGGGTCAAGTCATGGTAGTACAATGCTGTAAGGAATAAAACATACCAGGACATGCTATTATAGAAGATTAAGTTGTGTCATTTTGACCCCAAAGTGATAATTTTGTTTAGTTTCTATCATAACTTTTGACCTCCTTGTAATAACTATATTATGCAACAGTAAGTTCTGACTATTGAATTACCCAAGTGGTGATATAAAGAATAACATCACTGGAACATTTAACTACACGTATAACTCCACATCATGCGTGTTACTACAATCTTTATGTCGTCTTAAACACTTTTTCTCTGTAACCCTTGATCCAGGGCACTACCTGGTGTGTGGTTCAAGGGATTGCAAACCCTAGCATACTAGCTTCCCATTTTGTGTTATTTGGGATTCAACCCTGAACCCCGGAAGTTAGCTGATCTTCAACTAGATCAGGCGACTATTTAGAGTCAACATTCCGTTATACCTTAGATAATGTAGCTCCAGTTAAAAAAAAAATTATAAGAGATAAAAAACTCGCTCCCTGGTATAACAAACACACCACAGTGTAAAAACAAACAGAAAAATTTAACGTAAATGGAGTCAAACTTAATTGCTATCATTTCAAATAGCATAAAACAAAAGCGTCCTGAACTATAAAAAAAGCTTTTAGTGTTGCTAGATAAATTTATCTCTCCACTCTTATATAAAATAGCAAAAATAATCCTAGATTTTTATTTAATATCATAGCAAAATTAACCAAGAATAAGACCATTACAGAAATCTCCACAACAACATGCAGTAGAGAGAACTTCATGAACTTTTTCAATGACAAAATTGCAAATAATAGACAAAAAAATTCCAAGCTTTGAAACCAGACAATTTAATTGATGCACATGATAAACTAACCATATCAGATCAGAACCTAGAATACTTTACTCCTCTTGAAGAGAATGAACAAATTTTACTCATCTCTTCAGCAAAATCTTCAACGTGTGTATTAGATCCTATACCAACACATTTTCTCAAGCACAAGCAATAACAGAACCACTGTTGAAAAAAATATATTCTTCACTCAGATTCAGAGGGTTTAGGCCTCATCATGGCACAGAGACAGCACTTGTTAAAGTAGTTTATGACTTCCTATTGGCCTCTGATCAGGGTTGCATCTCTTTGCTTGTCACTTGACCTTAGTGCAGCTTTTGACATGGTCATAGTGTTCTACTTCATAAATTAGAAAAAATTGTAGGAATTAAGAAAACTTTCCTCTCCTGGTTAAGATCCTATTTAACTGATCATTATCAGTTTGTAGATTTAAAGGGTGACTATTCTGCCTGGTCTCAAGTAAAATGTTTTTCTATTTACATGCTTCCTCTGGGCATCATAATTTGTAAGTATGGTATTAGTTGTAATTGTAATGCTGTAGGCACACAGTTATATGTCTCAGCAAAACCAGATAAGAAAAACCAGCTTAATAAAGTTGAGCAATGTGTGAAGGATATAAGAGACTGGATGTTAATTAACTTCCTGCTTCTTAATCCTGACAAGACAAAAGTTCTGGTACTAGGACCACATGCCGCTTTTTGATCACACCGTAACTTTAGATGGCCTTTCTGTTCCATCAAGTAAAATGGTAGCCTTGATGTGATTATAGATTTCAATCTGTCATTTGAAGCTCATGTAGATAATATTACAAGGATAGCATTTTTTCATCTCAAAAATATTGCCAATATAAGAAATATTTTATCACTAAACAATGCAGAAAAATTAGTTCATGCTTTTATTACCCCTATGTTGGACTATTGTAAGGCCGTACTGCCTGGTTGTTCAACTAAGTGCATAAATAAGCTTCAGTTTGTCTAGTATGCAGAGAGTAATAGTGAGAAAAATCACTAAAACCAGAAGATATGAGCACATCAACCCCAATCTTATCCACACTGCATTGCCTCAAAGTGAAATATCGCATCAATTTTAAAATACCTGTTTTGACGTATAAAGCACTAAGTGGCCTCGCGCCACAGTGTCTGAGTGAGCTGCTAATGTCTTATGATCCACCACGCCTACTTCGATCAAAGGATGCAGGCTGCTTGTCAGTACCACGTATCATGAAAACTACAGCAGGGGGCAGAGCTTTTTCTTACAAAGCCTCAAAGTCATGAAATAGCCTTCCAATTAATGTTCGGGACTCAGACACATTCAGTCTAGGCTAAAAACCTGCTTATTTTGCCAAGCATTTTTGTAAATAGATTTGCCTTAGGTATAGGAGCAGATCTGGGGGACTCATGGACTCATGATAGTATGTTTAGAAGCTGTCTTCCCCGCTCACATTAATCACTCAGGTATGTTGACGGTGAAGTGATTGGTTGCTTTACATCTCAGGGAGCCTTTATGTCTGTGTTTCCTTCTGGCTTTTCCTTTTAGTTATGCTGTCATAGTCCCTGCTTGAACTCTGCACTAAATATAAATTCACCTTATATATTATGAGGCCGTGACCATAACCAACTGTGATCTCTTCTTCTCTTCTCCTCCCTTCTTTATCTCTCTGTCTTCTTTCTCTCTCTCTCCTCCTGTCTCTCTCTGTCAAGCTACACATGTGGCTACCAGTGATCCCAGACCCTCTCTGCCCTCTGTACCTGTCTGACTTGTTCTGGTGCCCTGCTTCTGGTTGGAGATGTCGTCACATGGATGCCCTGTGTTGTGTGCTTGGGATGCATGTGGTGACTGGCTACGGTTCCACCTGGCCTCGGCTGATGTACAAAGTTCTCTGAGGACTTGTGACTGCAGTCGCTCAATAGTTCAGGACTGGAATTTTCTACATTCTACCTGAGTCTCCAATAACGAACTAGATTTCATATTAACTTAAAGACTTGCAGCATGAACTTTTCAATTCAATTCAATTTTATTTGTATAGCGCTTTTAACAATTGACATTGTCGCAAAGCAGCTTTACACAATCAAAATAATTATTTAAGTTTGTATGAAATGTGAATGTGTATGAAAATGATAAGATTGTCCTTGATGAGCAAGCCGAGGATGACGGCGACAGCGGCAAGGAAAAACTCCCTAACATAGGAATAGGCAATAGGAAACCTTTAGAGGAACAAGGCTCAACAGGGAACCTATGCTCATTTGGGTGATAACGCATAGCAGGGATTGATCTGCAGTCATACTGTGTGTTAGGAGGCTGGAAGTGTTTAAGTTAACTAAGAACTATGGCTGCATTCGCAGGTCCACAGAGAACAGCTGTCAGCATCAGCATTTGTGGAAAAGTGGAACCGTCCCCAGTCACCACGCGCATCCCAAGCAAACCACACGGGGCATCCATGTGACGAGATCTCCAACCAGAAGCGGGACATCAGGACGAGTCAGACAGGTCCAGAGGTCAGAGGGGGTCTGAATCACTGGCAGCTCAGGAGCAACATGTGTAGCTCAACAGAGAGACAGGAAGAGGGAAAAAGAGAGAAGGAGAGAGAGAGAGGAGAAGAGAGAAGAGGAGAGAGCATAAGAGTAAGAGAGATAACAGTAAGTTATGGTCACTGTCACACAATGTATAAGGTGAATATATATTTAGTGCAGAGTGCAATCACGGACTCCGGCAGGACTAACTATTAGAGCAGAAATAAAAGGGCGAGCCAGAAGGAAACAGATATGAGGGCTCCCTGAGATGTAAAGCGACCAATCACTTCACCGTCAACAAACCTGAGTGATCAATGAGTGTGGGGAAGCACCAGTTCACCATAATACTCTACGTCCATGAGTCCCCCAGATCTGCTACTTTACCTAAGGCAAATCTATTTACAAAAATGCTTGGCTAAATAAATAGGTTTTTCAGCCTAGACTTAAACACTGAGACTGTGTCTGAGTCCCGAACATTAATTGGAAGACTATTCCATAACTTTGGGGCTTT
>JAOVVA010000037.1:25431896-25445211 GCA_028565275.1 Leiocassis micropogon
AAATAAATAGACAATTTTATGATGTAGGCCGAAAATGAGCTTCCCCTATTTGACAGACCAGTAGCCGCCACTGCTGACTAGTCATGTTTTACTTCAAATTACCTGATTACTTCAATCCAAGGACAAAGCTGCAAACATATAGCAAGGCTCTTGGCTCCTGATGTGTTGATATTATTGGACTCCAGACTACAATAAAAAAAATAGATACATCATTTGTGTGCTGATTAAAACTAGATCCTGATATGCAACTGTTTAATGTGCTTTAATAGTCTTAACACTTACTCGAGTCTTTTCAGTTTACTGCATTGTGGCAGAACTTGAGCAAGTTTCAGAACCACATCATTTTCACATTCATTCCATGCCAAGCTATACGAAAATATGCAACACAACAGTAAATGTGAATTAGGGTAAAATCAAGGAATTTAAATAAGATTATAAAGCATTGTCAAACATACCTGACGTCCTCTAAAGACGTGCAGTGTTCTAGGCAAGATGCAACATTAACCAAGTCTGAGGTTTCAATGGCGGTTAAGCTGCACAAGAAACATTCATACGAAATTATAACAGAAATGAGTAATTGTTTCAAAATTGAATATACACTATTTCAACAAGCCAACAAATGAACTATTAAGTAAGAACTGTAAAGTATTTATGCAAGTCATATAGAAAAGAGTGCGTAGCATCTTACTGTAGTTTTTTCAATGCCTTCAAGTTGACCAGCCCCGTACAGAGACTTGAACACCCTTCTGAACCTATCGGGTTCTCAGAGAGACTTGGGAAAATCAGAAAAGAAATGGAAAGATTAGAAGACACACTTATATAGCCATTAGTCCATTTAGACATTTAAATATCTAAAAAATAACAGTGTTCTTAAATCCCTATTAAACATATTTTTAGATGAGGACTTACTCCAACTCAGAGAGCTCAGAGAAGGATGGAAGAACCTGCCCCAGTACAGCTGCAAAACTGTGTCCAAGTTTGTTCTTGGAAAGACTAAACATAAACAATATAACGTTCCCCAACAGAATTTCACTTTTTAAGCTGATTCCAGCGTACTCTATGGATATGTTACATACTGCAAATGTTATGTCAAAGACTGATAAGTAGTGTAGTTTTCTTTTGTTTGTTTTTACCATATTTGTTGCAGTGCTTTGCAGTGTGCCAGCGCTTTCACCAACATCTCTCCAGCATGGTCACTCACACAGTTACCTGAAAGACTATGAGAAAGAGGTGATCACTGAGCATGCCATATGAATAAAACAACCAGTGGCCCGACCTCTAACAATAATTTAAAAAATGGAAAACAAAGGTACAACATATTGTGTAGGAGAGAAATAAGGATCAGGATAAAAGTAACACCACAGTGTGTCTACTTTTATCACTTCCACTAGGGATCACTATATCATCAGTACTGTAGTACATTAATCAGAGAACGCTCAATAACAAAAAACGCTTCGAGTCCATGAAAGTCATTCCGAATGACTACTTACTTTATTGTTTTCAGTTTTGTTAGATTAGGGATATGTTTCACAAGCTCCTCAATCCCTCGATCACCCATTCTCAACTCGAACAACCTAGTTAAACAAATGAACAAACAAACAAACAAACAAACTTAAATAAAATAAACCTGAAATAAAGTCTCTTATAGAGATCCATATGGTATTTTACCTGAGCATGAATTTTAAAAGTGGAGACATTAGAGTACTTTTACTGCTTTATTGTTCATTATGTTCACTGTGCTTGCCGATATCCGATATCGGGAGAGCCACAACCACACACACACACACACACACACAATGAGGGTGTCAAAAGCTCTCTGCTTTATTCACAGAACAAAGAATATAGGTCCCTGGCCAACACCCAAAGTAAACACAGAGTAAAGAGTGATCATTTGAGTCAATTTTGAGGGTGTAACCATGGATGTAAGACCAACATTCAAACTCAGTGCCACTTTGTTTGGCATCATGGTAAAATCAAAAGAAATCAGTGACTTCCACAAGCCTGGTTCATCCATGGGAGCAATTTCCAAATGGCTGAAAGTACCATGTTCATCTCTACAAACAATACTATGCAAACATAAATGGTATGCAGCCATGCTAAGGAAGGAGACATGTACTTTGGTATAAAACGTACAAATCAACCCGAGAGAACAACATAAAAAAAAAACACCTAATGAAGACATTGGAGGAAACAGGTACAGAAGTATATACGGTCATGTGTAAAAGTTAGTACAACGTCTTTTAATTCTAGGTGTTTTGAAAAATAATAAAAATCATCAAATCATAATGGGTCTTAGTATGGTACAACAATATATAGTTTTCCACCATACCATTATTTATTTAACAAAAATTAAACCAAAAAAAAACTAAGTACCCCGCATTATTCAATAGCTTGTCGATCCACCTTTAGCAGCAATAATAAACTAATAAAACTAATACTACTGCTTTCATGGGATTTACCCCAAGGGATTACCTCAAGGGGTAAGCTGCAGCCAGGGGCTACTAATCATCAGCCCGTGATTAATTGATCATCAATTAAAGACAAGTTTTGGGAGTTTGCTAGCCTAGAACGTTAAGGTTTGTGTTAACACAAGCAAATTGTGCTTTAAAAGAAAACAAAATCAGCATTTTATGCAGTAGGTAGCATTGCAAGGGCTATTGTTAGATCCTGAATGCAGGTTCCTGTGTGGTCTGTGTGGAGTTACTATGTATAGCTACCTGGTCGGTGTGGTGGGGAGTGTGATTGAGTGTATGAATGATTGTGTAAATGTGCTTCTTCATGGTGCCCTCTGTGATGGACTGGCATAATATACTCCTGCCACGTCCGAGTGTTCCAAATTCACCATAACTCTGGCCAAGATAAAGTGGTTAGAGTAGATGAATGAACTATGTCTTCAGCCTATAGATGTCTTACAGCATCTTTTTCTGTTTCCATCTTGAGATTTTAGAGGAGAAAAAGTTTGTAAAAAAGAAAGTAATGCAACAACTTACAGTATATCGATCACACACTACAAAAACTGACACATTACGAGGTAAAAACTCAAGGACCACTTTATAAGGAACGAGTAAGAAATATCTTTAGCATAAACTTATTTTTTTCATGAATATATATTGACATAGCAAAATCTGAATTAATTGAGAAAAGAAATTTAAACTTACTCTAACACTTCCAGCTCAATCAGTGTTTGCAGACTAGCCAGCACACACAGAATCCCACTGCTGTCCTTTGACGTCATATTCTTCAAACTAAAAAATAAGCCCACCATACAATAATGTTATGTTAGAATCCATTTTGTTAGAAGTAAAACTGATCAATGGATTGAAAAGGATTTGCAACATTCAGAACTACCTGATATTTTTAAGTGACACCATTGTCTGAAGGCCATGTGCAAAGCAAGCTGCGCTTTCTTCATCCAGTTCTAAAGACTCCAGCCTTTAGAGAGAGATTACACCACGGTGAATAACATTTAACACTCGTAAAAGCAAGAGTAGCGATGATTACAGTTTAGACCTTAGCTTTTTTTAACTACTATTAACTACAAATCATAAAGACACTCTGGTATACTGAAATATTGTGTAATGCCTTTTGTTTGTTGCAGTTAAATATAATAGATCATCCAACATCTAGAACTGTTCATTCATATAAGTATTCGCAACTACAGTAGATGATTCACAGCTACAACAGTGAACGTCCCCTGTTTATAAAAATGTACACACTAAGAATCAAAGTGTATAAAACTGTAAATGGTGATGAGCTTGGATGCAGAGGTTACTTACCGAATTTCTTCCAGAGAGCGGCACTGGACCAGACCACGGACCAAATCACGACCTCCAGCTGCTGTGCAATTCAAGCACTGCAAGAGACTACAGAGGGAGACAGAGAGATTGAATACAAGAATTCAATAAACCTTTTTTTTTTTTTTTACAAAAGTTTTGGCTCTGAAAAATATGAATTATGGTCCCATTTAAAGTATAGAGGACAGCAAGACGGGATCACCATATTTGCCCGAGTGAGTGGATGAGCTACAAAGATGCTTGGCCTAATAAAAATCAGGTAAATTAGAAAGCAATCCAACATGGAATAGAGGTAGTCTGTACAATCTGCAAAGGCAGATATAAGCGAGTTTTCAATTTAAATTTCAAAGTGGCATATCTTCTCTTCCTGTGGGACAATTGTGATGAAACAAAGCCTATATGTTACTTCAAGCTCTGCCAAATACACCTGTGAAAAACACACAAGGGTTTAGTGGTTTTTATGTGATGCTTGCACAAACAAACAGACAGACAGACAAAAAATTCCAAAAACCGTCTTGATGTGTTCTATTACTTATCTTACTGTACGTCCTTCCCAAAGGTTTTTTTGCAAATATCTTCAATGTACACGCACGCAAACTTTACAATTTTGTTATATGTGTAGATATCTGTTTATTCAGTAGATAGATAATTTGTGACTTCAGAAAACCCCTTAGGGAAATATGTGTGTGTGTGGGGGGGGGGGGGTGGGTAGTTAGGGAAGCACAATCTGCATGTCAGCTCAGAATAAGTCAGGTCTTGTTTCACAGGATTACTTGGAAATACCCAAATTTTTGAAGACAGGCAACCAATATAATATTGTTCCAGAAAGTACTAATGATAGTTATGAATCACTACATACAGTACCTGAGCGATCGCATTCTTGTCAAGGCCTGAAGAGCGTTTCCCAGTACTGCAGCTCCACTGTCTTTGATTACATGATTGGACAAACTAGAAGAAAACATTTTAGAAATGTATATATACATAATTAAGGCATTAAGGATATGGAGATAATTTTATTAAAGCATTGAAAAAAAGCCAAATTTAAGACTTATACCTCAGCTTTTCCAGGTGCTTTTGTGTATGCTGTAATGCAACTACTACTGCTTCGGTGTCTCCTGTGGAATTAAGACTATGGAAACATACAACAGAAAAAACAAACGACATACTTGACACAAAAGTTCAAAGCTTCTAGTAGAATGTCATGGATTCTAAAGTTGAATAATGAGCGAGCAACATTTCATAACATGCTGATTTAAAATTTAAATTTAAAAAAATAAAAATTTGTCACCTGAGGGTCTTTAGATTGTCCAGCAAGGGAAGAACTGAAGAGAGAAACTTTGCACCATCTGCTCCCATCATCAGCTGAGAGAACCTTGATAACAACAACAACAACAACAATGACAACAAGAACAATAATAACACTATGAGAGAAGTTTTTATTACACAGATACTGTAGTGTGGAGAACTTAGTCTACTGTCAACATACTGTAACTCTTGCAGAGAAGGACACTTCTGGACAGTAGACTTCAGTGACGATAAGTGCAGCCCCTTCACTTCACAGTCATCAAAGCTGATGGAAAAAGAAGGATCATACAGTCAGTATGGTAAAAGTGTAGGAATATATTCACTTACGGCCTGAAATTAAGTATTTTTTTTACATTAGACACATTTATCATAGAGTACAGAATAGGTGACTTAGATAATCCTCTAGATAAAAAACACCACACCTTATTGAGTCTACAGCAATCTGGGGAAAATTCCCATTTTCTTGAAGGACTCTAAAGTGAAAAGTGCAGCATTTAAAGTTATTGTACATATTTACTGGGTTATGAAAAAATAAACAGAAGCAGGTATAAATTTCATAGTGGTAACACACCACCGTGTCACGCATTCTGTCATAAAGTCAAATAAAAGCACACCCCATTGTGATTTATTCATTAAAACACACACACACACACACGATTTCTTGCATTTAGAAGCAGAAGTTTTTGCAACTTACACGGCAGTGTTGAGGCCTTCAACAGAAAGGTTAAGGCATGATTTTTCAACTCTGCAAGAACATAGAATTAATTTTATTAGGTCAAATATAACTCAAAAAAGGCATCATTATCTGTATCATTAATACAACTGATTATATAATTACATAAAGAACAACAACTACTGCCCATTGTGATTGTGATATTGTCTCATTTGGTGCAAGAAACTATATTTCATGAAGGTTTTGAACAATCAAAAACTACTAAAATATCAAATAATCCCTTGAAATGCAAGGGGCACAGATCTGTGCCAGCAACACAGGATAGGTCAATGACGATAAAAAATCCGGAATATCAGAATATGGAATGGTGTTGCAGAAATGTAGAACTCTCAAAATGAGCATATTATTATTATTATTTTGGTGGTCATAGAAACAACCTGAAAACAACCAGAAAAACACACGATGATGTGTATCTGTGCTTTTTCATTGCCAGTGTATCATTTTTACATTTTTTGCTTAGTCGTGTTTGTAGACACACAAAATACTAATGCAAATATTATTATATTTAACTGATTTTGATCAAATCCTAAAATCAAGCTTTCTAGTTTTTATAAAATATATGACAAGGAAAAAATATAATAAAAAGAAATAACAGCGCAACATAAACTGTTAGCACACAGCTGATCTGAGCTTTTCTCTGGGCTCCTCTGAGACAAAAAATACTTTTTTTCTCTATGACAAATTCTTTGATCATCTGTCAGAGCTTCTGCATAAAAAAAAAAATAAACCACTTCCACCATAGAAAGGACAGGATAAATCCAGACTAGTGCATTAGTGCCAGTAGTTAAGCAGCACATTAGAAAAATCATTTTCCATCTAAATATGCTGTTGTTTGCAGCTGTGTTTTTGTTCTTTTATTGCTATCTTCCAGATTTAATATATTGGTTTATTTTCTTTAAATAATAAATTTTTATTACTCACTCTCAGTGTGTTATAATTTGTGTCCTAAAAAACTTCAACCCAGAGCAGCTGAAAGTAGAACTACACATCACCTCATATGAATCTGTATGGTATAGTGCTTAACTACACCAAAACATTTTATATTTTATTTCATGGAATGTAAAGATCTAACCAATTACAGATGAGACCAAATTCTTGCAACCAACCATAAAGCAGAAGGTGAGATTTGGAGACAAATGGTTTTACATCTTGCTGCACCTTTTGATGCTAAAAAGAGCCCACTGCTGTTAACTGTACTTACTTATACAGTACTTTACTTAAAAACATAAATATATTTTAATGCGGCCGATTTAATCTCATAGCTCTACAAGCATGCAAGGCAGGTCAGTATATATAACATTGACCCCATTATACATTATTAGATACTTTATCAAACAAAACAGTAAAAGTATATTTAAATAGTAGATGATATACACGGCCTGGCCAAAAAAAGTCACACACTCTAATACTGTATTTCTTTAGATCGCCTTTTGCTTTGATTAAAGCCACACTAACGCTTTATTACGCTTATGCAATATCACGATGTTTATTTCTGTCCAGAGTCACGTTAATTTCTTTCCAAGATCTTGGATTGATAAAGTCTTTTTTACAGCACATCCCAAAGAATCTTAACGGGGTTAAGATCTAGACTCCCTGAACCACTCCCTGAACCACTCTTTCAGTTACACAGCTGTTTCCTCCTTATCCCTTGAGTTCTATTAACATTGTGCATGTGGAAATACTTTTACTATTAAACATAGCCATGAGTTCTACTGTTTTTTCGTTTTTTAATGATTTGACGTTACTAAGTGTTTAAGTGATCTCTCTTCACACTCATTTAGGGTGTGTTTCTGACCCTTCGTCCTCAAAGATCATGGTTCGCCACAATCCTTACAGATTTTAATAATAAGTTTTATAGTTTCTAACCCAATTTTAGTAGTTTTAGCAATCTCCTTAGTTGCTTTCTTTTTTTGATGCAGACCAATACTTTGACCCTTCTGAAACAGAATAACATCTTTGCCACAGAATATGTCTTCTAATATGATTGTTTAAGAAATGAGAAGCTACTCATTGCAACACTCATTGACTCATTCATCGTCTATATACTGTTTACAGGTCACAGGGGGCCTCTAGTCTATCCCAGGAGACTTAGGGCACGAGGCAGTGTCGCCTTGCATTGTCGCCTTGCACCTCCAGGGTTCGGGGTTGATTCCTGTCTCTGTGTGCATGGAGTTTGTATGTTCTTCCCGTGCTTGGTAGTTTTCCTCCAACAGTCCAAAGACCTGCATATTAGGCTAATTAGAGTTCCCGAATTGCCTGTAGTGTATGAGTATGTCTATGTGTGTGTGCCCTGCGATGGATTGGCACCCCGTCCAGGGTGTACCCTGCCTCATGCCCTAAATCTCCTGGGAAAGGCTCCAGACCCTCTGAGACCCTGAATACAGGATAAAGTGAGAGTGAGTTTGTACTGAAAAACACAGGGTGTGTAGACTTTTGCACAGTACTCTTTATGCGCACATATTCTATATCTAATGAGTTAATTGATATTTATTTGGCTTAGAGCATAAATTAAAATAAATAATTATGAAAAATATTAAAAGGTATGAAAATATGTCCATAGTGAATAATTAAATGCCCCTTTAATACAAAGGAAAATCAAATGAAAGACTTGAACCAGGGGATTGTAGCAACTGCAAAAGAAATGTGCAAGCAGCAAAGGACTATAAACCCTACCTCCGTATGGCACTGTGACATTAATTAATGCATGTGTGTAATTGTGTATAATTATACAGTATATAAACGGCATGATGGTTTACTGGCACCCCCGGTTTGGGGGTCTGAATCTCACCTGCGGTCTGTGTGTGTGCAGTTTGCATGTTCTCTCCATTTTTCTTCTAAGTGCACAAATTTTTGTCTCACAGTCTAAAGATAAAGCAGTTAGGATTTCCAAATTGCCCACAGAGTGCGATTGGGTGTGTGACTATGTGTGCTTGTGGCCTGTGGTCAAAGTTCCCTAGGATAGACTCCAGGCCCCCATGACCCTACACAGGATAAGTGGCATAGAGGATGGATGGATATTTATAGTATATGGATGTCGTACAGGTGCCAATGGTTACATGTAAAGGATTTAACTGGTGTAACTTCACATATTGTAATTTATATTTCAAATTATATTTTTGAGTATTCATTTACAATAATGTAAATGTTTGTTTCAAAATAATAAAAAATAAATAAATTGGGCAGCTGCACACCTGATCTCTTTGATGTGTGGATTTGATTCAAGGCAGCCTGCCACCAGGTCAACGGCAGCTTCCCCTTTAATCCACGGCTCCATTATCCTAAGCAACAAGTAACAATTGAAGCATTCATCAAATGATGTATTGTAACTGAAGATGGTAAGATATCCTGGCCTGCTTCATCATGCTCACCGAATTGTTCTGTGATTTGCATCTCTACACAATTCAGTAACAAAATGCCTAACTGCCTCAGCATTGAAAGAGTTGTTTCTTAGCCTGAAAAGAACAAAAGCAAAAACACTGTAAACAGTACAACATAGATAAATATGAAATATGTATGTACAGTCCTGTGAAAAAATTATTTGCGCTCGTTCCTAATATTTTTTTGGCATATTTGTCCCACTTAAATGATATAGATCATTAATCAAATTTTATTACAAAAACATAACCCAAGTAAATACAAGAAAATGTAAAATGTCAAGAAAAACAAAAAAAAAATCTTGCCCTTGCTAAATAATGAATAAACAGAGATTAACCACATTTTTTGAAATCACATAAGTAGAACCTGTCTGACAAAGTAAAGCAGCTAAACGTTTTTAAAAGCAACATGATCTAATGAAATTTAAGAATAGATGGGAAACAAAGTAATTGACATGTATCAGTCAGATTTCTAAGGTTTTGGGACTCCAGTGAACCATAGTGAGAGCCATTATCCAAAAATGGATAAAGCTTGGAATAGTTTTTAATCTTTCCACGAGTAGTCGACCTACCAAAATTTATACCAAGAGCACGATGACAACATATCCAGGAGCTCATAAAAGAATCCAGAACAGGTAAAGAACTGCAGGCCTCACTTGCCTCAGTTAAGGTAAGTGTTAATGAATCAACAGTAAGAAAAAGACGGAGCAAAAATGTCATCCATGGGAGAGTTCGAAGGAAAAAGCCATTGCTGACCAAAAAGAACACAAAGACTCATCTCACGTTTGCCAAAAAACATCTTGATTATCCCCAAGACATTTGGGGAAAATATTCTGGACTGATGAGATAAGAGCGTCTGCCAAATGCATAAATGTAAAATGAGACAAAGGTTTAACATTTTGGAAAGTGTGCATCCTATTACATCTGGCATAAAACTAACACAGCATTTCATAACAAAATATTATACCAACAGGCAAACATGGTTATGGTAGTGTGATGGTCTGCTGCTTCTTTGCAGATTCAGGACCTGGACAACTTGCCATAATAGATAAACCATGATTTCTCCGCAAATTTAAGGTTTTGGAGTGGCCAAGCCAAAATCTTAATAAAAAAGGACTTTGATCTGATTGAGACAATGTGGCATGACAGGCCGTTCATGCTCAAAACCCTCCAATCTTCCTGACTTTTCTGCAAAAAAAAAGAGTGGGCCGAAATTCCTACACCGATGTGAAAGACTTAAAGTAATTAGGTTTGGGGGCAATTACTTTTTTACAATAGGGCCAGGCAGGTTTGGACAGCTTTTTTCCCTTAATAAGTAAAACCATCATTAAAAAAAAAAACTTTTATATTTACTCAGGTTATTGTTGTGTAATATTAAAATTTGTTTGATGATCTGAATCATATACAGTAAGTGTGACAAATACGCAAAAAAAAAAAAATCAGGCAAATACTTTTTCACAGCACCGTAAGAAATAATTGTGTGAGTGTAAGAACGTGTGCTTGAGAATCTTACTCTAGAGTTTGTATTGAGCTCAGTGTCGCCAATTTGTTCAGTAGATCATATAAATTTTGACTTTGCACAGTGCATGAGGTTAACCTAGGGGAGAGCAGAGCAAATCATACAACATTGACATAATGCCATGCTAATTTCCTTCAGTGATTATATTATATTATATTATATTATATTATATTATATTATATTATATTATATTATATTATATTAGTAATAAATAAGATAAATTATCTCACAGGAGTGTAAGTTTGGGACAACTGGTGACTGTATCCACAAAACTGCTCAAATGCTTTGAATCAAAACAGCAATTTCTCAGACTGCGGGGTATAAATGAGGAAGAAAGAGAAAAGAGACAAAAAAAGAGAAAAATAAAACAAGGGTGAAACAGAAAGAAAAAATTTAGTAACAAAACATGTTGTGACCAAACACCAAATCAACGTAAAAACATTTTCACTTTCTATTTCATTAGAATTATGGTAAGAGAAAATGATATGGTGAGCCCGTACTAACCTGAAAAATTTGCCTGTTAAATTCTTCTGATCGAAGCGAATCAGAACCTGCTGCATCTCCTTTGCGAGACTGAAATAATTTTATAAACAAAACATAGAATAAATATCACGTTGGTGAAGAATTCAAAAGCAATTATAAGACACCAAGTGTCACTTATATACAGTATATGTAGTTGCTTGTCGGCTACTACATCTTTTTCAGCAGCAAACAATGAGCTTCATGTACAGCAAGTGAATGAACCCTTAAAGAAAGCTTTACCTCACTTCCACAGCAGCCACCCTTTCGCATGTGTTCATTAAACTCAGCAGGTAGAGCACCCCATCTTCAGTGAGACTGTTATCGTTGAGGCTGTGGAAAATGATTAGTTATTATATAATTGGGAAAATGTATAAGGATGAAATGATCTTGATCTGTCTAAGTTACTACTGACAATTTTTGCCCAGCAATTTAATGTTAGATGCATGTATTTCAGTGCAACTGCTATAAAGGCACTGTGTTACCGTTGTCATTGAAAGTTAATGTTAGTGATAATGAGGTACGGGCCTGGGCCTGCTCACTATCCGATCGCAAATCTGAAGTCTGAATTCCATTCCTATTCCCTCTATCGTTCAACATTTGTGCTCTAGCCATATTGTAGCATTATCTGAATTCACATTTCACTAATAGTGTTCCCCTAATATATGCCCTTTGTTATTACCAGTAATGTATACATGAATGGAAATGCAGTTTGATGACATAAAGTCATAAAGGTACTTATCATTAGTGTACTTCATATGTGACCTGTCATATCAAGTCAAGTATTAAGTCGCATTTTGTAACTTTTGAGGTATGCATACTTATAGAATTATGATTCCATGACATAGTAAAAAAGAGAAAACCCTCAGCCAACCAGGGTTTCCCTGAAAATAACATTTTATAAAAAAAAAAAAAATGCACATTTGTCTACCACAGCTGAAGTAATCAGCTTGGATTATGATCATTAAAGTGCCTTAAAACAACATTTGGTATTAACAATTTCTGTTAAAAGATCAGGAAGATAAGGTATTTATCAACTGATTTTTGTAAAAATTTTGATAGATTTCACCTACCGCACAAATCTAACCTGTGCAATTTATTATCTAGCTTTAATATGATGGGTCACAAATACTATTTTGATGGAATTTTCTGAGACTCTCCTTGTAAACAAACTCCCACTGGCCATATCTCCACAAGTGGTCATGATAGGGTACTAAAATGGGGCTTATTAAACCAGGAAGCTAAAAAACATTCGATAACTCATATTACCCAAAATGTGACTTAATACATGACTTGATGTGATGGATCACATACAGAAAAAAACAAGGGACGCACGATTGAGTAATAAAAAAAATTTTAAATCACATTTTGGAAACTTAAAGACATATTTTATGGGAAAGGATTTTTTTTACTTTCATTTTTTTTAACTAAAGTCATCACGTGTTGTGAGGCTCATGATAAAAAGAGAAAATGGAAACAACATGAATTCATTCTGGCTTAGACAAGATGAAGATGTTCCCTACTCTGTCACAAGATTTTCAGACGTTTCCAAATTGACACATTCATGTATTTAGCAACAGATTGCACAGCTTACCAGAGGAAGTTTAGCCATGTATTAAACAACCTGTGAGACAAACATTGGCTTTACCTTACTGAATTAGAGAACTTAAGTTTGGGCAGAAACTGAACAAAGGTCTTCACACCCTCATCTTGAAGGAAGTTACTGGACAAACTACATTAAGAAAAAAAAAGAAATCACTTTTGTTGTTTTTTTTTATCAAGGAAGGTTTAACGAGAATCAATTACTAATAACTGACAGACTTAGAACTGGAAAACACCTACTCCAGATCAGTCAGATGATGACAACGCTCCAGTATACTACAGAGCTTTGTCACATTCGCACTGCTGAGCTTATATTGGTTCAACCTGTTGATTAAAAAGAGAAACAAAACAATGTTATTCAGTCATTACTACACAACGCATGTCCACAGTTTGTTCCCTTTCAAAGGCTACACTCAATGCTGCGTGAAAACGCTATGGGAACAGCTTGTCATGTTGCCGGTTGTGAAGC
>JAOVVA010000037.1:25449605-25477024 GCA_028565275.1 Leiocassis micropogon
TCTGTCCTCTGCCTTTTACAGCTTCGGAGCAGGAGAAACTTCACTTACTGCGCCCAGTACGTGATCTTCAGATTTACGTCTACCGCATCAGCCAGTGGCGTAAGTCAGAGCAGCTTTTACATGTTTTGGGGCCGCAACCGGGGGGCGGCCGCCACTACACTGGGTGAGAGATGCTATTGCCCTCTCCTGTGAGGCGCGTGGGCTCACTTCGCCTCTAGGAATCAGGGCTCATTCAACTAGGGGGATCGCCTAATCTATTGCATTAGCAAGAGGTATTCCCCTGCGGCAAGTGTGTGACGCAGAGGGTTGGGCCTCTCCGCACACATTTGTTACATTTATAGTCGGGATATTCATGCTACTCCGGGCTCATGGGTCCCCGAGTTAGCTGCCCAAGCATAGTTCTGAGACCTTCTCGGCCTTGTGCGCACACGCTACACAACCTTGGGGTCCAGACACTTGAAGTGCGGCGTTGGTATTCTTGTTCCCATAGCGTTTTCACGCAGCATTGAGTGTAGCCTTTGAAAGGAAACGTCTCGGGTTACTTTGCTGTAACCCTGTTCCCTGAAAAGGCGGGAACGAGATGCTGCGTCTCAATGCCGCACTCTCTACGTGACCGGACGTCCTTTCAGACAATCAATCTGAGGAATGTTTCCGGCTCACTCCTATTTATAACCTGCAGGTGCGTCTCATCAGATGACGTCACCCGTCCGAGGTTATATAAGCCAAAAATTTGGCGTGTTTGATACACACATGCTTCACAACCGGCAACATGACAAGCTGTTCCCATAGCGTTTTCACGCAGCATCTCGTTCCCGCCTTTTCAGGGAACAGGGTTACAGCAAAGTAACCTGAGACGTTTTTCTCCTCAAATTACTTACTTGCATGTTGCAGCTTCTGATGTGGCTTGGAGGAACTTAACGAATGCCTTTCCCTGTGGTCTGTGAATAGATGACAGCCATGAAGCTCCACTAACAGGTCATAGGTACTGTAGATAGAGTAACCCACTGAACCCACTTTTTAAAAACAGAAAGCACGGGGCGGGAGAACAGCAATTCAATTCTCCTTCCAATTCAACTGTAAAATTTTCCTTGAATTGCCATAGAATTCATGAATAAATAAATAAATAAATCCAGCTTTTCACTAGAGATTATTTTTGATTTGCCCCGGAAGGAGTGATGGCCAAAAGTATTGAGACAAAAGTAAAATTCTATATTTTAAAATATTCTTAATAAAGTAATGACAGTCAAGTTAATAAGAATAATTTGTTATTTTATGCAATGAAAGTGCTATACAACAATCAATATTTAGTATTAAGTCCATTATTCTTCTAAACCTGCTGAGTCTCGCTGAGCATAGAGTCAAAATGATATACTCAGTACTCTGGTGTCATTTGTTCAATTCATGCCTGCTTAATTACTTCCTGAAGATCATGTACAGATATTTGCCACAGAAGTTTGCAATACATATTTGTTCCCTGCCATCATATGATTTGTGCACAGAGAGAACTACATAACATATGTTATCTTAATATTTTTTGCAAAATATGTTCACAAATTCAGCACTTCTGCTTTTGGAACTTATATTTTGTAAAAATTAGATAAAAAAACAACAACTGGATTTTCATTTGAATTCATCTTGGTATTGACAGTACATTTGAGTTTGGCCATTTTTTAGGCAGTGGTTGAGCACCTTCTCTATGTTTAGTTGCAGCGGTATTGCAGCACTACCTGCACAAACACAAATGCAAACGCCAGCATGAAAGCCAACCAGAAAGATTTTTTTTAAACCCCAAAAAAGGAGATGTCCAGGAAAAAGAAGATGTATGTTCATCTTATTGTAAATGTTAACAGTCATTTAAGTTACCTGAGTTCCACAGCTGCAGTGCGTTGGCAATCAGAAAGCAATCGGACCAACAACAAAGCACTATCGGTTGACATCTGGACGTGACTTAAACTAGAAGAGGTATAAAAGCAGTCTTAAAATGACAATACAGCAATTGTATATATTTTTTTCACCTAGTCAAACTGAATAAAAATACTTACTTAAGCAGTCTGAGAGATACCATCTCTGGGAGGAACCTTAATAACTTCCCAATGGACTCATCTATTAACGTACCATGAGAGAAACTGCAACATAAAACAATAAGAAAAAAATTCTAAAATGCAAAATGCAACTGTGGTATATTTATACAGCAGGGGAAATAACAATGAACTCACTCCAAGTCTAGCGGATTTCGGCACCTGCTCAGATTCTTACACAGCTCCATCATGTGAGTAGGCTGTATATCACAATCAGTTAAGCTGAAATTATATAAAGGTTAAATTTTTAAAAATGCATGTTTTTCAGTGTGCAAATCAGTCTTTATATGTAGCAGAAACTAATCCTGCACAAATAGCATGAATGTTTTACCTGAATTTTTTGGGCAAAATATCAGAGTCATGTGTGGTCACATGTGCATCACTGCAGGAAACAATATACTGTTATGAATCATACGCTTCCCTCTGCATATTGTCAGACCGAGCAACTGCAAACTTTTAGCAAATTTCAACATTACCTTCCACTGCCACTGAACTTCAAGACCAGTTTCCTCCTTGCGTTGTGGCTAGTAACATACAGAATGTTGTTACTGATGTTAAGACACAATAATCACTAATTGTAAGAGGATATCCTTTATTGTTAAAGCTCTTACCTAGCGTTTACTTCACTCAGGTGTTTAACGTAAAAGGTACCATTACAAAGGTAATTTGAGAGAAGCACCACCCCATCCATATCCACTTCATTGTCACTGACACTACATATGAGGACAATTCACAATGACATTTATACATATATAAAACTACAAGCATCACATATGACACTCAAATGAACAAATGCAATCTATAGCAATGGATAACACACTTGATTTCTTGAAGTGTGTCAAAAGAAGGCAGTTGTTCGAGCAGCTTCTTCAGACCATTGTTACTCAGCAAGTTGGATGACAAACTGAAAGGAAAAAAATTGATTTAAAAAAACAGGAAGCACATGAGTTAAAATGGCTCTGACAGCATACTTTCACTAAACAGGAAGGTCAGACTCAGTGATGCTTTAGATAAAAAATGAATGAATGAATGAATTAATGAATTATGATAAAACTAAATTCAAAGCCCTACTGTGTGGTGTATAAAAACACTTACTTTAGGGCAGTAAGAGAGGAGCAGCCTTTGAGCACTTTGCACAGATTGGACACACTGGCACATCTGAGATTCAAGTCATTCAAACTAAACGCACAAAAATGGGGAAAAAATTATTATTGTACTTGCTAACAAGCATGTTTTATACTTTCAACACTAGAATTTTGATGTACCATGTAAAAGCATGGATAAAGTAGATAACTAGTTAAAAAATGTAAATGTTACAACTCTTAACAAAATATAATGTTTGCATGTATGATTAAGGAAAAGTGGATCTGGGTTGCTGATATAACGGTTGGGGTTTCAACCTCTGCCACCACCCTGGGTTAAACTGTTGGGCCATTGAACAGCCTATTTTTTTCTTCTTCAAAATAACTGATGCTGGTCTCAAAGCCCAGATGAGAAAGGATGGAAAGGATAGAAACAATGGAAGCTGTCACCCAATGGGCTCAACAGCATAGGAACAACAACAACATCCGCAAAAAAGTTTGATGAAAACAGGGAACTACTCCAAATTTCTTTGGGTTGAGAAAGGAGGTGGTTTAAAAACCACCTCTGCTATAGAAACAATGGAAGTTGTCACCCAAAGGGCTCAACAGCATAGGAACAACAACAACAACATCTGCAAAAAAGTTTGATGGAAACTGGGATCTACTCCAAATCTCTTTGGGTGTTGCATTCCAAAATAATTTAAGCCTATTTTTTCCCAAGAGTTCCCATTTAAACAGGAACTTATTTATTGATTTAATAATTGTGAACCTTGGGGTGGTAGAATGGGCAAGCTGTCTTTTAAACACATCAGATCATTTGGTCTAAAAAAATGGCTTAAGAATTATTTTTGATGTTTGTGGAAGCATGAAAAATACAAACTGGTATGAAAATGTGGAGCCAGGGCTGTTTTTGCTTTCGCCCAGAATGTAGCGTGATGCATTGTCATGTCAGGTAATTACAACATATAAAATGCATCCTGAAAAGTGTGCATTCGGGCTGATATTTTTCACCCTATGTTGCTGACACATCAGTAGCACATTATCTTTAATGACTGAGGATGAAATAATCACGAGTATATAAATAACACAAATAAAGTGGATTGTTGACTCGATCATCTTTTTTCTTAGGAAAATGGGTAGAGTAAGCACACACTGCCCAATCAAAGTAAAAATTATACAGAAGGACAGACCACAGAACTTTTGACATTTCCTTGAAGGCAAAATGAGATAACCAGAAGGACTACTGAGATAAATGCAGCTGCCTAACTGCCCTAACTGTGTGTCTATGTGTTTGTGTGTGTCCAATAGTTTGTCCCATATCATTATTATTATGCCAACAATTATTTATTCCACTGCTTAATTGTAACAGTTTAATTTGGTGGAATATTGACAGATATTAGATTTAAGCCCTCCCATCTAACATCATGATGAACATGAAGTGTATAAAACCATCCAAGCCATCAATGTACAAAACTATTTCACATACATTACTTCCTTGGAATTTCCAGCATTGTTTGGGTCCTCTGTGTTCGCACTGCTAATGAAAAAGAAGAAGAAAGGTGGTTTTAAACATAGTTGCTGAGTCTTTAAAATCATATTCAGCTTTTTTTGTTTTTTTTTAAGAAGTGGGCAAATAAATTGAAATAGCCCAAATATCATCATATCATATCATCATATCATGTCATGTCATGTCATGTCATGTCATATCATATCATATAATATACTCTCTGTTGCATAATAGTGCTCATACAAACAGGTTGCACATTATAATATATCAATGAATAATAATTTATAAGAAATAATAATAAATAAATAA
Organism: Leiocassis micropogon; assembly: GCA_028565275.1. NCBI lineage: Eukaryota > Metazoa > Chordata > Actinopteri > Siluriformes > Bagridae > Leiocassis > Leiocassis micropogon. Next base: position 25,454,582 of record JAOVVA010000037.1, read on the forward strand.
ATCAGTTGATAATGGTGGTAACGTTGTGGTGTTTTTTTTTCTCTCTTTAGTCTCTGCTTTTTGTACCTAAATCATTTATTACTGATACTATTACATTTTTTACTCACAATATAGTACTCACATACATAGTAGCTTCCTTTACTCATTGTATTGCATGTGAAGTGTTCATTTAACAGCAAATTAATCTTTAATACTATTATACAATTTTAATAGTGTTCTACGGTTACTCAAGCACCATTTTCCAACGGTAGCTACTACTCACTTTGTGGGGCTTGACCAGAACAGAACATCGATTTTCTTTTCTTGTGCACTGTAAACAAAAATAGAAGCATTGTTTTTGTTGTTTTCTAATGTTCTGTTGTGATTGCTAATATTATATTTGTACCTTGTAATTTTGTTAACACTGAAATATTTCATAAGATCATAAGAATTCATAATAAACAACAGATCCTACTTTGCATAGATTTTCTTAATTTTCAGCAAGCCTGCCATTTTTTCAATGAGTAGAAAGATTCCATTGTTGGTAATGTTGTTCTTCCCCAACCTAATAATATTCAGAACAGACCACAATTAGTCAATGAAATTACAAGTGGACAGGTTCAGTAAATAATTACATACACCAAGGTTCTTAAAGTGCACTTTTAGAATAATATTAAGTCACATATGACTTTCTGTTCTCTACTTTTACTAAAAAATAAATAAATAAATGAAACCCAACAAGTGAATCCACTTACTTGACGGATGTGAGGTTAGCTAGTTTGGGAATCATCGCTGTGATCTTCCTTACACTTTCATCTGACAGATGGTTATCACTCACACTGATATAACACACATTTCAATTAATTCGGTTTAGGTAACCATTTCACCATCACTAAGGAATCAGAATTCTTTTGTTTCTCCTGCTTCAATAATTTTTGCTATGAACTATTATTCATAAGTAATCATCATTATCTGTTGCTTTACCATACCAAAATTCCAGCTGTTCTGTGCATTTACATAGCACCTCTGTATATTTCACCTTAGCTCTGCCCCGGCACTTCAATGCTATGAAGTAGCTATGAAGTAGTTAAAAAATGCCAAAGAGTGTTGGAGCCACGCCAAGCACTATTTTTTAAACCAGAGCAAAAAACATGAAACTGCATTTTCATTATTTTTTTCTTGGGAACTGCATTTTACATTCAGCTAAAGGTACACGTATCAAACTCTAATTGACCGTGCAGTATTATTTGGGTATATTGCAGTATTAAAAGCAGAGTCTCTTACTTGAGGTGTGTGATTTGCCGGCAGCACTCCAAAGCCTTGAAAAGCTTAGCAGCTCCGCTATTAGTAAGGCAAGCACTGATAAATCTGTGGATAACGTAATAATGTGAAAGGCACAATACACAATGAGCTGTTCAACACCATGAAAAGTGAGGAGACAAAATTACTGGTTAGACCAACAAACTCACTCTAAATGCCTCAAGCTTTGGAGTTGGGTCAGGATCCCAGACAAAGCCACTGCAAACTTGTCGTCATACTTACGACTACGAAAACTGAAAAGAAATAGATTAATATGCAGGTTAATGTTATCTGAGGCAATGAACAGGTCTATTTGGGTTGTATGTACCAGAGGTGGGTAGAGTAGCCAAAAATTGTAGCATATAAAATTGTAGAGTACAGTAGCTGTACTGCAAAATAATATTACTCAAGTTAAAGTAAAATGTGGTCATCCAAAATATTACTTAAGAGTAAAAAAGTTTTTTTTAAAGACTACTCAAGTACTGAGTAACTGTTTCATCATGATGTCCGATTTTTTTCTTTTTTAGAAATTATATAAGCAGGCTGACAAAATGATAAAATAATGTACAAATTCTAACATTTCCAAATAATAAAATAAATGAAATAAATGAAAAAAAATTATATCTTTACAAAAAAGCAAATTAAGGAGCAAGAAACACAAATTTCCTAATCTCACTTTTTTCACAATATACAGTAAATAAACAAATACCTAAACAAATATCTACTGTAGGTAACATATGTATGTTTGAACAGTGTTAACTATTTCCAGTGTAAGATATACTGTATATTCAGTCGCCCTCCAAATGGCTCAGCAGATAGAAAATACCATTAGAACATGTGTACAAGAGGTCTCACTTTACCATAAACTGTGTCCAGCAGAACAAATGTAAGAAACATATTTTTTAGCCTCTAGCTTATTTGCTAATTATATATGCTAACATTGCAACATTAAATAAAACAGCAAAATTAACTGCAACGTTTCCTCAGGTTAGAGTATTTATATGATGAAATGTCTGTCTGTTTTGGCAGATAGAGAAGACACTGCATTATGAAGCTGTTCTTTTGCACTGTGTGTAAGCGAAACATGCTTTGTATATGAGGCCAGGGATGTTCATCCTCTTCTGTTGTAGCACTGGAGACAGATGCCACTGCCATTTTTATGTTTTAATTCGCTGTCTACCCTGGCTGAAGATTTTTTCCCCCCTATGCAGCCAGTTTGTGAGTGGTCATGTGACTACATGTGGTTATTGTGGCTGATTGGTCAAACGGAGTCATGTGATTATTGTTGCTACGTCTGATTGGTGATGTGGTAGATCCACCGGCTGCATTTTTTCTGGCAAAAAATAAATAATATCTAATGTGTAGAATAAATGGTTAGAAAAGTCACAAGTCGAGTGTAGCGGAGTAAGAGTAGTGTTTCTTCATCGCAAATCTACTCAAGTAAAAGTAAAAAGTATGGTGCAGTAAAACGTATCATAGACGTATTTTTAAGTTAATTAAGTAAATGTAACAGAGTAAATGTAACTCGTTACTACCCACCCCACAAACCTGAGAAAAGTATTATTACAAAAACTGCTTTAAACTATTTTTTTATATTCTGACATTTAAAGGCACTTTTTGTAATTTATTTAATCAATCTTTAATCAATCTTAATGGAAATGATGTGGTTTGAAAAGATGTGGTCGTCTGATGTTTATTGTCAGTTCTCCTCGTTTCTAAGAGGAACCACCTAATAGCCTGCACCCTCCTTGGTTGGCAACAATCCTAACCAAAATAGACATTTGTGTACCTATTTGTTGTTCCTTACAGAGCCAAAATGCTAATAAAACTAATGAAAAAGGAGAAAGAAGATGGTGCTTGAGGTCATGTGGCAAGATTTTGTTTTACATTTTTTAAGCAGAGGTGGTCCTTTTAATTATGTAATGGATTTTATGTGCCATGTGTTAACCAAGCAATATTTGTAAGTATACAATATACACACTCATCAACCACTATACATGCCAAGAGCTTCACTTCACTCCAACATTAGGACTGAATAAATGTGATTTCAGTGAATTGACCATGGCATAGTTATTGGTGAGGGTTTGAGTATATTATACACTGCCGATCTCCCGGGATTTTCATGTTTCTTTAAGTTTATAATGGTGCAAAAACCTACAACATCCACTGAGAGACTGATTTAAGCTACTATTTAAATAAGTACTCTTTACAAACACAGTGAGCAGAAAATCATCACTACACATCGATGTTTGTGGTGGATGAGCTCTAACAGCAGAAGACTGCATCGGTTTAAGACAAGAATCAAAATCTAGACCTACAGTGCTCACAGGTACTGTACAACTAAACTGGACAGCTAAAAATTATCACCTGGTCTTTATTGCAATCTTACTGTACATGCCCAGTTTCTGCAACTTTTTCCTGCTGTCATCATGATTGTATATAGATCCTCAAGGGGGTGTTTAAGTCAAACTGGGGTTTTTGATTGCAGAATAATAGAAGACAATGGTAAGAGTTAAAACCTTTATTTCTTGAAATATTCCCCTGTTACACTAAGGCACTAATACCACTAATACCATTTTCAACTAGTGCTTGGATATTAACAAGGTAGTATGTTTTCTCAATACACCAGAGCCAAGATTAGACTGCCTGCTTCACGTCTGAAATACTGGCCTTCCAGGAACTCCTTTAATTGCATAAATATGCGGAAATCACTTGGAGCAAGGTCAAGACTGTATGGGGGATGTTAACAAGTTATCTGCCGATTTTCAAGAATCAGGCCTTCTACTTGCTGAACATCACAGGAATGACTGCAGTTGGTTTCAAGCCATCTCGTCTAGGATCTTCATTCATGGACATACAGCCTTTTTTAAAAAAGGTTTGCATAATTCAAATGTCTTACTGCGGCTAACAGTCTCATCAACAAACTGTCCTTTAAGTCTTCTTTAAATTATGACTTGAATGCCCCCATACACAAGTACCACAAGTGCCATCTACTTTAATGGACTCATTGCTCTGCCCTCACTGAGTCATGTGTCAATGTTAGTGCTTCCTTATTAATTCTATGTTTTTGTCTAAAAACATAATACGCTGACCGTAGCGGGTCTTAGTATTAGGCAAATACAACCTCAGACGAATGACAACATATAACTTTTTTCACCGTGTCATTATTTACTTAGCAAAAATTAAAGCAAAAATAAAAAATAAAAAAAGGGCAACACTAAGTACCCCCTAATTCAATAGTTTCTAGATCCACCTATAGCAGAAACAACTTGAAATAAGCATTTCCTGTATGAATTTATGGTCAATTTTTCTTTTCAACAATTACCAGTTTTTTGGGCAGTCGCATATGCACAGCTCTCTAGGTACTGCCACAGCATTTCAATTGGGTTGAGGTCTGGGCTTTGACTAGGCCATTCCAAAACTTTAATTTTTTTATTTTTCAACCATTCTGATGTAGATTTACCAGAGTGCTTAACAGTGAGTTTGAGGTGTTTCTGCAGAATTTTTTGACAAACATTATACTGCACATTAAGGCCAAATGACTCCACTTTGTCTCACCTATCATAGGACATTGTTCCAAAAGTCTTGCGCTTTGTTCAGATGCAGTTTTGTAAACCTCTGTCGTTCTTCCATGTTTTTTCTGGACAGAAAAGGCTTTCTCCTGGCAACAATTCCAAGCAAACTGTATTTGCAAACCGTAACTAATTCTTCTTACTGTAGAATGGAGAACTCGTTTGAAAATGGGTTTATAACCCCCTTTCCAGATTGATGTGAAGCAACTATTGCTTCTCTAAGAGCATTGCTAATGTCTTTCTCTCTAGGCATTGTGTTAAAACACACCAGAATGTACCAAACCAGCCAACCGCCCAAACGACTGCTTCTTTAGAGGACTGCACATGATCAGTTAATAAGGGGTGGTGAATAGCAGCACATTGCTGCAATGTACCCTCTTAAAGACTGTGAAAGCAGTAAGGGGGTACTTATTATTGCCCCCATGTTTTTTTCTTTTTGGCTTTATTTTTGGTAAATACATAATGGCATGTTAAAAAGAAGTTAAATGTTATTGTTTGTCTGAGGTTGTACTTGCCTAAGACCCGCTATGATCAGATGATTTTTATTATGCTTTTACACACAAAAAAAAATCCATATAATGAAATGGGGGGGGGCACTAACTTTTACACATGATTGTACATTTTAATATGATTATCCTATTGCCTAAATGTAACTCTTTAGCAAATATAAAAAGTTATTATTTCTTGCTCTTAGTTATTATTATATGCTCTTACCCATGTAAATTACCCAACAAATAGCCACATATTTAGTCATTTAAACAATGTAAATGGACATAAGCCAATATTTAATATTTCTATTAAACCAACTTTTTATTTTAATTAATAGTGCTTATGAGAATCCTTTTGGTTTGTGTGAAAAGAAGAAAATATCTTCAAATTGCTTCTAATTGTAGGGATTGCACATATTTCTAGTATAAAATGTATCATAATATAAATCGATGCAAAGACATCTATGGTGTTGTAATGGATATATTGTATAAGAATTTGCAACTCACATGAGGGTTTCCAGGTTCTTGCAGTTGACAAGGAGGCTCAGACACTCTGGTTCAATGGAGCAGGCACCAAAGTCCAGATATACCATCTGATTTGCAGATGAAGTCACAAACGCTAAGGCGTCAATGTCCACAGGGTTGAGTCTTATATTCCGCAACTCAAATCGATCTCTTGAACCAACAGCCCTGGCCAAATCAAGGTTTTGTGTTTCATGGGCACACCGGCACAGCTCAATAATCTTTGGACCTGTTTGACGTCCACTGACAACAAAACGCTGCAAAATCTTAAGCACAGTTTCCTGTCGCTTTTGAACAACAGTTCTGGCGTTCTCAGTGCCTTCAAGCAGAACAAGGTTTGAAGTGCAGGCCTCTGCAGCAAGTCCACACATATAGAGGTGAAGGGAGTCTGTGAACACAGATTTTGGATCAGTCTTAGCAGTCCATCGGCTTTTCAGGTTCAGCTTCTCCTTTAACTTAACCTCTGTGATGCCTGAGCTTGTCATGAGGTGCAGAGCAGCCATGAATTCCTGCATTGTTAGGTGAGTGAAGGCACAGCCCAGACGTCGTGATCCATCTGCACAGGTGAGATCCACACGGGACAGAATTCCAGCATTGGCGCCAAAGTTCATTATCTCTGTAGGCAGTTCATCTGCCGGGAATACTATCTGGCTTTTCTCCAGACCATTCATTGCAAGCTTGCCCAATGTATTAATTTGAACCCTATATGCCTCAAGTAATGTGGTATGATTATCAGACGATCCACAACCTTGGCCACGATTAATAAAAGCAGAAAGGATTTGGAGGTAGATTTGTGTCAAGGATGTAGGTAGTTGAATAGGTTGCTGAGACATATCTCTGGAGAGGAAATGATCTAAGCAGACACAGCAAACATGACACAAACCTGGAACATGGGACATGGAGAGCAGATGATGACTGTTCATTAGCAAGCTCACTGCTCTTTCTTTGATTTCACTTCCCTTTTCATGGAAGTACTCCTCAGTGTATTCCTGTACACGTTGTTGATTGAACCCAAGCAGCTCTGCTACAAAATAGCCAGAACTCCCAAATAGGTCAAAAGCATCCCGTGGCCTACAAGTGACCAGCACGGTGCACCCAGGCAGGATCTTAGAGCTACATAGTGCAGAGAGGAGATCAGCCAGTGGCAGCTTCTGGTAATGGTTTACATCACCATCAAGCTCCTTTGGGTCTGTAAATCGTGCCCCAAACTCATCATATCCATCAAATATAAAGCAGATTTTCTCAGGGTTAGAGAGAACATAATTGAGTACTGCTTCACTTTGTTCATGGTCTTCCTCAGATGGAAGAAAGAAACGAAACAGTAGCTCTTTCAGAGACAAGGGCTGTGAGACAAGGTTGAGCTGACGGAACTCCAGCAGGAAAAGAAGCTGAATAGAGGGATAAGAACCCTGAGCCCAGTGGTGGCCAAGGTAATGCATTAACAGGGTTTTACCAGACCCAGCTTGACCTGATAGCATCACCACTCTGCCTGTTTTATTCAACAAAGCCTCAATAGACTCTTTATGCTCTGTAGAAACCTCTTCCCCTTCCTGGGCTTTTGCTTGTCTGTCTCTTACCCGTGCATATTTTTGCATCCTCCAGCACAGCCATGTCTGATCTAGACAAACCTTTTTCTTTATGTCTTTTGTCACTTTCTCAAATTTCTTTTGTAGAAAATGTTTAACAGCATTTATGTAACTCTGCACCTGATCTGGATAAAAAAAAAAAAAAAAGTACATTTTTACTATGCTTTCCACATATTTATTTAAGATAATTAATATAATTTTTAGGCATTTATACTGTAAATTACAATGACGGATATGTAATAAGATAAATGTAAAAAGTACCTAGACATGCACGTTTTGCACTACGTGATCGAGGGGAATTTTCTAAATCTGGCAGATGAGAGTTGTTTACCAGTGCTCCTTCACAACACAAAGAGAAAGAAAAAGAAAGCAAATTCTTAGGTACATTCCAACTTCGAACTGAATCACAATAAAATAATAATTTTTCTGCATTTCCACATTTCTTTGTACTACCGTTCTTTCACTTTCACTTTGTTTCGACATTTTGTCAAATGACCTTCGATCTGAACTGAAAAAAGATATCTTTTCGTATACTTTAATACACTACATTTTATATCATATAGCATTTTGAAGAGAACCACAGTTGTGCCACAGTTCTACTGTACTAATATTATGCCTATTTTAGTACAATACATAGAGTTTGCAAAAGACTGTTTAATAAGTTAAACATTAACTCCATTTTGTACCATTAATTATCATTATATATTTTTGCTCATTGTATGGATATTTTTGTTCGTAACTTTAATATCCTGCTAATTATTGATTAGTTTTTTCAGTGTAGGTAATTCGCATTACATAAAGCATACACTAAAGCCTTATTGTTACACTGACCATTGGCCAAGAGATGATATGGGCATGTGGGCATTATGCTGAACAGGACTTACCAGCTGAGGATCCTGCCACTGATAAAATTTGTATCTCTAGTTCTAAGGGAATATTCTCACAGAACCCCCAAAAAGTGTCCAGAAAATGGCGGCATCTGTTCTGGTCTGAATTTTTGAAGTAATCCACAACAATCGACACAGACTCCCTGAGGCTGGGTAGGTTCTGTACCCGCTCTCGTGTCCGGGCATCCACCAACCCATAGATCTGCTGTAGAACATTATCTCTTTGCAAGCACAAAACATCGACTATTGCGGTGGTCTCCTGGGCCACCACAACCCGAACATCCTCTTCCAGGTCCAACTCCTCCATCTTCATCCATCTGCTGTTAGAAAAATGGCTTATGTTAATACATGCACACAATGGAGTTAACTTTTCCCTTTCCCCCATTGTCACAAGTAATGTGTACAGAAAGGAATGCATGTAAGAAATGTGTACACCAAAGGAAACAGTGGTTAGGTGAGACTAACTTTAACTCATAAACCATAAAGGAAATGGGTTATGAAATTAATATACTAGGTTTTTTTTTCCCCTAATGAAACGCTTGAACTTCAAAGTGATCAGTTGTTATTATAAATAATATTTAGTGCTATCATTGCTGCACGTTTGAGCCTTAAGTGTGGTGAGGTAGGTGAAGTCATTAAGGCGTATTTGGACGAGTGTTGGCGCGCGAAGCGTTTGTTTGAGAGCAGAACGCAAACTGCGCAGTTACTCGTCTGAAGCGAACCTGCTACATGAGAGGTGTGTAATACTGCGGAGAAACCTCGGGATCTTATATCATTAGGACGGAATTGATCAGATCGCTAAGTTAAAACACTATTTGTGAATATGTTTTTGTATTTATTGCGCTTACCTCGGATAGCCTGGTATCCTCTTAGCCAGATGCGTGCCATGGCACTGGCGTGGCGAGTTTGAAAGTGAAAGTAAAGCAAGCTGCAGTGGATTGGTTTATTCTGGCGAATCGAAACTTTTATTATTATCGCTATAGAATAAATAAAATATCCAGCGTAGGTCAAGCAAACGTGTTTTAGAATGTTTCTCAACATAGATATCCTAATATATGGCAATAAATATATCTCAACAATAATACATTGAATTATTCCTGCCGTGTTCTTGGTTGTTTTGGTTACGGTGTGGTTAAGAGCCGTTGAGCGAAGTTCGATGTTCCGCCAAATTTATGCTGATAAATGATATGATAAAAAAAATTTTTTTAATATAAATATATTTTTTAAATCAGACATGTGCTTGACTATATATATATATTTTTTTTTGTGTTGTTTTTAATTAATATAAACGTCTTCCTTGTCGGCTTCACCATCATCACAGTTCAAGTAAGGACAAGGTTGCCAGGTTTCTTTCTCTTTCCTGCCTGACTACATCTCACACAGTCATTCACACACACTATTGGAAATTTGGAGACGCCTGATAGCCCAATCTGCATGTCTTTGGACAGAGGGAGGAAACCATAGGACACGGAGGAAACCCTACAATCTCCAGGAGAACATGCACACAGATGAGGCGGACCTGAATCGAACGTGACCCTCGAGGTGCAAGGCTACAGTGCTAATCACTAAGCCACCGTACCGCCTCTGAACTGTATACCCATACTTTTTGGCATCGCCTCTTACATTACATTAATACACTCCATACTCCCCCAATCACCTCTTCCCAATCGTTGAGGTATAAATAATCCAGATGGTAGTATTGCAAAAATAAATACACACCAAACACGCTGTAAACTTATTACATGCTGTAGAGTTAGTCTTTGCATATCAAGCTGTCTAAGATACACTATATGGCCAAACGTATGTGGACACTTGGACATCACACACAAGTACCTGTTGAATATCCCATTCTATCAGGGGAAAAAAGGCTCACCTGGAATGGCTTTGCACTTCACTTCGAACTATGGCTCTGGGGATTTATGTCTATTCAGACACAAGAGCATTATTGAGGTCAGGCACTAATGATGGGAAAGAATTTGTTTCATCCCTTTTTTTTTTACTATGGACTTTTATTATGGCTTTTTTTTGTATATATCCACATTTGAAGCAAAAGGTTCCACAAAGTCAGTACTGTAAATACATTTGCCTATTGCATCACACTTTGGTGTAAAAACTGCAATTCTGGCAACCTCGAGTGCGGCTAAGTGAAAGGTTACACAAGGATTAAACACAAGAGTCACCATGTGGCCAAATATAGAAAACAGTCAGGTCCAAAATAATTTGGAAACGGCCACAATTTTCAGGTTTCTTGCCTCTATACACAACCACAATGGATTTATTTTTAAATTTTTATTGTTTTAACCCTTTAGGAATTACAGCCTTTGAACATACAGTAGTGGCAAAAAATATTGAGACAATGTTTTTATATTTCTCCCCATGTTCAAAACAGGTGATTTCACTAATTACTTCTAATCTATCTGGCTGACTCTACTTGTGCTAGTGATGAGCCATGTGATGTTTTCCTCGAAGGAAACCTAATTCGTAAGTATGATATTAGTTTCCACTGTTATGCTGATGACACGCAGTTATATGTCTCTGCAAAGCCAGATAAGAAAAACAGCTTAATAAAGTTGAGGAATGTGTGAAGGACCTTAAACTCTAGATACTAATTAATTTCATTCTGCTTAATCCTAACAAGACAGAATCACTGGTACTAGGTCCTAGAAGTAAGCTTTCTAATCACACAGTAACTCTGGATGGACTTTCTCTTTCATCATACACAGCAGTAAAGACTTTGGTGTGATTATAGATACCAGTCTTACATTTGAAGCTCATATAGATAATATTACTAGGGTAGCATTCCTGCATCTCACAAATATTGCCAAGATAAGAAATATATTTTCACTACACAATGTAAAAAAATTTGTCCATGCTTTTGTCACCTCTAGGTTGGATTACTGTAATTTCTTACTGTTTAAATGTTCTACTAGAAGCATAAACAGCCTTCATTTAGTCCAAAATGCAGCAGCAAGAATCCTCACTAGAAACAGAAGATATAAGCACATCACTACTATATTATCCACACTGCATTTTCGCATTGATTTTAAAATAGTACTATTGACCTACAAAGCACCAAATGGTCTTGTGCCACAGTACCTGGATGAACTTGCTACACTGATCCGCCACACTTTCTTCAATCAAAGAATGCAGGCTACTTGTCAATACCTTGTATTATGGAAACTACAGCAGGGGGCAGAGCTTTTCCCTATAAAGCCTCAAAGTTATGCAATAGCCTTCAATTAATGTTCGGGACTCAGACACAGTCTCAGTGTTTAAGTCTAGGCCAAAAACCTATTTAATGACTATTGTTAAAAGTGCAATATAAATAAAATTTAATTTGATTGAATTGGCTCAAGGGTTGTGCTAATTCCCTGAAAAACTATTGAAAAACTGCCTATGTGACAACAGCATTCAGCTTCATCATCTCCAGATCTGAAACCAACAGAAAACTGTTGGATGATGGTGAAAAAGGCTGTACCAAACAGGAAAAACGTCTTCCATACATGATGCTCAGGAAGCAATTAAGCAGGTATGGATTGACCAAGTAACACCACAGTCTTTTTAAGTCTATGCCCAGCCGGACCATTTTTTTGAAGAATAAAGGACTTCATACTATATATTGATTGTTGTACAGAATTTTTATTGCATAAAATAACAAAGTATTCTTATTATCTTGATTTTCGTCATGTTAAAAAGAATACAAATGTCATTAAAACAATGAATTTTACTTTGGTCAGAAGTAACTGAACAAACATGATCATAAATATTAGGACTTTTTTCAATACAGTACTTGGATACAAATCTGTGTAGGAAATGACTGCCTAAAGTCTGGAAGCCATGGACCCCACCAATAGTGGCCTTGCAGCCACATTTCTGTTTGTTTGTGGGTCTTCATGCCTTCAATTTTATATCCAATAAGCAATAAGCATTCACAGTTAGGTTGAGGTCTAATGGCTGACTTTGACTGGATCCAAGCAGAAGTTCTATACACTTAAGTGTTCATCCTGCTACATCCATGAGCAGTCACATCATCAATAAACACCAGTGACCAGAGTGACCATGAGCTCTTTTTCCCTTCTCCTTATTCTTTCCTTTCAACCATGCTGGTACAAGTGAATCTTGTATCAGAACTGGACAAGGATAGAGTTAGAACTGCCCTTTCTGTTTTTGAGTATTAGTTGTTTACATCTTGAGGTAAACCCTCTGAACCCTCTAATTACATTCACAAGGTTGTAAACTTTGAGAAGGATACCCTAACCTCCTTCAGAGTTTTTTTTTTTTGGACTTGACTAGATGTTTTGAAAGGGTAAGAATAAGAGATACTTTTTAGGTTTTAGTCTTCCAAGACTTTTGGTGTTGGTGAGCTCACCAGTGCATTCATTTTTTAAAGAATGTTTAAATTGTTGAGTTTTACTGTACCACTCATAAAGTTTCTGCTTGCTCCTTTGTAGGTCTGACTTGCTTTTTTTCTGCCTAATGATGGCATCCCGTACATGCATTAGTACCTCTTTAGACTGCATATTGAGAGTTAACGTTAACTCTTTAACAAATCTTTAAATGTGTTGTGAAATAACTAACAAAACAGGACATGATGGACCATCAGCCAGTTGGCCGGTTACTTTTGAGCCTGTAAAAATGGAGATATAAATAGTTAATGAAATAATTTTCTTAAGACCCTTGAATTAAAGCCCTAAAGTTCTACGTTTCAGTCATACCTTGATTGCTAATTTCAAATCCATTGTGGATTTATTTCACCGTGTACATGCAAAAAAGTAAAAAGTGTGTCCTTGACCAAATACTTACTGTAACGACCTCCATGTGTGTGCGTGTGTGTTTATGCTAATTTTACTTTTGTCAGAAGTAACTGAAAATTACTACTGTAACAAAATACTGTAAGATAAAATGTTAGTCCAATGTTAGTCCAAAAGATGTTCATGATTTTCTTGATTACACATTATTTAATATTTTAATATCAAATCATATACACACTGCAGTGTAGCACTTTATAGTTTAATTGAATATTGTATAATGCTTAAGAAACAAGACAACAAATTTCCTTTTGTCTCTGATGTTATAGTAGAAAAAAATTAGCTTGTCATTTTACCCATGAAACTACCCAGAAACCATAAAACACAGAAGTCAAAAAACATGAACATACCAGGGTGAGTTAAAAATTATCCGTATTCTGGTTATATTAAAACTTATCAGCAATTTCTGTTCAACGATACTGTCTCTCCAGTCAGGTGTGGGTGTGAACGTGTTACATTGCAAGTCGTTCGTTTGCAACTGCGGTGAGAAAGAAAATTGATGCCCCCCTTGCGATTTGCACGAAAGTAGAGCCGCGTGCAATGATTCACTTTTGTGATATGAGGGTGTAACATGTGCAGAAACAGCTCACAGATGAGAATAAACAGAATCATTTGGGTACTCTGTCGATGGTGAAAAAGTGTTACGTGGGGAGTACGGGGTTGGAGAGACGCACCACGAGATGTCATCAGACTTTCAACTGTTTGGTCCCATGAAAGCAGCCCTATAAGGACTAAGATTTACTTCTGGTAAAGTAAAGACAGTAGTTGTATTCAAAAAAGCAAGGCAATTATATAAAAAAGGATGTATTGGTCTTTTCTACAAGGTTAATTAAAAAAGATTCTACAGCCAGAGCGCAGATCATTTTTGACTCACCCTCGTAGTCTTTGGTCATGAACATATTTATTGCTTTTACAAAGATAAAAATATTAAATTAAAGACTCCAAGCAACATCATATTGACATTTTAAAGCACTTTGGTTCATTAGTTCTGCAGTATACCTGGAACCATCAGAAAAAAAAAATCACCATATTCACATCATTCATTTTTTCAGCTTTTCAAATACATTCAAATATATTTTTCCTCAAAACTTTTATATATGTTTGAGCCTCTTCTGGTGTATGGGCCTCCGACCATTGACGTAAATAGGAGACTGTCCTTGTATGACTTAAAATATGTGCCCTGGAGCATTATCACTAAGTCAGCAGACTTTACTAGAATGATGTTTGTATTATACATCTTAAAGTTATAAAGGTTCCAGAATTATTACATAGTTATTATAAGAAGGAGCAATAGAGAAACAGTCCACCTCGGAGCATTCGGCGAAAAACTGTAGAGTTTCTGTTCTTAATTAGCTTCTTTTTTCTCCTGGAAAGTTTTACATCTCATAACACCTGCTTTGGCACCCACAGATAAGAAATGGATATTTTCCTGGTGTTCTTTAACCCTAAAACTATGTATATACAAGTGTAAATATACTTGTGACAACATTGTGTGGTAATATGTGTGTATTTAGCCAAATGATTTACAGAATATATGATACTAGACTGCAGTTACTCCAGAGTCTTCTTGAGGAACTCCACCAGTAGATGCTGTGGAAAACCAAAGTCCATCTGCACCAAGGCATAACCCTGCATGGTCAAAGAGAGTACATGACGCTTAGCTGAAACCACATGAGCATGTATTCTTAACATAAGATGATAGATTAATAATTAATAATGACATAGCCTCAAACAAATGTACGTCAAAAAGGCATCACACTAGTGCTATAGGCTACTATATAGTGAATCTAACCTGCTTACAGAAGGTAAGACCTGATAGAATACAGTCTACAACATGTTGTTTTGACAGGTTTTAAGTGTACTCTTGTTGATGAACTGTCTTCATTACAGCCAGGGTGTTACCTTTCTATTCTCTTTAACTAGGGTCAGCAGGTTTTAATCCTACTACATCTCAAAAATAGATTAAAAAAAAAAAATTAAGGTTTTGGAACAAGTTGCAAAATAGGTCTAATTTGTTTGATTATGCACATCATATATTTACACTGTCTTTGTTAGATTAAATTCCAAATATTTGCTATAAACCAAGATCTTGTTGGTCACTGGGTATTTAAATCTAGCCCAATCTGGCACCCATATTAACTATTCAGTCTGTACTCCTCCACAAGTATGTGCCGTGTGACTGCTTCCCCAATCGATTTCTAGAAGTGCTTGTTGCAGTTCTCATTTTTGAGAACTATGTGCAGTAATAAATCTGTGTAAGATAAATACTGTATCTTCAGCTTATATGTGAACAATTTGACAACAAATGCCATTTTTGGACTTTTACTAATGTTGGCCAATTTCTATTCTTTGACACACAAGGTTGTCTATAATAAAACATTTAATTAAAAACTGCTATAGAACCTTTCAACTTTCACGTTTTGAATAAAGCATAACACATAACCACCTGGTTTTCGAATAAAATCTGTTGTGTTATGACAAGCTTGCGTAATATCATTGCTTCTTTCTGTCACATAATCAGTGTAGTGAAGATACTTCATGTGCAACACAGCAGAAGTCCTGAGTCGTTTGAATGTTTAAGCCAAGAAAAGAACGTTTACACTCTTTCATTGCCATTGCAGTCACTTGGGCCGTTATAAATGACAGTTATGCATCGCATAACATCCACGTTGTGTGTTGTGTGAAACAGGACATTATGTGATTTGGATGTTGTTCGAACACCATGTTATATACTTAACAAAACTATGTGGGATACTATAGTGTAAGCACTGTGGTGTAGCAGAGAAATAATGTTAAAAAACTTAAAATATGAACAAGCGATTTGGGTACAAGAGAGATGAGATGCGTGATGTGTTTATGGAAGCTGTTGGTTAAATGGTGCATACCTGTACTCTGATAGGGAGCTGTCATCAACTACTGAAGAAGTTTTTGTATTGCTCATAATGTTTCTTATAATCTTTATAAATCTTTGTATGAAAAAGGTTTTTTGTTGATAGTAAAATGTAAATGTAAATGTCCACAAATATAATTGCAGACTGAGTTATTGGTTGTGCCAATATAGATAGATAGATAGATAGATAGATAGATAGATAGATAGATAGATAGATGCATTTTTTATCCATGTGACTCAAAGAAAACATGCACAAAATAATATAACCTTTAAAAAATATATATATTTTTCTCAAAACTGCAAAAATTGAGTTATCTCATTTTGCTGTCAAACTGATCACATCTCACATTGCAAAACTGTTTTAATTGGTCACTGAAAGGAGTATCTGTTCAGTGTCTATTTTGTCAGAGGGTTGCTATTAAAAACCAGACAGCCTTAATAACCAAATCAGTACAAAACAAGAGACTAGACACTCACATTATAAGGTATTACTTCAGGATTGATTAGGTCAAACAGATTGAACTTCTGCCTGTCCATTACAGCTGTTGCTGCTGATGCTAGGTCTAAGACAAAAATATATGTCAGATTAATAAAACCTCACATTATACTTTCAGAAATACACGCATAGATACACACTAGACTTACAGGATATGACTTTAGGGATCCCAATAATCTCAACCGCCTCCTGAAGATAAGCATCTAAGCTTCTCTCCATCTTAAAACACAAGAAAATAATTAACGGTGTTGACAGTGTTAATAAAAGCATGAGGTCATTTTTTAAAATACCAATAGTACAATTATCTCTGGTTTTCCAGTGCTTACCTCAGAGGCAAAATCTAAGATGTGAATCTTTGATATAGATACACTACAAGGCACAGTAGAAACATATTAAAAGTGTATAAGCTGGAAATAAAAATGCATGGCTTGACAGGAAGTACAGTATCATACTCACTTCACTGGTGTTGCCTTTAGGATGACTTTCTTTTCTGCATAAGAAGTTCTCATACAAACTTCCACCTCCTACTGGGACACAAATCATGCTGTTAAAGATAGCATGTGGTAAATATTAACTTTTAAGTACAAGATTTTTCAAAGAAATTTAACACTATGGTGGTGAATTCTAAATATGATTAGTGTTTTATTCATTTTCTATACCAGCAGTCCTCTAAAGTACTGATATCTGACCGTTTCAAAGTACAAGGTAGGACTGTCTTTCTTTGCAGAAAAGAGCTCCACTGCAGCCGCCACTCTGACAAACGAGCCTTGCGTCGCCGTCTGAAAACGTGGCTCTGATGTGCTCCACGCTCTTAACAGCGGTTCCTCAGAGGATAGCCACTGATGGAAGAAATCACAAATATGCACACACTTCTGTGATGTGTTTTCATTTCACAAAAATGCCAAATAGTTGTCAAAGCAGAAAGTCATTACACAAAGACATTAATTAAAAAGACAGTAATAAGCGGATAAGAGGAACACAACTGATTTTAAAATTGTATATAGAAACCAAAGGACATGTTAAAATTACAGGGGTAATGTGACTTAATGAGGTTGGTTCCACCCTGCAAGACTTGCATTTATAGGTTGAATGTGGTTATAAAATATGAGGCTGAGTCAAAAATTATCCGCACTTTGGTTATATTAAAGCTTCTATTGGCTGCACTGTCTTATCGGTGTTTCCGTTTAAGGCTACCGTCGCTCCCAGTCACTGCTGTGCAAGTGTGAACGTGTTACATCAGTTCATTTGTAATTGCGGTGCGAGCAAAAATGGATGCCTTATTTGTGATTTGCTCGAAAGACAAGCAGCGTGCCGTGATATCTTATTTTTTTGTGGTCTCAGGGTGTACCTAGTGCAGAAAGAACTCATGGAAGAGCATAAAGAGTTTGGATATCTGCAAACAAAATTGGGAGTGATACTCTAAGGAAGGTGAAAGTTTCTTAAACAGAATCATTACTGATGACAAGACATGGATTCATCATTATGAGCCTGAGAGTAAACAGCAGAAAATGGAACGGAAACATCCTCAATCGCAGACTGAGAAAAAGTTCAAAAGTCAACTATCAGCTGCTTTCTGGGATTCTCAAGGGCCAGGATTGGAACATTATCAGGAAAATGGTTCAACAAATCAGTAGTACTTGTTACAGAGGAGAGCTGAAGCCTAAACTTCAGATTAAACGCAAAGGTCTGCTATCCAAGGGCATTGCGTTCTAGCATGACAATGCATGTCCGCACACCACCGCCCAACACTGTCGACTTCATTTTGAGTTGTTAAAGCCTCCTCCCTATAGTCCTGTTTGCTCTACAGACTTTCACCTGTTTGGTCCTCTGAAAGCAGCCTGACGTGGACAAAGATTCACTTCTAATGAAAAAGCGAAGACATTGGCGCTTTCGTAACTCACAACTCAGCCTAAAACTCAGCTTAAAGCATTTTTTTTTATGAGGGAATATGAAAGCTTGTTGGCAGACGGAGAGAGTGTATTGTAAAGCAAGGAGATTGTGAAAATTATGTGTTTGCCTTTTCTAAAGATTTCTACAGCCAGAGTGTGGATAACCTTTGACTCACCCTCATATAAACAGGTCAGCCGAAAATGAGGTCGAAAAGGTCGGACTCATAACACAAATATAAACAGCTCTTAATGTGGAAAGCTTACATACATGGAGCTAGTCTCACATAGCATGTTTACCACTCTACAGTTATTCGTCTCCATGGAAACAACCACAATGAGTCACAAAACATTAATTAAAGTACGCTGTGGAACTTACAGTACCTCGTTCATTAAATTAGGTCTGTCTGTGGATAACTGAGTCTGAAACATATCCTGCAATCAAAAAAGGTCAACTCATGTCGTTATCTGTCTGGATGAGGGAGGTGAAAATAACAGAAGCTCCCATCTAACAACAGAAATGTTTAGGCAATGCAATCAATATAAAAGATTTAAGTTGTTTCTTCAATGGTAATATTTACATGGCATGTAAATAAGGAATTGAAAATTATACAGTGAGTTCTGTCCCGGAGATGTTTTTGACGAATCGTCCATCATGGTACGCTGCTGTTATTAGCAGCTGGAGGGTTTCATCAGAGAGCCAAAAGTACAGACTGCGGTTCTCTGAAATCTGGTCTGGCTTAAACACAGAGTCTTTGTTCACAGAGGTGCTGCCATTGTAGATCACTAGACCCTGTTAAAAAAGAGAACCAGAACTATAGCTATTTAACTGCGACAGAATACTCATCAAGGAAAGACAGATATAGATACAGTAAAGACAGATACAGTATATTTCAAAAAAATCTCGCTTTTATTAAGTGTAGCCTGTAACACTATTGCTGTTTAGAAACAGGATAACGTGCGTTACCTTATGATATGACTCTATGTAATTGGAGGTGATGACAGGAGCTGATGTACTGCCGATGTCAACAGAGATGTTTCCATCACTCAAAAACTGCTCTGCTCGTACAAAGGGAATGTTTAAGTTCAACTCTCCATTACACAACTACACAGCATCCTGTTGGTGAAATTGTCCAAACTGTACCTGCTGTGTCCTGAATAAAATCTGCCAGAATATTTGCCACCTTGTTAATTTCTTTACAAATCTGTAATTCACACAAATAAATCAGCAATGTTGTTTGAAAATGCACTCTTTGTGTGTTTATTAATTATTTGCTCTTCTAAAAGACCGCCAGTGTGTTAAGTCATGCAATAAATTCACTCACTTGTCCCCTTACAACCAGCTTGACTGTCATAGTGATGAGACTAGTGAACACTTTCTTCAGCCAGCCAGGTCTGGGGGTGGGTGGGGGGTGGGGGGCGACGACACATCAAGACTTTTGAATTAATTTACCCAAAATCAAATGTGTCATTTTAAAAGATATGTGAATGAAGGACATTAAAGACTTCAGTAAGTTCAGGGACGCAACAAAAGAGAAAAAGAGTGATCAGTACATTTTTAAAGAAAATAGTCCCGGTAGAATGATCTCACATTTCATTCGTTCATTCTAAGCAATAAACATTCACAACTCCACACAAACAATAACCTAACCTGATTGAGACGTCACCACCTTGTTAAGGAAATGCTTATGTCTACCCAAACAATGCAAGAAAGGATTCTAAATTCCAATTTTATATGATAAATAATCATTTTTGATTATTCAACCCCATATAAGGATGTTTGGTTCATAGAAGTGAAGTGGCTAAATGAGCATTTTCCAATTCTGGCATTGTGAAAGCAGACTTTATATTTTTGCTGTCCAGAAAATCTGCCAGCCATTATGATCGCAGGAGGTTTATGACGTGTATTGTTGTGTATTGTTGTAGATTTTCACACTCACTCTCTGTCGCCTTGCAGTAAGAGTTGCAGCTTATGGAAGGTGAGGTAGCAGTCAGAAGTATCTGCAGCTACTCTTCCTTTCCCACAATCTGATACACACACAAAATGCATCTACGTACATCATCACACAGCCGACAGCATTTTCAACAAAGAATAAGCAGCATGATGGACATGCTACTACAGTTAGCCATTACAGTACATAGAGATGAAAAATAAAAGAGTATGAATACTTACATAACTTAGAATTGATGGCTAAATCAATTTGGGACTCAACTTCAAAATCAATTGACTGGCCTAAGGAGAAACTGCATGAGAGAAATATGTGATCATTTGTAGAATACATCAAAATAGTTAAAGAGGAGTACCGTTAACTGGTAACTTTTTTATTGGAAGTGTACAAAAAAGATTAAACAGTACAGTACAGAACTGTCTCAGAATGGGAGAAAACTTGCCTGACTATTATTACGTGCTTTATGAGTTCAACCTGTTTAAAGTGTACAGTGCAGTATTAATACTGGAATAATCTGATATGATCTGAAATAATGACTATGTAGTCAACATTACTTTAATATTTCCATCAATTTGGACTAAACTACATTGAAAAAAATGAACAATTTATACGACTAACTGGATGAATTTGTATGACATTACAGTAAGTAAGATGTAATTGTTAAGTTTAGTTATTTGTGGTTGAAGTTATTTCATAATTTATAATGGGGTTTAGTCATAATGTACAGTAGGATTATTCAATTTCAGAAATGAACTCTGGTCTATTCACACATATATGAGAATACGTGGAATTACTCACAGAGCGTTCCCGTATTTATATGCAAGGGTTCCTTTAAAGACAACAGATACATTGGAGATGGTGATCGCCACGCCTTTATTCTCCTGCAGCTCAAATTCACTGTTCCCAATAGTCAGATTGTGGATCTCCAGGCTAGACATGACAAAACCACCCAAGAGTGCATTTTAGCAATTACTGTACAACTGCTAATAGTTTACAAATGTTCCGAAAGATACATCATACATTATATACACACATAAGCAAAGATTATATCTTAGTCTACCTACTTGTGTAATCTGTAACTCAGTTTGCCCATGAATAACAATGGCTTCTCCCCTTCGATGCTGGGATACTTAGCATTCTGGAACGTAGCCTGGATTACCTCAGTGGTCTTTTCATTTACTGAAGAATTTAAATAGAGATTTAGATTCATAGAAATTGCCCAAACACAGCTTCATAAATTTTTAATAAAAGTTCAGAGAAAGGATTTTGGTTTAGACTGAAACACAGAAGTCTTTCCAAAGAGAAACCCAAGATCTCCATGCTTGGGTGTTATTTCTATCCTATTATAAGAAAGAGACGTCTTTTTTCTTCGCGAACTAAAATCCATAGTGTATGACGAAAGATTACAGGAGAACAGGTAAACGCAAAGAAATTCACTCACAGACAACAGCAGCTGGGTATGTAATCCTACACACAATGCCGGTCAACCTGTAGGCCGCTTCAGGATCCACACATGAGTGTCCCACTCCAGCCAGACTACAGAGTAGGATTAATCCTACACATAACCCAACTGTGTACCTCATGTCTGGAATGTTCACAGATACAGGCCCTGCTCTCGTCGTCTTATGTGGATGAGACTAGGCTTCTTTGTCTCCTGCTTTAAAAATCTTACAGCTATTAGGTAAAATATAGAGGGAGGAATGGGGCCCCCCTCAAAGTGTGTGTGTATATGTGGCTGGAGGAGGAGCACTAGGGCTTTTGCCTGACTCAAAAACAAGCAGAGGTCCAGAGTCCACCACTCTTAAACTGAAGAGCATGTTGCTGACCAGGATAGAACAGGATCCTTACAGGAAACTGTAGAAGATTCCAGCACTGTGTAAGCAAAACGGGAACACGATATTTGTGTGCCTAGTTCGAAAAAAACAAGCCGTGACTCCAAAACTTTGTGTTCTCATGATTTATCTGCAGTGGCCATGCGGGTCTGCTTATGCCTGACGTTCAAAGCAGAAATGTAACATGAAATCAAAAACAGAACGTGTATGCCACACAAACACAAAGCATTAGCACTGTCAACATGCTGC
>JAOVVA010000037.1:25485987-25498632 GCA_028565275.1 Leiocassis micropogon
CAAAGGTGGAAAGTAACGAATTACATTTACTCGCGTAACTGTGTATGAGTAGATTTTTTTGTGTACTTCTACTTTTTAAAGTAGTTTTTAAAATCTGTAATTTTACTTTTATGTAAGTATGTTTTGTTTGAAGTATTGTACTGTGTCTGTGGAGGTGTGTGCGTGAGGAGAGAACGGAGTAGGAGCTTAGTTGTGCTGCTCACCCCTGAAATGCTCTATTCTTTTACCCTTTTCTTTACTTTTACTTTATTTTTTGTATTACAATTTTGTGACACCGAAAGAAACCGAAAAAATTTTTGTGCTAAACATTATTCTTGGCTCTGAGCTCTTTTTTCCCTCCGATATCCGGCACAAAGTGTCACACCATATTTAATCGACCACTTTGATTTCAAGCACAGCAACAGCTTTATTATGCAAAGGTGTTCCTTCAATTAAAAACAACTAGTTTAAGATTTATATCTTCTTGTCTTTTTTAAGCTACACTAGAATCCCCTATCCCACCCCAGCTGTTAAAAAAAGTAACTCGGTAACTCGAGTACATTTTTTTTACTTGAGTAGATTCTATAATGGTAACTTTACATGTATTTCAGTAAAATTTCACTGAAGTAACAGTACTTTTACTTGAGTACAAAATTATTACTCTTTCCAACTCTGCCCTAATGATACATAGAGTGTAGAATTATAAATGTCTTCATACGGCCATATATCTTGCCATATCAACTAGAGCTAGGTCTGACATTAAAGATATTTTAATCTTAGCATACTGTGCATAACTGTAATGTGATATTTAAGATGTTCTTGTACAAAATGGGGATATAGTACTGTGTGAAAGTCATGTGGTCAGAGACCATTTTTCTGTTGTTCCTTAGTGTTAATTATTTGATAAGAATCATTCTGTGTCCATGCCACTGTATACTTTTCAACAAAGAAAGAAAGAAGGAAAAAAAACAAACAAACAGCATCTCCTTTACCTTCCTAAACACATCTCTGATGTGCAGGTTGTCTGTGAGCAGTTTGCCTGAGTAGATGAGCCTCTGGTCCTTTTCAGCCTGTTTAGGAGGAAGAAAGCCGCAATAGTCAAATGTAGTAAACAAATGAGACCTGACGTTCCCTAGAGAAAACATCTGCCCTATAAACGCAAATATTGGGCATGTTTCATAAGTAAGCTCTGGTTAAAAAAAAAAACCCAGCTCACAATCTTTCTAAATTAACGCGTTACATATATTTTATAGATATACGCGCCTCGCGCTAAGCTTTGCATTAGCCACATTAGCTAACGGCGGAAGTGCGTCTGTAGTAGTGCACCGGAATGCCAAGAAATTTTGTTAGCCGGCTAGCTAGTTAATAAAAGTGAATAATAAATGTATAAATAAATCATGGTACGACGTTTAGACGTCAAATTGCAATAAAACACTAATTTTAGTCGAAATTTTCAATGTAGGATAATGACACTGTGATAAACTGTGGTAATGCTAGTTATCTAGCTAGGCGGCTAGCTTGTGTCAGAAATGAACACGTAAAAAAAAATCTCTATTAGCTAACCACTCACCGGTTTAGACGGATAAATGCTCGCCAGATGAGTTTTTAAGTCCTTCACCGTCCAGTTGATGTTCACACCTTCGATTGTCTGATCGCCATGAACTTGATTCGGCGTTTTAATCACAACTGAAATCGTCTCCTTTTCCGAGACCTGGGAATCCATTTTCTCTTTCTCTTCGTCTCAATACTAACGTTAACTTCAGCTCTAAACTTCACAAAGACAACTAAACGAAAGCTAAAATTTAGCACAGTGTTTGCGGTTATAAACAGCACCGGATGTTAGTGAGCTCTCCAGCTGCTCAACGACTAAACTAAACGCAACGAACCGTCACTAGAACTTCGAAGCAGCTGTGACAGCGCGTGAGATAAGCTGGGTGTATGTGTATGTGTGTTTCCAAAACACACTGTGGCTGAAGCTGATTGGCTGAAAGGCGCTCGTGCACAGACGTGGAGCCTATGCGGAAGCCCCACGCACTGCGCAGACTCAGTAGGCTGCTGCACTCGGAAAGTTCACGATAAAACCGTGGAGTTGCATCACTTTCTGATGAAAGAAATGACTGTCTGAAACAGCCCAGTGCCAAGGTATCCGTTTATTTACTTACAAATAGCAATAAATACAACTCACGCGACTTATAGAGTAGTAAGTACAATGTTATATGACGTTTATATGATCTAAATCAGCAGAAAATCTGTTTATTTGATGTTTTTCTTATTACGTGACAAAATCAATAATGATGCTTTGATTGAGGAAAAAATACAGAATGATCTGACCAGTTTTCACTTCCACATACAAAGACTGCATAAACACAAGATTGATCTGTGCTCAAGTTGATATTTTTTTCCAGCTTCCTCATTGCTTGTCTAATAAAAATGTGATTTTTCTTTTTTTATTATTATTATTTTTAAAATATTTTATCCTAGCCAGGGTTGCTGTGAATCTTCTGAGTTGGATGCCAGTCTCTGGAAAGGCATTTTGCGTACACATTCATTCGTACACACATTCACATCTATGGGCAGTTTAGGCGTAGCAGGTTTACCGCACTGTACCTATACCATTTCATCTCATTAAGCATTAAGCATTAAGATAGAGACACGGTGACAGAATACTGAAATTGTTTTCCTGTTCTGAATCGTATCTGCATTGCCACTTCAAGCCAAGGCAGTAGGACTTTAAAAGTTTTCCTTTTCTGAAAAGTTTCATCAAAGTATTTTTTTTTTCACCTGCATTCTCAATAATAAAGGTACCAAACTGTTTTCCTTGTTACTTGGGTGTCAAGGGCACCTTTGGTATCTTTCTATCATTTTACATCTGGCACCTTAAAAAATATTTAGGCTATATAATTGGACCTCACGGATTAATGCTTAAATAGTTTATCTTCAGTAATGGCTTTATTCTGGTCAAGGTCATTGTGGGTTTGGAGTCTGTCACAGGAAAATAGGGGTCAAATGCCAACAGAGGGAAGGAACCATGAACACTTAACCACTCATTCACACACTAGAGGCAGCTTAGAGTAACCTTGGAGAACACTCATGCAGATACAAGGGGGGAAAAAAGGCAAAACTCCACAGAGACAGTAACCCAAACTCACAATCAAACTGGTTCCCTGATCTGGGAGGCCGCAATGTTTCCCACTGCACCACTGTACCTTAATGTTGTGTGTGTTTATTTTTTTAAGAACTTGTCTGCGATGTAGAATTACTAATGTTCATTCAGAAACTGTTTTGTTTTCCGATGGCTAAGCTGGTCTGCCAGTTTGACCAGCTTGGCCTGTGCTTTGGTTGCTCCTAACTGGTCAGACCGAGCTGGATATTTCAGCATTAAAAGTATTTATATGAAATGATATAAATTGACATAAAGAAAATAGGCTACCTTCAATTTCTTTGTACTGATTCATTTTACAAAACATAATTATATGAGTTAGACACAGCAGGTTAAATAGATGTCACATATAATAGAAAAGTTCTAAATAAAATTACATGACTCAAACAGACATTACAGGAATCAGTCATAGAAGGACTTAAACATTTTAACTCACACGGTTAAAACTATTAAAACCAAGGCTGAATTCAAGTGCTATGTGCATACTAAGTCTTATTTTACAGCATTCAAAGAATCGAATAGTACAGGTGTCATACATTTCACAGGTGGTGCTGGAAATCTTTCTTCGGTGTTTGATCACTGGCAATAGAAGGTGAGGACACTCTCCTGGTTGCCTCTGACAAGCAGCACTGGAGGTCGTAGGCCACGTGATATAATTTCCAGCCAAGCCATGTATAGAGCACTAGGACATGCTCCTCTCCGGCCTATGGGCATGGTCCTGTCAAGCAAACAGGCAACATCTCCTTATTTAACAATTACATGATTGATATATGATTGTAAAAATAGAAAAATTTAAGTAACATGAACTTACACAATAATCAAAGCTGCATCCCTTGAATAGTCTTGTAGGACTTCATTAAGGCGGATGTGTCTAAAGGACTAATTAATAATTAAAATATTATTCATAATCAAGAAAATAATATACTACCTAGTGTATGGAGTTAGTTCATATAATATGTGTACATATAACATTTACATGTAAGTTTGCTACTGGTTCTATGCATCTATTCACCTATTTACACTAATTAAAAAAATTACCTTTGCTGTATTTTTCTCCATCTCCTCATCAGACACTATCCATGGGCAGTCACTGGTGGGCTGCCCCCCTCCATCCTCATTCTTTTGGATAGCTTGTACCCTATAAGGTGCTAGAAGGTCCTCAAACTTCCTAACACTTTTAAAGTGAATGAAATATGTTCAGGAGGAAATAACTGGTGTACAAGCATAACTAGATGTCTTTAATAAACAGTTTGGGTATTTTTTTTTAATTTCAAAAAAGTTGTATAATAAAGGACAGAAATACTTTTCAGGCTGTGGTTTCTCATTGATATCTGGAAGAATGTGGATCTCGTGGAAGCCAAGGCGAAACTTGCTGATGAGAGCTGTGAGCCTGGAGAATAGAGAGAGAGAAGACTCTGACTCAGCAATCTAAATAGCTGCATCTGCATTTCACACTTAAAAACTGTGTATTCATCATTATGATTATAACAAAAACAGGCTTATGTCTATTTGTACATATTTCCTTTTGTTCTTGGTGAAATACTGCATCAACAGTACGCCTACATAGCCGATTTAGCATTGCCGTTACGCTTGCCGACATGAACAAATTGGGTGGTCCTATTGGTGGTAGATAAAAAATAAGAATAACTGAAATTTGGTGATAGACAAACAATGATCCCAAACTATTCTTTGAAATAGTTAACAAAAGTAATTGATTTTGATGATTGATGATTCATAAGTGACTGTTTCTTCTGAAAATGGTCAGGTACAGGAATTGGACTAAAAATGAAAGACAAAAAAGTCCTCAAAACATACAAGGAGGGTCTGGCTCTTTGGAAGCAAAATATAAAGAAATGAGAGGCTCAAGACTTTTGCACAGTACTGTCTAGTACTCTAGTAGTAATGTCTAGTAAAACACATGGGTGTATGTTTATTTAAGAATAATATGTATTCATATTTGTGTAATTATGTTTTAATGTACAGTTTACATTGTGCTGCTTATTCAAGGTGGTGAACGGACATTGACATTTAACTGTTAAACAGGATATGATGACTTTGGCTCAACTTACTCTTGCTTTTGTTCCTCAACACACTGAATCTCTCCTCCAACAAACACTCTGACTTTACACCTGCCCCAGCGCTTCTTGCGTTTCAGAAGGTAGGGCAACAGTAGAGTCAGTCCTGTCAAACACACAGCATTAGCCACTGTTGCGTCATGTACAAACATTACACCGACATGACACTGAATCCTGCCACAAATGCAAATCCAAACGGATGCTTTTACAAGAACTTATTTTATGTGCTTGGCTCAATATTCACCTCCATCATCAAACACCCAATACACATCAATGGTCTTCTTTTCTTGTTTGGACTGAAAGACAGTGCTGGGTTGAGGCATAGTCAGGAGTAATTCGGGGTCCACTGTGAGAAAGGAAGCAATGTTTTATACAAATCAGCATAGATCACCAAGCATACAATATTTAATATTTTAAAAACGGAATCTAATAGTGTGAGGCTTCATTTGATAAAACCTACAGGGTGATGTTCTTTTCAGAAAAATGGGCCTTGTTTAACAGTCAATTTAGTAAGGGTGTGTAAATGTTTGTGTGAGCCAACTGAACAAAAAATTTCTGCCTAATTCGCAAACGTTTCAAAAAGCCTAATTTTTTTTTTGCATGAGCAATCATCTGTAAAGTACAAAATGGTCTCCTGACACATCTCATCTGCATATGGTGATACCCACAAGCCCATTCAAATTTCGAAGACACCTGTGAGAACACACAATGTGACGAAAAATCAAGCCAGAAGTGGAAGTTTGTTTAACTAATTTCTATTCCAATAAAGGTATTGAATAACACATCAATGTTAATATTAATAATCAGGCACTTAATATTTAATTAGCTGAAGTCCTTGTTTAAGATTTACAGATTTACTATGTACAGTCTGGCCCGTCCTCCGGCAGGATTTCTTTTTTCCTAATTGAATTTATTTATTTGACTTAATTTATTGTTTTGTGTTTTGCTAATGAAATCTGCTAAATGCTGAAAATGTAACTAAAAATAATTAAAATCAACAGTATATTTCATAGAAAAAAAGTGCAAATGTTTATATTACTTAGTTTTTCCACACTCTGAGAAGCATGAGTAGGATATGAACAGTTTTTTAATTTAAAGGATTTTCATGAAGACCAAATTTCTTGTGTAAATGTTTTATGGATGAATCAGTTTATATCAATTTTGATAAGTAAGACCTATTGTTTGCTATGTTTTGCCATACATGTGTTGACAGGAGGTCTTGCATCAAGCCCGGGCTCTGCTGCTGCCTCAAATCCTGGGTTTACTGCAGTAAAATTAAGATCATGTTAAGGACCACAACAATCTGTTTTCAATAAATAGAAAAAAAAAAATTAAGATATTTATATAAAACATGACCATTACCATGTGCTTGCATCTGATGAGATATATCAAGACCTTCTTTCATCCGAAGGATACATACACCATACTGCAGGTCAAATGAATCACTAAACGATAGACATATAAATTATATTATATTTTATTTTCACAAGAGATTTAAACAAAAGTGGTTGAGTTTTTGACTTACTGAAAAATGTTAATGTAATTATGAATCATGGTTGGTGGACATTTGCGCCAGTTCTTCTTAAATCCCATTACCAAGATATTAGGCCGAATTCGACCCAGTCCTGCTCCCTAAAGAGACACATCAGGATCAAGCAGAGAGAAATCACACCAGTAATCTCCATCAGAAGCAAATCATTAATAAAGGCAGAGAACTGTACAGAGGTGTTAGATTAAACAAATCTTTTTTAGCATTTCCAAAATTGAGCATTTCCAAAATTTTGCAGTGTTAAAACCTGGAGCTGAAATTAAATGATACGTCCCTGGTTTCCATCATACTGTTTGTTCACTTACAAGTCTGTGGATAAGCTGGAATAGGTGTGCGCTGGAAGTAATTTATGAGAGTTGGATGAATGTATATTTTTCCAAACCTTAAAATTATGGTGTAATTGGTTTAGATTTGCAATACAATCTGAGTTGAGTTTGTTTCAGTTTCAGGTTTTAACACTACAAAATGTGGAAAAGTTCAAAGGGGGTAAATATTTATGCAAGTCCCAGTACTTATGTAAAGATGCAATGGATGAATGACCTGCAGCAAAATCTGTGCCCCACTGCGCAAATCATCAGCAACTACTCCATTATAGAAGGATTTGATGCCTCGCTTATTGAGCCATGTCACTTGACCGCTACTGTTGGCAGCATCCACAGCATCAGGTGATGGGCCTCCCTGTGAAACAGGCATACTGTAACTCTGATGATACATTTTATAAGATTTTTCTGGCTACAGAGACATAGGCATGCTCACTGACTAGATTCTAAAGACAACATTGACTTACTGTGATGACGTTTCCACACATCATTAGACTCTGGTTCTTGGTGAAGGTGCCTACAAAATCCACCAGAGCTGGCCGGGAACTGGGAGGCCCAGTAAGAACCAGACACTGTGGCCTGAAAGACGAGTCGAAGAGATGAGTTTAAAAAAAAAAAACACAATAAGAGAATGGTATTTGTTGATATAGGGAAATGGATACAGAACACATGTGACTTGCATAAGACTTGTGTAGATCCTGACTAAATGTTAACACTGTTGATGTGGTAGTACAGTAGATTTTGTGTGTATTTGCCTCATTGAATATGGAATACCTATAATTCTTTATGTGGTCATCTACATGGTTGAGACCCACACAGTAGGATAATGCCATGTTATATGAGCTTGCTTGCACGGAAGAACCCCAGTTTACAGCTAAAACAGGAAAAAGAAAATAGAGTTAGATTATACTTTTGTGCAATTATAAAAAAAAAAAAAAGATTATATATGCAACTGGTACATAATGCATTGTATTTTTATTATGAGTTGGAATGCATGGTTGCCTTACAGGGCTTCTTGTAGAGCACGTATCCCAGAAGGAAGAGCACTATCCCAATGGCAATGAGAGCAGCCCACCAGGTAAGTAAGAACATGATGACCACTGACACCACAGCACCCACCAGAGATGCCCACTTACTGTAGTACCTAAATGAAGGACGCCAACCTGGACACATGGATGGGATATGATTTAAGCTGACCATAAAAAGACTTTTTACACAACTTATTATACATAAATAAACCGTTGTGCAGATGCAAAGTTTGCATTCTCACCGGGAGAATTGGTGATGGAGGCATGGAAACAGCTGAAGTTGATGAGGGCGTAAGAGCACAGGAAAAAGTTGGAGATGATAGGAGCAATAGTGTTCAGCTCAGCTGAAATAGATTTTGGATAGGAAATATCAATATAACGTAACTATCTATTAATTGGACAGAGAAACTGTAGGGCATCAGAAGTTTGTGACCATATATTTTTTTGAGTCAAAAACAACACTTGTAACTCCAAAAAAAAAAATTCATAAAAAAAAAATAATAATAATAATACAATAAAATAAATAATTAGGCTTTAGAGAAAGGAGACACGTGTTTCTTATCCTTTTAAAAGGAAACAAGGTGACCAGTGTGTTAAAAAGAGATTATTCACTCGATAATACCCCTCTCCTTCTTCCAGTCATTGCTATATCTCTATATTTCATTAAAAATAGTAATGTGTTGCATAGACAACACTGTCTGCACACACTTCATGTCTTTTTTCCCTTCCAATTATTTGCATTAACACAAAATCCTGATGGCTACCACATATTTTTAAACTAGCTGAATTGTTTAAAAATGATTTGAATTGGGCATTCAAATCATAACCCTAGCAACACTGGGACACTTTGTCGTTTCTACGGGTTCTTTTAAAGACAAAATAGTTATAGACCAAGTACTGAGCAGAGTGCAACATATATGAAGGAAAGGTGGGGGTGAAGAAAAGTGACAAAATGCAGTAGAACAATGGCTTAGGTAACTGTAAGCTTTTAGAAGTACTGTATATGGCTCACAAACACATATAGATGAGTCAATGTTGAGATAATGCTTCTGAGAAAGCATATTTTTGAATATTTCTGCCTACCAATGAGAATGAAGCATACAGCAATGATATAGGCTAAGAGGTAGCTCCTGTAGGGCTCATTGTTCTTTCCATAGCCTTTTCCAAAAAATCCAATCCCTGGATACAGATTGTCCTTGCAAAGACACTAGCACAAGACAAATAAAAAATGTTACATTTATCATTTGACTCCACTGATGAGATAAACACATTACATTTACAGTTGGAGCTACACGGAGAGCAAAAGTCACCTGAAATACTTTAGGAGCTGAAACCAGGCACGCTAGAGCTGAAGACAAAGTAGCCCCAAATATACCAGCTGCAATCAGTGGACCAACTCCAGACACCATACTCATGGTCTAAGTGGAGAAAAAAGTCATTAATATTATAAAATATACCTGGATAGTGTCAATAAATCAGCTGGTATATCAACTGGAGCTTTCATATTTAAAAAAATATATACATATATAAAAATTATGGGTACAGTACTTGGTAATTATTGCTAAGGCCATAAGTGCATGTGTTGTTGGCAATGCAGTCACTGAAGTTCCAGCCATATTTACAGGCAATCCCCAGGCAGTCCGAAACACCAGACCCAGATATTAGAAGAGTGTCGTTGATATTACCGGAAGCATCTCGTACTACACATGAGCCTGAGACAGAAAAACTTTATTTCAGGATGTTGACAATCAGGAAATCTTTTCATCCATACATTCATGCACTGATGTTCATTTCTACCCTGATCTGGGTCAAACTGGATCTGGAGCCCATTTCAGGAACCTAGGCTCAAAGAGGGAGTTAACCCTGGATAAAATGGCAGTCCATCACAGCG
Organism: Leiocassis micropogon; assembly: GCA_028565275.1. NCBI lineage: Eukaryota > Metazoa > Chordata > Actinopteri > Siluriformes > Bagridae > Leiocassis > Leiocassis micropogon. The sequence goes on from JAOVVA010000037.1 coordinate 25,495,990, forward strand.
CACCATGCAGATACACATATACATTCTGGTTTTCTCCAACCCACTAGCATGTTTTTGGATGGGGGGTGGAACCCAGTGAGGCCAGAGAGAACATGCACAGATACACGGAAAGCATGCAAAAATCTTAAGCTCAGGTTCAACCCTCGAGCCATGAGATGGGAACTCTAGTCACTATGCCATCATACCACTACAGCCGTAATCCTGATGCATTTAAAATTCATAGTGGTAAGTATCAGTACAGCTGTATAATTTTTTTTTAAAAACGTATATGCTGCTGCCACTTACCAATGGTAGCAGAGATGATAAGATAAGATATGGTGGTCCAGAAAATAGCCAGCATTGTGCCACGGGGTATAGCTATATTTGGGTCCTATAAGGATATGTATGTGGATGTGTTAGAATATTGAAGTATTATATAGAAAAACAAATTAAATAGCCAAACACATGTGTCCTTTATAACATAAAGGAGTGCACAGCTTCAAATGAATGAATGGGTGACTGAAATAGCTAAACTTGCCTTCAGGTCTCCCGAGATATTGGCTCCTGCAAGAATGCCTGTGGCTGAGGGAAAGAAGATGGAGAACATGCCAAAGAAGCTGCCCCCCGGCCCACGCCAGCTGGGCACAAAGTTTTCTGCAAAAATATCCGCTGGTAGGCACAGAGAAAAGCACATTGTGAGGCACATGCACAACATATGTTGAGAGGATGCATATCATCTACAATCATGCCATACTGTACCTCTGTAGCTGAAGAAGCCTTTAGCTTGCTTCTGAGGAGTGGCGGGGATGATGGTACCAACAATGTAGTTGGCAAAGGAAACCATAATAACCATGAAGAACAAAACCTGGGCCTGATGGATTGATTAAGAACACAGTTTGCTTAGGATGGGCTGATTAATTCAGACGCTGAATAAATATATTATTAAAATAAGACTTTTTTAATTCTAACACAGACCTTGGACTCCCACTCCATACCAGCTAAAGAAATTGCCAACAGACAGGTGACAGTGATTACACCAATGATGCGGATGTCATTAAGGGGGTCTACCATGCTTGTACCACTCTCCTGAGGTGGGATTAAAAAGGACAGTTTAAGACAAAGAGGAAACTGTGAAAGTGTAAAAATAACAGAATGTGCAAAGCCCACCTGCATTATTGATTGGACAGTCTCAGCAAAGCCTACAGTGTGCATAGCCACAGCCACTGCATTAGCAAACGCAAAGATCAGTCCAATAGATCCACCAAGCTCTGGTCCCAAACTGCGTGAAATCAGGAAATAAGTGCCACCTGTGGAAGAATTAAGGTAAGGTCATTTTGACCATTTCCAGATGTTTGTCTTGGAATGGATAGTTAAATGGCTGAGTTAAGTAAGTAGAAAGCCCTGCCTCCTTTGACTTTGCCATTGGTAGCAATTGCAGATGTAGAAAGGCCAGTGATCCCAGTGATGCAGGAGGAAAGCAGGATAATAATCCAAGTCAAACCTTAGGAACAAGAATAATTTATATTATTTTGATTTATATTCTAAAACACAGATGGAACTAATGGAACACACAAAAATATGTACAATATACTGTATATTGTAAAGTTTTATGACAAATAGGGGGGCTGCATTCATGAATAATTTGTATTTCATATTACAAAAATCTTACAGATATATACATTAAAGTGACACCAATTAAGATTTATGAATACATACAGTGTCAATAAAATAAATAATATGGTAAAAAAAAATAATAGGTCTATGTATTCGGTAACACAAAATTGTCTTTGAGTGGCCCGAGCCCTGACCTTAACCCCGTTCAACACGTTTGAGGTGAACTGGAACACTGAGTGAATATCAGGCCTTCTCATTTGTCATTAATGGCTGACCTCAATAACTGTCTTGAGGCTGAATGGGAAAAATCCCTACAGTCATGCTCCAAAAATGAGTGTGAATCCTTCCCAGTAGAGTGGAGGCTTTTATAACAGCCAAAAACTGCATGATTCTGGAATGGACATACTGTACAGTATATGGGTGTGTGATGGTCAGGTGTCCATATACTTATTTATCATAACATACTTATACACCATTGTGGTGGTGAAAGCTACACAATATGGACCATAATGTGCTGCTTCTATAGATTGGACTTGTTTGTCCAGTACAATCTGAACCAAGGCCAACCTCCAAAAACCTTGAACTGTTTGCCAGCTAAGACCCATAAACAGCAAGCTGTTACATGCTGAGAGATACATTTCTTCGCAGCCAGCATTGACTTTCTTCAGCATTTCTTCTTTGTGCTACATTAGTAGATAGGCTGGCCTTTGCTCCCCAAAGGCATAAATGTTTAGTTTACTGGTACATATTTGATATTTGGGGTAAAATATATGGGGAAACCTTTATTTGCTCCCATAAACACAGTAATACACACCTTACCACGCTATGCACTTGTATTCAGGTAAGTTTAATATACTGTATTAATCTTTTTATTGTTAATCATTCGGCTGCTCTGTACAACAACTTGCCACAGGTTTTACGCCGGATGCCATCCGTGACCCAACCCTCTCACTTTATTCGAGCTTGGGACCTGCACTACATATATATATATATATATATATATATATATATATATATATATATAGTATAAAAGCTCATTGTATAAAAATA
>JAOVVA010000037.1:25498732-25509632 GCA_028565275.1 Leiocassis micropogon
TAAAAATTAGTAACCCTTCTTTAAATTGTATTTGTTTTTTGTATTTCAAGCTGATCATCAAAATAGGAAAGAGAGGTCCATCCTTATAAATGAAGACCCTGACCTTCAACCTGATATTCACAGGGTCGTAGCCCCCATTTGCTTACAAAACACCCCTTGAATGAGACTTGCTGGAATTAATAAAGAAAGAAGGCTGATCTACCAATTCCAGCTTGAGATGTAATCCAGGGAAGCCTCAAGTACAGAATTACTCCCCAGATGTTGAGCATGCAACGAACCTGTGGAACAAAATCACAAGTGTTCCAAGTAACAAGACAACTATTAGGAGTCAAGTTCTATTTCTGCACAAGCCATGAAGGCACAGGTCTTTTCATTCTTTTTCATGAACATGTACAATAATTGGTTTGATGGAAAGTGTCTAAAAAGCCAAGAATCTAATCAGCCAATGCTTCCATTTGTTCCAACGCATATTATACGGTATTATGCACCCAAAGTGCTTATTACGAATATTATACACTCTGCAGATGAGCTTTAATTGGCCCTCACCATGACCCCCTGGACCCATCCAAAGCGAGTGGGTTCTGGAGGAGGTTCCGCTAGCTCTTCCTCCGGACTCTCTTTGTTACCACTCGTCTCCTCGTACAGAGGAGGTGGGGAACTATCATCCTACAAGAATAAATCATTTTGAAAAGATTTTTTATATACAGTACATACACACTACCACAGTTATTGCTATTCATCATATTAAAGTTTACATGAAAGCACACTGTTGACAAATTTATATTTTATAATTTAAAGAACTAAACCTACATTATCCATTATGATCCACACCATGAATCTAGTGAAATCTAAACCACTTCCACCTACCTCAGGGTTGGAGTGTAGCTGAAAGAGAGATGGTCTTAATTTTTTTGTTCTCCCAAAAACCTCAGTGTTGGCATAAAAGTCATAACTAGGTGGAGTATCTAGTGTATCATATCCAGTCAACACAGCAGAGCCACGTGGGGTCACTCCATTCAGCTCATAACCAACTGTTTCCTCTATAGTGTAACGCCGGTTTTCTCTACCATTGAGCGTTGTAGAGTTTGGGCCTCTGAATGAAGTGAGGTTGATCACCTCATTGTTACGCAGCGTGCCCTCCATGAGTGAGGAGAAACCAGTGTGAGCGGGGGATTGGTGCATGGGTTATATTGTACCTGAACCGGAAATGTTCTTGATTTCTCTCTTGGACTATACAAATTCAGGGCCATTTGGCTTTTTTTGTGTTGGTGTAACGGTCAGTAACTCTTAAATAGCCGCCTCAAGGGTTTTGGCTTGTACTTGAGCTTGTTAACAAGATCATAACACAGTGATTGAGATCTAAAGCAGAATAACCTTGCCAGAGGCTCTGAAGGACATTTTTTGCTTTCCTAAATTCTGTCCAATTCCCCTGCTATTTTAAATGTCTATGGGACATTTGGTTATTTCCAAAACCAATCATAAAAATGATGAGTGGAGAAGCATAAATGTGCAAAGGCTATAAAACCAAACTCATCCTATTCATTATGTGCTAAACTAAAATACTTAACAAGCTCAAACACTGAACAGATTTGTAGCACTTGAGTTAATTTTTGGTGACCTTCACGTCAGCTAGTCATGTAATGCCATGTAAAACATTATGACAAATCGTTAGCGTTTCATCTGAGCAACTTTGGCCTAAGGCACTGAATAATCATTCCTTTAGTTCCTCATTAACATACACACTCAGTTCCACAAATACATGTGACCCAAGGTGCAACTCTAGGTTAAGTAATTATTTCAACAGAAATTGCTCTGGAAGGCTCACTGCTGGGTTCTTCACTGTGCAATTAGAGCAGATCGTACAAATCTGTCCACAGGTGCTCCCCTGTTGGCTGTCTTCTTTTCAGCTTTCTGATTAATTTTCTATAATTAGCCATACAAAAGAATTAACATCGCAGGGTTCTGATAAGTGGTCGCTTTACGGCCCCATAGAACACTTGTAGTTGTTGGAACAGCTGGAATGGCAAGTGTGTTAACAAGCAAAACCAGTAGTGTAATTTGCTTTACAAAGACGCAAGTAAAAAAAGTTGTAATATAAAATAAAAAATAAACTGAAATACAAGTTTCCAACTTAACCAACATTTTTATTTTAAGTGTATAAAACAGGTCTTAAAATCATATGAAAAAGGCAGCAGTCAAAGGTTTTGTTCTTCTTCACGATGTTGGCAGCAGTGTGGGGCCACCCTGGTGTTGTGAAATAGCCGGGTTATCGCGGACGTGTGGCATCGGCCTGATTCACAACACCAGCTGCAGCACACACACCTCATCCTGACATCTGCTTCCTGCTTGAGTCTTCTGTAGTCATATGGACAATCTTAACAAACCATCACACACTCACCAACTTATGCAGATGGCTTGTTTAAAAATTATGTTTAATGACCATATAATGGCCATGTCCATGTGGTTTATAAGGATTGACTATAGTACCAAATACTGCACTGCAATAACAAAGTAATGAACAGTAAAATTAGTACAGCAGCTCCAGATGCTAATTTAAATTTTGCTAAATCCCAAACAAAGCACATTTCTTCTAGAACTTTCCACCTTCACTTCCTGCACCTCTTGTATAAATGACTTGTGGTCAACCATCATGGCAGGGAAACAGCGATGGTGGTGTGTTTCAAGTCGACCTAAATACAAAGTATGAATATTCTGTAGAAATGTGAAAGTAAATGGTTACAGCTATCTAGACAGATGTTTATCAGATTGGAAATATGGTTTGATGAATTTGTATACAAAACTGATTGAGGTAAATGATATAAATGATAAATGATTTTGATCAAATGGATTAAACATAAAATTAAACAAAGGCTTAGAACTCAAATGAAACAAGGTGGTGAGGAAAGAAATAAAACCAAAACACAAAACAAACTGAATTTCTTTTTATTTTTCAAAATTATGAAAAAAAGACTACAAATATAAACTCACAACAAGGTATGAATCATGAAGAAACAAAATTAATGGGAGTTGGAACTCAGAAATTTATGGGAAAAAGAAAAACTGCAGGGACATTTTCTCATGCATTTTTTCTCAGTTCATCAGGACTTCCATCTGTACCAGTCTGGCATTGGTGTCTCCGGCCATGCGGTATGGGATCATCCCAGCAAAAGTGATTAGTGCCCGGGCCTGGCTGCGCAGTATCTGTGCATGCAAATGTGAAAGACGACACTGCATTATTAACATTTCACTAGCAGTCCGCATTTCATTTATATGAATAGCACTCTATGAAAACTCATCAAGAGCTGAAATTTTGGAACAAAAAGACAAAAATGATGACAAATTACAAGGCAAAAATCTGACACAATCAATCTGCCCTAAAGATGTCTAAAATATTGGGTGCTCAGGGTGATTGTCTTAGTCAGTAAATGACCAAGTGTGAAAACTCACAAAGCTTGTGGGTCAATTCCTATCACGATTTTTGGCTCAGATCATTTTAATGGCACAGAAAAGGGAGAACAAATATAACTTTGCTTTATATTTATTACTTATAGAACCTATATAACAAATGGTCTTAAATAGAAAGATGATGCCCATTTTTTTCCATTTAATATTGTTTAAAGTACTGACATTCAATGTTTAAATAAATTGGCAATTTTTTTATTATCTTGGAAATAAAGAAATAAGGCTTATTTTGGTGAAACAATGCACGTGCATATATATCTAATGTACAGTAGGAGTACTAGTAATGACATGGGCTGTTGGAGTGGATGTCATTTGGCAAAACGGATAAGCAGAAAGCAAGTGCACCAGGGTTCCTTCGAAAGAAAATATAATGTATATGCGAGAGCGTTTCACTGAATACAATGTGTGCTTAAAATATATTATGCACTCAGAAATGAGCCCAAATACATAACACCATAAAGCATCAATAAAACTGTTTCGCTCCATGATGGTTATAGTTTGCAATTAATCCATGGTTCACATGCATGTCAACTACACTCTATTAACCGGTATAGATGACATTTTTTAATAAAGATTAATAAATGCAAATTTACACACCATGTTGAAAGTTAAAAACAGGAGTGTAATAACTGTGCGTCTCGCTATTATCTAACTATTTTTATAAAATCGTCTTTCTGCTCTAAAACAATTCTGATTTTCCCCACCGAGTCTCGGTCCTCTAATGCGCGTTGTTGTCTGCCCGGGGTTCCTGCTGCTGCCCCCTTCAGGCGCTTGTACTGTGTGAACAAAATGTTCATAGTTGCAAGAAGCACTTCAGATAAATTGTGTCTGACCTGTAGGGACAGAAAAAAAAAACCCAAATATTATTTAAATGACAGCTGAATTCCACTGCAAAAGATTATGAACTGTGCTGATAAAGAGAACTCTTACTTCATCGCTGAAGTTCCTGAATGCTGCTACCCTCTCCTCTACTTGGTCTTGACTCAAAGGAACCAGTTTTAATCTCTCCATTACCTGAAATACACAAAGGAAAAAACTTATAAAAGTGCAATAAGCAGTACATGATGCATTTCCAAAAACTTCCATTCCAGCTTGACTCACATCGTATGCACGGTCGATGTGGCTGGCGTGATACTCGTCGAAAAAGGTCATGAGGTCCAGAAGCAGGTAAAAGGTACTATCCACTGACTTCTCTCCAGCTGTCCCATTAGTGCGAAACCTAGAACCACAAAGGCATCACAATAGCATCAACAACCAAAGCGTCTCTACGGAATGAGCAAGATATCCATTTAATGTCCAGCGCAAAGGAGGAAAATTGACCTTGAACTACTTGGGCAAGATTTATTTTGTAATTGAATAGTTTTTACTTTAAATTTAATCTTTCTGTCTATCTGTTTTCATTTTGGTTAATGGGTCCCTGTGTTGCCATTCATCTACCTATTGGATCCATTGGGATTTAAACCCATCTATGTTGAAAGAACACTGGAGCAGGGCTTTATTACTTATGTCTGTCCAGCTCTCTTACTTGCTCATCTGTACACTTGTATACTGAAATGGCTAATACCACCTACAGCGTCAAAGTGTGTGTCATCTCATAATAAGTAAAGCTGTCACTCAGCACAACTGTATATATTCCTGCATTGCATTGTGGAACTTTGAGTCATTTGTTAATAATTGTTATGTGCACTGTTCCTGTGGTGGATTTCTCATTAATATAACTTTAAACACTGTTGGAAAATGTTCAGAAACAAAAGCAAACTTTGTCTTTTGTTTCTCAGAATTGACAGGAAATGTTGATTCTTAGATCACTGTTGTTTTTCCCCCTGCTATTAAACATCACTACAACTGAACTAATGTCCCAGAGTGACATCGGCATGGAATACTACCTTGTGAGACAAGAATAAGACAAGAAAAAAAATACAGCTACATCCAGTGTACAATGTGTTTTCAGCGAGGTTTTCCCTTAAGTGTGTAATAAATCAATATTTTCAAGGTTGAAAGAGAGGCGAGACGTACCGTTCAGCGATACCCAGCGCCATGTTCTTGAGCCTCTCCTTGTTTGACTGTGGTGCACTGACCTGGGCAATTACTGGACTCAGCAACTTATTCATCAGTTCCAGCACCTTATCAGGGTTCTATCAGTAGCAAAGCAGAAACTCATAAAAATGCAACATTTTGTTATGCACATGATGATTAAGGTCTAATTCCTGTGTCATGCTTTCACTAACCTTCCCTAACTCATAGAGCTTGACAGCTTCCTCAAACAGGCCCTTGTTCTCAGCCTCTGAGGCCACTTTGTTGATGATGGCTCGTGTGTCTCCGGCAAACTTGTCAATCACGCCAGGCTGAAAGGATTCAATACAATCCCTTTTTAGAGGCGGGCAGCATTTCAGGACACACGCTTGTATTTTTTTTTTTTTTTTTAAATCTTGTCCACCAAAAGAACAAAGGAAATGTTGTATTTCATGAGTGCTGAAACAATAGGAGATTTTTACAGCCTGTGTAGAGCTGAATGGGTACAATAATGAATGAGCATGAGTACAATGAGCTGAAATAAAGCTCCGGGAGAAGCTTTGAATAGAGGCATGATTGCAGAAAGCGTTCTTCCAGCCGCCCTGCGAGTTATATAATACTGCAAGGCAGGACGCAGAACCTTGAGGCATACCTTTCTGCTTCCGTCTTTTTCGAGCCTTCCCAGAAGCATCTCAAACTATAAAAGGAAAAAGCCAGGTTAGGAATTCAGAGAAGTGCAATAAAGCAGAAATTGACTGTGATTTCTGAGGCATAACCCCACCCTACCTCTCGACTCTCGATGACGAGCTCACTGACGCAGCGCATGAACATATTCTCTCCTTGGTGGTCTTTCTCATTCCTGAAAAATGCAAAACACAATCTTGCTCATAACAGGGAAGGACATGATTGTGAAATGGTCATCCAGATGGTCTTCAGAAACACTCGAAAGATCTAGATGTGTGAAAACGGCTTTATTATTCAGGGAAATAATCATGAGTTGGAGCGAACCCATAAAGTCCCTCATGAATTATTCATCCCTTCTTAGAGAAAGGGAGCAATTCCTGTATTCAAGGTAAGACTACTTCTAGGTAAACCAGACGCTTTTCAGGAGAAACTGTTCAAATCGAACGCTTATCCAAGGTCAGGTCCGCGGTGGCTTGTTTGGGTGAGAGGTACATACCGAAGGAAGTAGAAGTACTGCAGGGCCTCTCGTGGGTCTGTGGCCTCAAATTTTCGAGTGTAGAGCATAAGGAGGCGAATGAAGTTTAGGCGGCGGACCATGGGCGGATCTCCTGGTTCCTGACTCACTGAGAGAACAAACAGGATCGCCAATGAACAATACAGCAAATATAGAATTAATTATATTATGCCACTGTTCTTAAAATGAAAACTGCAGATGCATCATACAAAAGCCCTCTTCTTTAGACATGATTTTTCAGTTACAGGATATAAACGCTATCAATATTTATACATGGCCATTAGGTTTGGTCTAATAACATTTGTATTAATGGGATTCATATTTAAATCATCTAAATAATCATTGTACTTTCACTTAAAAGATTATTATTTGTAATTCATCTTTCAATGTAGCTATAAATATTGGCTTTTTTCAGACGTCTTAAAATCTCTTAAAAGTGGCTGGGAAAACCATACTCTGGGAACTATATCAGGATCAAGCATATTCAGTTTAAATCAAATACACAAACCTACAGTACACACAATGGCAATAGTTTCGGGATAAATGGGTCACCAACATACGTAGCTGTGCGCTCTGTCCCGACGATTTGAGCAGTAGTTCAAGTTCGTAGAGGACGAGGGCCACGTGCACGGCGTGACTGCGCAGACGCTCCACTCGGAAGAGGAACGCTACAGCTGCCTCGAACTGCGCAGTCAAAAAGAGCACCTGGAAGTAAAGGAATGGCTGCTGACTGGCTGAGAAATGAGACTCGCCTGTAGAGAACAATCACAGGAGCAATTAGTACAGCAATATGTTGCGAATATTTTTGGAACAGTGTTGATACACAAGCCGCAACGATGCTGCCTAAAAGTTTAATGAATAAAAACATTTAATGAATGAGACATTTACACTGGTTTACTGAAGAACGCATCAAGAACAAAGAGTTAATTATTCGATATGTTATCGAACACACTTGCAGCACTTAAAAATAAAAATAAAATAAAAAACACTTGAGTAGGTGATCATATACTGCATATATAGAATATTTTTGTATATATGTAAATCTAACAAGATAAGCACTTTAAGAAATATAAATGCTCCTTAAAGCAAGTAATGAGTTCCACAAAATTCTCTATAGCTGTGAAGCTCTTAAATAGGCTGCTTTCTTTCCATTCGCATGAGCTAAAATAATCCCCTCATATTTATGCTGAGATTCGAGCTGCCGTTTATAAAAAGAGCAGTGAAAAGAGCTGCAGCTGGAAGTGGAGCGGCCCTTATCAGCACAAGTGTTTAATGCAGCCTAGTTGTGGGGCATCGTGAGAGATAAGATTGACTCATCAGGCAGGTGGAGGAAATACAGTGCAGCGCCTTTTAAAATGCAGCGAGAGAAAGTTTTAAGTCAAAGAGAGGAGAGGGAGCTTATCTAGGACAGACTAACTGCTGGAGAATAAATTTCCTCCTCCTGAATCGCTTCCTTCAAGAGGGGTGTTAATCAAGGAATCAGCCGGTGATGTATTGCCTCGCTGCCTTGTTTTGACCAGAGCGTCTAATGTTTAGAGAGTGCTTTATGAACTCCTTTGCCGTGAAGAGTTATGGAAATGTACATGATAAATTGCAGCCTGATGGAAATCTGGGGAAGCTGAATCGAGGGGCTGCATCTCACCGTAGTCCTCCAGGAGCTGCTTCTGTAACTGGGCCAGAGTGAGTCTATCCTGTGGAGCGCTGCTTCCATCTTCATCAAAACACACCTGGTTCAGCTACGGGACAAAGGATGAAGCAGAACCACTGATTAGCATTTACAACAAATTTAATTTAGATAAATAGGGCTGGACGATTTGATAAAAAAATATTTTTTAAAAACTATAACAAAACAAAAAAAAATATCACATTGCAATTATTTTGACATATTGCAATTGCGATTTATACTGATATTTAACTATTAAATATGCCAACTTGTATTCAAACGTATTTATTTATTTAACTGAAAAGTTATTTAAAAATATAAACAAATACCTTATTTATTGCCAAACTCTACATGAATTCCTGGCTATGCAAATATTACCGATTATAAATTGCAGCCTTTTGTGATTAATTAATTGCACAGATCCATATTGCGATTAATTGTGCACTACTAATATCTAATAATAATAATAATAATAATAACTTCCATTCCATTCGCAAACACTGCAAATAGGATTGAAATAACACCTAAAATAAATTAAAATACAAATAAGCGACAAGTGCTACACTACAAAAAATAATTATCTACACAAAAAATAAATATTGTTTCAATACATGGTGTCCTGAAAGTCTACATTAATTTTTGCCACAAATTCGTGATCCATAAGAATCATTTCAATACAATTATCTTTCATCAAAGGCATTCTTAAAGGCTTTCTGAATGTAAACTATGTAGGAAAAATGCATTTTCCATGCGTTTGGAGACTTCTGGGACACTGTAGCCTGTAATTATTAAAAAGGGAAAAAAAGAAAAAGAGGCAAAATTTTACCTTGAGCCAAAGATAGTCTTCTGTTTTATCAGCTACCTCTCCGTGGTTGTCGGCGATGTCACACTTGCCGATGAGGCAGTAGACGGCACGCTTGTATGGATCGGCACTGTTGCGCAACACGCGCCGATAATGCAGTCGTATCTTATTCTCGGTGTTCGGTGCCAGGCTGATCAAACAGAAGACAGTGTTGTTAACTCTTTTTGTCTAAAGATGATGTTTGTATACAGGCAGTAAAAGACCTTGGCTTTGACTGCATGCTGTGTGAACTCACCGGCGATCGGGGCTGTTCATATACTCCTGGAACCAGGTCTTGAAATCTCCCAGCTGGTGCTGTGCTCGGTTCACCACCTGCATGGCTGCAGCCAGGTCTCCACATCGCAGGCAGTAATAGATCAGAGCCCATACCGAGTGGCCCTCCACCTCTCCGTCCTGTTCCCACGCATAAACACACACAGGAAGCTTGTCTTTAGTCTTCTCGCAGTTGCATGTGCACTTCTCACCAGCACATCTGAACTAAGAGGTTTATTTGCTCATGCTGGGAAAATCAGTCACTTTGTTATCTATAATATACACTGGCATATATTAACGTGTGAAGTGAAGGAAGCGCTGTGCTGCAGTGATGTCGCAGTACCTGCATGCCTGGCAGTGGGCCGGGAAGTTTGATGTTAAGAAAGCTGTGCACAAGCTGATAAGTACCGGGTACTCCGCCTAACTGAGCCTGGTGCAGGTTCCCGAACACCGTCACCATGGTGTACTTCTTATAGCTGGGAAAAGAGGTCATGATATGAGGTATACTTTATTTAAATCACAATGTATTGAAATGTTTGGAGCAGTGGTATTCAAAGGATTTTTTTTAGGTCAGGCCACTCGTATAGTGATTGCATTTTACTCTTAACTGAGTAATAGGATGGAAAGTAACCATGCATATCTAACACAACTAGTATCTAAGCTAATGGCAGGAGGATATGGTGCTAATAACGTATCCATAATTGATTTTAAATTAATAATCTATACATTATTTCGATAACAAAAATTTTTGTCAATTCAAAGTAGTATATGTAAAAACAATTACAAGATTATTTTTTTAAAATTAAATGACTTTTGTCTTTTCAAGACAATCTGGAGGATGCAATTGGAATGGATGCAATGAATCTCGATTGACAGGATTGAAGATAGCATGAGATGCAAAATGGATGATTTTATTTAGTATTTAATATTTTTATTATTATAAAAGGTACAGGGTTAAGACAAGACTGGGCACCCTGTGTTATTAGTACAAACATTCCTCTGGATTTCTTTTTTTTTTTCATTATTATTATTATTGCATTAGTACAAAAACATTTCTGATTTCCAAACATTCGCATTCCACCACAAAATTAACTGTAAAAGAAAAATACTTTTGTAAAAGTGGTTTCTTATATAAATGTGCTGCTTTCTTTTCCTTCATACAAAATGGAAGCTGCTGGGTTTTGCATGCAAAAAGAAAGCAAGTGCAACAGGCAAAGTCCTTAGAGGAACTGTGGTTGGCTCTGCAGGACGCTTATTAAACTAAGATAATTTCCTTATAAAACTGCAAAAATTTTACTCGATACTAAACAGTCCTCAGACCCAAATATCACGCCAAATATTTACTCTAATTGATTAATTATGGTTTTCTGGGCTTTTTTTGAAGGCATACTTGCAGTATAGCATGTATTTGCATGTGCATAAGACTTTTGCACAGTATTTTATAATGCTG
>JAOVVA010000037.1:25509732-25533880 GCA_028565275.1 Leiocassis micropogon
TTTTTTTGAAGGCATACTTGCAGTATAGCATGTATTTGCATGTGCATAAGACTTTTGCACAGTATTTTATAATGCTGTGAAAACATTTTACATTTATTAAATGTCATTTACTTGTACACATTCACGTGTATTGTCGACAACCTAATACCTAAACCTTATTATATGAACAGAATATCAGTGGGATACATACTGTATGACATAAGCACATAAAACGTCAGTGTGTAAACTCTGCCTTTTCAAAAAAAGTGAAAATATCGTGCCTTGGTTGTTTTTGATCAATACTATGATTTTATCCTTAATGCGCTTGAAATACACATCATTTTAGTATAGTTATTTAATAAATATAGAACAACCTTACACCTAATGTATACATGGTTAATCAATAAGTTAAATGCAAAAGGTAATTTAAATACAGCATGAATGCAAAAATGAAAATCTACAAGTCTGAGTAACACTGGTAACTCTTCGACCCCACCCGGGGAACTCTATTGTCCTCTCAGCTGTCTAACCTGTTCTCCAGGAATGTCAGGGCCTGACGGACAAATGCCATCTGCATCTCCACAGAGACTCGGCTCTTCAGTGTGTCTTTGGCTGGCACCAGCAGCACGTCTGTCATCTGCTTCACCATCAGCCACATGTCCGCCACATTCTACACACACACGCACAATAACAATCTGACGACTAAATCATCATAATGCAAATGAACATGGAAAAAAAAAAACCCGAAAGTAATCAGAATCTATGACTAGAACTCACCTTATCATCCAGACTGTCAGCTACTGACGCACACAAGTCCCCCAGGTTGGGATGAACATGTCCGTTCACAATCTTCTCGTTGAAAACGTAGATCTGATGGAAATAGAATAAAGCTCAGGCACATACTCGTGGACAATCATGTGCCAGTTTGGGCTATGACTTTGCAGAAAAGGAACGGATGATGAAAAACAGGACGAAAACAATCAAAATGTTTAGAAGGTCGTCAAAAAAAAGAACAAAGATGAGAAACAGGATGCCGCAGGCAATATGGCGGCACATGGCGACTGCAGGGAAGAAGTGACCGAAAAACTGACGAGACTGAAAACGAAAAGACAGAGAGAGAAAGAGAAGGAGAACAATCTCGACTTTGTGCAGGGACAGAGAGAAAACCCATAAGGCCCCAAGCTGGCCAATCAATCTTTTGGATCAATCGGCATGCTGGGCTTGCATTACATGACCTGATAGAGTCCAGGCAAATAGTATGAGCACACAGTGGACGAGAGCTTACATGGACATGCAAATCCACTTAAATTAACATCTTGCAAAAACACAGATGAGTGATAACGCAAAAAAAAGCACGTTGGTATACGCAAACAATCAACACCTAGATGGTGTGATGTGACCCACCTTGAAGCTAATTATTAACAGTACTTCCTGAAGTGTTCTATTCCTATTGGATGAAGTAAGGCATCATGTATATTGTTTTATTCGTTAAAAGAATGACACGCTGTACATTTTATCCATTTATAGACATCAAATATTATCCAATTATTTCCTGTTTTCATTTACATTCTAACACGTACAGAATGTCATCCCTTCACTGACGTCTCTTTTAAAGCAATAATAAACGAAGAAATGAGAAAGAAAAACCCTAACAACCCCATGTTGAAAACTCTTCTGCATCAGAAAACTTAAACACAGCTCTAACACTGGAGACTCCTTTAAAAAATGCTCTTTAAAAAAATTATCATATCAACAATCATGACTTTTTAATCTATTAAAAACACAAAGCTCGTACAGACTTTACTACAGAAACAAAAACATATTAGAACAAGTACATAATAATAAACGTATGATTTCAGTTTCAGCAGACTATTATCAGTGCCATGTTATGGAAAAACCAGTGAACACCTTATGACAAAGTGATAAGAATTCAAAAGTGCTGTGGTATACATACGTAAATATTGTGCATACGCAACACACTCACCTGTCGCCCATAAGCCACCTCGACACTGTCCAGAGCGCTGCGTCCTGGGGCTCCCACTTCACTTACAAAGCTCGGCTGAGTGAAAGGGGGCGAAAAAATAAACATTAGGTGATCTGTTTAATTTGTTCACGTGTAGACTTCTTTACCAGAGACAGACAACACTAAAGTGCTGTAAATTTAAGGCTGTGCATGTAGTTACATGCCAAGATTGGAGGAGAGGTGCATGAGCTGCAGGATTGTTATCATACTGTTGTTATTTAAATACAATGATCAATGCAGCATAAAATTCACTGTCGAGAACTTAACCCGTGCTTGAGCGCACAGCATTCGACAGCGCTCATGCGCACGGAAAAATCTGCCCTGGGCCAAACAAGAATTTATTTCTTTTGAAGAATGACAATTTGTCTGGATAAATTACACATACAGGGGTGGGGGCGAAAAAAGCTAATACAAGAAGCGCTTTAAATAAGGAGGAACAGACTGAGAGCGTCGGGTATGCTCGTAGCACAGGAAGTGAACAGCAGGCCATACATGGAAAAATTAAATGATCATTAATACTTAAAATGGGAAAAACCCAGGGTACACATACACATACAAACACACACATGCACACACGGCCTCAGCGCAAAATCAAACAGAAGAAATTCTTAAATGTTCTGGTAAATAGACATGTGTGTGTGTGTGTGTGTGTGTGTGTGTGTGTGTGTGTGTGTGTCTGGGTTTGTGATGTGATCTTAATGTAATATGACATGATTTAACGATCATTAATAATGCAGCCCAGACTTTAACCAGGTCAAAAGCAAGGGTATAATTGAAATACATTACTGTATCCAATTTGTGAATCCCTAATGGCCGCCATTTTAGAAGTCTGTGGGTGTGGCTGAAACGTTAAAAATATGCTGCATTCACAACAACATCATCCAAATCAAATGCTTGCACTCAATCCTTCCTTTTGAGACGGAGACCTGAGATTGTCAGACGTTTTTTTTTAATGTCTCCTTCAATATCCTGCACATCTCAGAACCTACATCAGCTAATTGTCTAAAAAGGCAACATGAGAAAACAGCAGGAACAGTTTGTGGATTTAAAAATAAATGCTATTATTAAAAAAAAAAAACATTATCGTCTATTTTAATATTTGCTCTATTTTTCCCAACCATATTTTATTGCTTCTGGTCTAAACATTAGTGTATGTTGGGGTTTAGCAACATGGTCACGAATGCTGCTGGCAAAGGATGTATTAATCCATTTCCTTACTCATACTGTGCTGCCTGTCAAAACATTGCCTTTTCATGGCACTGATATACAGTAAAAAAGAGCCAGAATGGCATCGAGTGCTGTCACACGCCTTACGCTTCGGACACAACAATTACAATCGTTCTGTACGCGTTTAGTAAAGAACATGGTTGTAGTGTAAAGGCCAGAACAGTTAATGTGATCTGCCATTCAAATGTTAGCCTCATAATATAAACATAAACTATGTATTTAAATCAATATATTCAATTTATAGTGTGAATACTTCTAAATGCTTTACTCCAACAAGTTTAGTAGAAATTCTGTTTAAGAAAAATGACCTTTTTGTACAGAAGGTCAGAGGGATTGTTCAATCATTTAACAATAATTATAACAATCCTGTAACATTACATTGACAAAATAAAAGAAACACAAATTACAGAATGCAAAAATAATGTCTGTGTTTAATCGAGTCATTATTATTTACTTAGACAATAATGTTTTTGCTAGTGTTATTTTTTCCTCTGTATTTTCCAGATTAATATTTTATTAATTTAGCCGCAGCCAATTCCCACCCGCCATTGTCTTTGGCAACCTGAGATCCACCCTGGGTTTGATGGATCTCAAGATTTTTTTTTTTTATTTACCAGCACATAATTGGCACTAAATCCCCCAAAGTGTCTTTTCACTATACAGCACAAAATAATAACACTGTATTAATGCTATTAGTATGCTGTATAATTACTGTATATAAAAGAAGTACACTCAAGGAAAAAAGTGTGAATTCCATTAGAAAATCAGCTATATATTTACATGCATTGCTTTAAGGCTTTTCCAATAAACCAATAAAACTTAAAGGGCACCTATTACACAAAATTCACTTTTTAGTCATTTTTAGACATTCAAATGGGTATCCAGTGTCTGTGTACAAATAGACAAAATGAGAAAAATACATTCACTTCCATTTTATTATTTTCCATTTTTTTAAGTGGGCGGGGTTGAAACAGGGCAATTAGATTATCCCCCTATTGTGACCTCATAAGAGACCCTCCCCCAGCTTCTTGCTCAGCTCTGCTGTTCTCTGGTGGGGTGTGGCTCAGCAGGAGCTCATTTACAAAACATTCAAACTGGATTTTAAGAGGAGATTTGAAATAAAGGGACTTCGAGGTATTTAAAAAAAAAAAAAAAAAAAAAAAAAAGCATGATGAGAGGGGTTCAGCTTAACCATTAACGCACACAAGCACGCACGCACACACTTACTTTAGGAGACGACTGAGACTGGTGTTAGCTTTTGATTTAATACATATTTGCTCACACACTTAATACTCATTTCCCTAATTTTTGGTAAGCTGCTTTGCAACAATGACCATTCTTAAGAACGCTGTATAAATAAAATGTTATTGATTTAGCTTGTTATAGAAATTGTTAAATATAGGACCTTTAAGTAATACATGACAAAATGTTCACCATTGGATTTTAACCATTCAAATTTTGTTTTTCTAGAGTTATTTCATATTGATAAAAACGACACGCACTCCAACTGAATGTTGACACCCGTAGATGGTAGTACATTAGAAATCAAATGTTCTTCAAAGCATCTCATTCGTGTATTTGGATTCGGTAGAAATCCAACAAGAGGTGTGCGTGGGACTGTTATTTTAATCCCACTCCCGCCCACACGCGAAAGAATCCAGGTCACACACACCAGAAGGCTGAGAACATGCATTATGTGATCAAAAGTATGTGGACATCCGAAGATGTGGCACTTTTTAATGAACTCAGAAACACAAAAATCATACTTTGTCTTTGTATGCCGTGATTTTTATTTTATTGGAACGAACAAAGTGAGATCCGGACAGAAGCCTTGCATTTGCCAAGGCTAGAGTGGAAGAAACATGAGTGTTCTGCACAGAGCCCTGACCTCCTCACCTGACATCACAAATACTGTTGTGGTTGAATGAGCAAATCCCCACAGCCATGGTCATAAATCCAGTGGAAAGGATTTCCAGAAGTGTGGAGTTTATAACAGTACTAAATTCAGAATGCAAATACTCATTCGACCATCATGTGTCCACAGACCTAGGACATGGTGTGAAGGTAGCTCTTATTAAATTCCATTTCCAGCATGTTCAGAATCTAAATATTCCAGATTCAGTGCCATGACTGTGTGCAGTATGAAATTAACAACTGACTGATTACTCTGTGTGAATGTCTGAGCACTGGTGAGTGCGTGTGTGTGTGTGTGTGTGTGTGTGTGTGTGTTTATAGACCTCCACATCCTGGCTGAAGTCCAGTGCATCCTCGCCTGCCCCCAGCAGAGTGTGCAGCACTCTCTGCTTCACCTGCTCCCACTGCACCAACATGGACTCACGATGATATTCCTCCGCCAGCAGAAAAGTCTGCGAGCGAGAGAGAGAGAGCGGGAGTAAAGAAGGAGGAGAGTGAAAAAGACTATACAGTGCTATTGAATAAATAGGTTAACTGCCACAAGATGCATTAAAAAAAGCTGGCAGAGGGAGATGGGAGTAGCCTGGACTTGTGTGTGTGTGTGTGTGTGTGTGTTTACAGCGCACTAAATACCGCCAGCCGTAGCCTTGCAACCATCGCCATTTCCTTCTCCATTCAGGCCAGAGAAAGAGAAACTGAGAAAGCTCAGCAATGAGCTCTCTTGTCTAATGGAAGTATGCCACTAACTGGGTCTTGCCTTCTCGCCTGCTACAGATTTAGCATACACCCTGATTGAATAGACCTTTTCGTCTATTTAACGCAATCCCGACGGACCGACGTGGTAATGGCGAGCGTTCTAATTAAAACAGCTTCTGAACTGCAAGGAAAATCTTTTATGGAACAGAGTGTGTGTGTTCGCGGTGGTGATGGGAAGGGGGGCGGGCGGGTGTTCTTCAAGGTGACATGTTACCACCAAGTCAAGGAAAAACTTGAGAGCTCCAAAGATGCAGACTGCAGAATTAATTAGCTAGATTTTAACCGAGATGTATTAGCGTGAAAATCAAAAACGGACGTATTTTGAGGTATTCCGAATCACTCATTGTTGTAACGTCTTCGGAAAAGAGCAGCTTTGCTAGAATTACTTATAAATAAATGTCTAAACACTGACATTTTTTTTTTGTGCTTTGGCTATTAGAGACAGCTAAACCAGATATCTTACCCTTCCCAAATCAGAGGGATAATAGTTTAAGTGGTGAGATGGAGGAGATATTGACCCGGCAGAAGTCTGCCCTCTGATTGACTGAGGGATAATGGCTGGCGGGTGCCTCCTATTTTTACCTCACTAATAGCTGCTGAGATGTTTATGCAAGTAGGCTGGGACATCAAGTCTTCTCTTGCTTGATGGAAGATTTTGTGTGTGTGTGTGTGTGTGTGTGTGTGTGTGTGTGTGTGTGTGTGTGTGTGTGTGTGTGTGTGTGAGACCATTTTTGTGTGGTATTATCTGACAGACATTATAAATGCAAAATCATAACACATACCGGGTTAAGATGTGTGTGTAGACCGACAAACTGACTGAAAGCCGAAGCGAAGCGGGGGACTTACCCTGCGGCGAGACTCCTCGATGGCGGACAGCAGTGCGTTGTCTCTCTCATTTTTCAGAAAGCCCTGGAAAAACAGACACGGCCTGGAGGTTAAATGTGCTGCAACCTACTTTTCCCCTCTCAGCTTTCAAAGCACACGCCCTCTCTCTTTGTCTCTCTTTGTCTCTCTTTCCTTTTTTGATCATCTACATCTTTCAAGATGCACTGACGGCAAAATAATTTGAATGCCATCATTATCAAAAAATTAAATCACTGTTTATTTAATTTTTTTTGGCTTACAAATCATCCCCAGAATCTCGCCACACTGTAATTCTAGTCATCCAACATGGAGGCGCCAGACTAGCTTCGCCTGCTTCACGAGGCCTTCGGTTTCAGTCTAGAAGGTTCTGGAAGTTCTGTGCACTTTTGACGACCCTTTTTTTTTTCTTCCCCACACGCATTCGTGTATGACGAGCCACCCACGGCGTGTCTAATTGATATTTGTTTGATTAGAGAGATAACTTTGTCCTACCCCCCACAACCTATAAACCAATTCTTTCTGCTCTGGTTAACATGATAAAGGTTATGACAAACATTTTTGATTTTTCAGGTGACACTTGAGAATATCATACTTTTTAAAACACCATGTATTAAAAAATATCCTCTATTACCAGTGGAACTTGCAATGGTTACAAGCTGTGCCAGAGGGACTCCATGATATCAATAAGGACAAGAAGAAATCTTTAAAACTTGACCGCAAGATTAGTCAGGAAACCATGCTTGCATTGCAAATCCCCTGACGCAGGCACTGGACATACATCCTCACTCGCTCGTTTCAGTGAAACCCTATCTGCTGCGACTGGAGACAGGAAAGGACACTTTGCAAGCGAAACCTAGCACATTCGCTCTCTGCGCGAAGCCACACGCCGGCACCGAACAGCCATCTGCAGCACACACACTTAGTGGGGGGTTGGGATAGCAGGATACACATATCTGAGGGGAAGTTGGCAGTGGTCAGCTTGGAGGTTAGGATAAAGAGCATCATAAATGCAGCTGGGTGGGGCCGGAGGATGGATCGTTTCGAAAACAGCGACACCGTGTGGCAGAGGAAAGCTTTCAGGAAACCCGTGGACGCCCACTACATTTTCTCACACGAGGCTTTTAAGACAAGACACTGCCTCTCATCGAATTATTTCTCATTCTGGCACCTGATTCATACAGAAAAATGTCTTCTCACAAAATGCCGCCGCACCCCTCCTTAATCACTTCCTTAGACGCTTTCGAACTCACCATACGCCCATTGGCGCCTCTAAAGAACTCATCTATTCATTCTCCGTCCTTCTGAGCTTCTCTCACCCTGCCCCCAACACCCTTTTGACTTCTCCACCCAAATACCCCTTCATCCCCCCTCCCTCCCCCCACCCCAGGCTCACCAACTCAACCACACCTTTGATTGACAGCTGCAAATGAGGACTGATTTACTGTGGAGATGAGTGGAGCTCAGGAGATCAGTGGAGGTGGAGCTAGCGCAATTAACAGCGTGTGCGTTTCTCAATCGCTTCATCCTAAAACAAGAGTCGTGAAGCGCAGGTCTTTTTTTTTTATGGGCAGTCATTTCTTGCTCAGTCATCATGGCTTTAGCATCCACCAGACCAGAAAAGATGCTAGCGCCACCTGCTGTCCATTAGGTTCATCCACTGACGAACAGTACTCACCCACTCTAAAAGCCTGCTTTTCTTTTTTTTTTCTTTTTTTTTTGTCTATAGTGATACCTTAAAGTAGGAACAGGTCTATTTTGATATGTTATACCTGGTTTTATAAATCAATGTTAATATCATCAGGAGTTACATTGAACTCGTATTGCGTCATAAATTTTCAGCAGGTATGTCTGGTTTAGATTTGTCAAAACGTGCATTATCTGATGATGAGGGAATTTCGTGTGGCACACAAAGAGAGCAGTTCCCACCCAGACAGCCATGCACTTGTATAGGGAATTGCACGTAGGTGGGGAAAGAGGACATAGTAACCACGATAAGACATTAGTCAAACATTCTGGAATGCTCAGTATAATCTGTATCTTAGACATGCCACAAATTTGGATGTCTAACATTCAGTCAGGTTAGATCATGCACATTTACAGAGCGATGTTAGCATGTACAGACTACATGTCGTTCCTATGGACTGCAGGACATGCATATTGCACAGACACGGACACCCATTAACGCGTGTATTCAAGTAAATGCACTGTCACACATGCAGCAAAAATAATTTTGGTCAGCAAGCATACTGACAGCCAGTAGAAGAGAAGGGGAAAAAAAAGAAAAGAAAAATAAGTTCAAGATATAATACGTCCACGCAATCATGCTCCTTATCTGCGCTGTTTAATGTAACGAGGATGAGGCTGCATCTCCTTCCATTAGCACTTTAAAACAATGACCAAGACAGGAACCCCACCCTAATGCCACTACTTCCTGTGTGGCCATCCAGCCTTCGTCAGCATCATCTTCATCGCATTCGTTATCGCCATCGTTACGGTTGCATGTCGCAAGGTGAAAGCTGTGGAATCTACATGATGCGAGGGCTTCGAATCTAAATCGTGTGTGCTCCAACTAAACTCATGCGAGTGTGAAAGTATGCATGGATGGTGTAGGAGATACTTACTCACGCCGTGCCTCAGCCTGTCAGAGTAGGTGCATATAGCCAGGAGCAGTGTGTGGCTGCGCCCCAACACACCCTTTCCTCTTGTCTAGCTTCAGGAAGTTGGTCAGCGCCATTCTGGGGCGTTTTCTGACCTCGCTCGCTGCCGGCACACACTCTAGTCTGCTACGAGCGCCTTCCCACCCCGTGCCGGGCCATTGGTCTGAACCCAGATATGTGCCACGAGCAGGGTTCCTGTGGGCTGCTTTATTGTCGGAGGAGGACCATACCAAGTCTGCACATAGGCGAGGGGGGGATGCTGAGGAGGAGTGATAATTCAGCCTGAACCGTCTACCACTCTCTATCACCCATCACCCCCTCCCTCCTCCCTCCAGCATCCTTGCCATCCTCCTCTTTCAGTCTCACTCATTTCTTCCTTTTTTATACATCTCTGCATGGACCCCCCCCCTCAACAACTCCCCCTCTCTTAGCGCAACGCAATTATGGTAATGGATTTTTTTTTCTTCCCCTCTCCTGATGGCTTCCGACATCCTGTCCAGAAATTGGGCTAATAATCCTCTTAAGAGTCATGTTTAGTTAATGAGAAGAGTGCAGTGGCTTTGGAGCGGCTGGCCAGGCCAGGCACGAGCGCATGTACAGCTATTTCACCCACATGAGCTAGAGCAGCTGCATCTATCACAGTGTGTAAGCAGACGACAGGGGCTGCGCTCGGAGGCAGAAGGAAAGGAAGGCAGAAAGCGGAGAGCAGGAAAAGAAAGAGAGTCACGCGTTTCACGATTCTGCCATCTCGACGCCACAGCGAGAAAGCCCTTCCAGAAATCCCACTCCTCGCTTGAATACTGCGACATGCTCGTGCCGTGCTGCACAACCTCCACTTTTCTCTATTACAGAAAAAAAAAGCAGAGTGCTATAGACCGTACGTTCTTCTTCGTCTCTCTACAGTATCAGACGATGGCGATGTATGATCACACTCGTATACATCTCGGCCTAATTCCGTGCTCATCCTAAAATATTAGGTTTTTAACATTGGGATTTTACCAGAACACACACACAGGCAGTTACGCGCTCACACATCCACACATGCAGGGAGATATAACCAGCTACGCCTTATTAACAGTGTATGCTCTCTTTGTCTTGAGATGAGCGGCACGGCAGACTTAGAGCGAGCAACACAAAGAACAATAACTTAATATAAATGCAGTACACTGTACAGCCGTTTGACATCTTTAACCACCCCCCCACAAACACAAACACACAAACACACACTGCATTCCTAAGCATGGCCTCTGTATAGACTCATATTCATTATATTTCATAGTTAAGAGGCTTTTATACAGCTCTAGATTAAAAAATGATTTCGTCATTATGAAAGAGCGTCAAATCAAAGTATGATAAGTGGCAGTAAATCAAAGACACACCGTCCATGCTGAAAGAGAAGAAGAAAAAAAATCTGACACAGACAGTGAGGGAGTGAGGGAGAGGTAGAGCTAGCTTTACTGCCAGATGCTAAGTGCACTTCCAGTAAGAGGTACACTCTGGCAGGCCACACCACAGAAATATCTAGGCTAAAGAAGGGAGGGTGGGAGAGGCAGACTCGGATGAGGGAGGTGGGGAGGGGTGGGGGTGGAGGGGCGACACCGAGCCTTCAGGATGCGATACAAAAACCTTGGGAGATCGATACGTTAATGTGATGAGTCGACAAAACCAGTCTCTATCATGCTGCATCGATAAAATGCACGCCGAGGATGATGCTAAAAAAAATTAACATGTTTACACGGAACATATAGCCGATGATTGACACGTGTACGTGATCCCGCTGAAATATTAGAACATGATCCTGAGGGACAGAAAGAAACGAGCCTCGGGACTAAATGGTTAGCAGGGTACAAGAAGCATACATCTTTACATATTGGAAAACATGTAGAACATGACTTTTGTATAAAGTGGTTTAACAAATGGCATTATAGTGTATAACGTGGCTGCAAAAAACTGTTTGGGGCCAAACTCCTGTCAGGTTTTTTTTTTCTTCCTTCTTCTTTTAAGACACTCCCCAAATGCCCACTCACACCACCCACATCTCATTCTGTTTAAAAAGGGAAAGCAATATGGTGGAATCCAGCAAGCACCCAGAAAGCCAGTCTTACTATGAGCAAAAGAACATTCTGTACTTACAGAAAAAAATACAGATAAGCACCGTTACAGCATGTCCAAGACTGGGAAATTTACAAGAGCTGCACATTTAATTGCATAATTTTAATTGCAATATGGACCTGTGCAATTATATAATCGCAAAAGGCTGCAATTTGTTATAGGCAATATATGAATAGGGATTTATATAGTTTCAGTAATTTATGGATTTTCTTTTTCATTAATATACTTTTGAGGTGATAAATATTGACAAGCGTCTTATTAATGAGATCATTTGCACCATTGTCAGCCTAAATAAATACGATTAAATGCTAAGCTTACGTTCACTTTACACACCGTGTTGTCCAATTTTGGTCAGATTGGATTTCCATGACATGATGGTTCACATTCACAATCACTGACTCTAATGTGGACGCATCTGTGCTCTGAAACTGCACACACACACACACACAGTGATGCATCTGTTTGCGCCATGTGGGTCAAAATACACTACACAGGTTCGTGCAACCACTCGTTCAGCAAAAACTATACTTGGGGTTTTGCTATGCAGGATGGCACATCCCCCATACTGCCGTTGCCGACTGACTTGCGAGCGCAAAAGGGCAACAAAAACTCACAAGAATTCCGATCTGCCCGTTCTCATTCAGGTAACATGACCACTTATAAGATATGTATCCAAGTTAGGAACACATTCGAAAGTGACTCAGATCCAATCTGAAAAAACTTCAGATTTGTGCGTTCAGACAGCCATAAATAAACCAGATCTGGGTCATATTAGGGTTAAAAAATAATAAATATAAAAATCGGAATTGAGTCACTTTAAGCTTGTAATGAGAACCTAGCCTATGTAGCACATTTAACAGTCACACAATCAGTTTATGTCGCCTAATTTGTTAAAAATGTTTAATACAATTGTGCAACCCTTTTTACAACTAGTCAAAGAAATGAAGCTGCACATGATCTTAGATACAGCTATATAAAGGCAGCAGCATAGAAAGTGTATGTAGGGCAGTTCCATGAGCAACCTTTCCATGGGAAAAAGAAGGCATAGTGCATAAGGTTCCTACCAAACCATGCTGATACACTACTCATAATACTCATGATAAACATGTCCTTGGTAATTTAACAATAAAGTCTTATCGAAAATTATGAAAACTACAAAGTAAAAGAATGAGAAAGGAAAGAACCAGAAAAAAATGTCAGGAATAATTTCTCTTTATATAGTTAAAGCACTGATTCAGACAGGTCACACACACTATACCAGTGTATCCCAAAACATTTATTACAAAAATGGCAAACATTTTCAGTTCTACAAATGAAAAAGTTCCCATAGTTATCTTTAAAATAGAGTTTGTAGAAAATGTTTACACCTCAATATTTTGTCAGTTTGCTGATTAATTTCTGTTTGTTGCAAGCCAGGAATGTTATTGCCTTAAACCAAAAGGACGCTCGAGGGCCTGCTTTAGGTCAATGGATCAGGGAGATAACTGTAATTAGTCTTTCCAAAGCCAGGCTAGCGTATCTGGCAAAAAAAGGAACATTGAGGACTTTTACAAGATCTGGACACCCTTTCTGCAATTCATGATGCCTACACAAACAATTGGGTCATCTCTGTCAGGGGTCCTTTGTGTTGCTGAGAGTAGGATGCTGTCGTGAGGATGGGGAGGGTGGGAGGTTTAGGGAAAGTGTTTTGTTGAGTTGTTTTGTTATATTTTAATAATTAAAATACAATTCTGTAAAATAAAGTTTGTCAGTTTAATGTCACATTCATAACACTGAAACGATGCCTAATTTTTTTTTAATGAAGATAGCAATCATATAAACTTTAAGGAGTTGTTTGTTTTTAGCTTAGACACATTAGTTCACTGACACTAACCTTGTCCGTGCTGTGAGGCTTTGTGATTTCAAGACAAGTCCAAATGTCAGATCCATAAGGCTGGAATTGGCCCGTAACATCAGCTAGCAAGCTAACTTATAGGAGTTCATTATTAAGAAAATCAAGACAGAACTCCTGAGCATTCTTACAGGGGATAATTCGTACTTGCTGATTTTCACATGTACAGTGTTAGCAGAATGGGAGAATGAGCTAAATGGCAAATCTACACTCTGAAACCCTAATTCGATTACCCATCTAGTTGGGCTTTTTCAATAATTTGTGTAAATAGAAAAATAAGGGCGAGTTTTAGGAGTAAAAGAATTGGTCTGGTTGTATTTCACTACAACCTAGTACTGGTTGTACTAAATTCCCAAAACTCCAATCTTAACTAATCCTCACATCTAAGCTTTGTGAATGAACTAAAAACAAGTGAGGTTCATGGAATTTTCTAGAATTCTTCATGACCTTATGACGTACTGAGTTGTTACCAAAATGTCTTCATGCCAGATGATTTAATGCTCTCTGTTCAGTCACCGCTGTGTCATTCCATGACTCAATTTCCAAGCAGTAGGCCTAATATCTGAACACCCATCAGCTGATATGAATCTGTTGTTCATTCTAAGACAAACATGCAATGTCCATCCAGAAATCGAAAGCATGGAGACGCAATGCATCTATATATATTAAGACTGAGCTGTAAAAGGAACATTTTTTTCATCCACCCATCATACTAGTGAGTCTACAGCCTCGGAGAAAAGCTCCCTCTATCCCACATTGAAGGATTTTATATATTATTACATTAAAAACACCAATAGTTAGAGCTATTATACACGAATTAAACATGATTCATTTATAAACATAAGGCTTTAACAATCATTAAATCCCTCATGTTAAAAAAAAAAGAATCATTAACAAGTCAGCAAGTACTACGCCCAAGTGCTGTGTTCAATATCGCCCTCTGGTGAACACACAGCAGATTAGATTTACACTGAGTCGAGGATAGGCAGATGATCTACACCATAAACACCATACACCAAAAATTAGTTATACAACAAATTTTACATCAGAAGGGATTTAAATTTGTGATATTTTGAGGCGAGAGAATGAGAAGGGAAAAATCTGCACCGATGTTACTCAGCAAAAAACTGTTAACTATTAGTCAGACTTAACACAACACTGTCACGCCTACATACGAGGATGACCACTGCAGGGTGTACAGGGATAAATCTGTGTATGACTTGTCCAACTACAGTGACGGAACACGGGGTCACCGTGACTGACCTGCAAAAACACTGCGTGGGATTATTTGGAACTGAATAAAACAGCAAAGTAGACTATTGCCCTAATGTCTTAGCTGAATTGCCCACACAGTCATTGAAAGCGTGATGGGAATCTTTACGATCAAGGCAAGGGCTAAAGACACGAGGAAAAAAATCACACATGCACCTACAGTATTTGTCACTTCTCGACATAGGACACCAGCTGAAAAGTGCTGCAAAGTGTTTAAGCACTCATACAAGATGGAGCATGGTTGAAATTACAATCTTTACTTTAGTAAATACCCATCTCAGATCATCAGTTGCGAGACAAGAGCGTTAGCATCCACAAACGTCTACTACTAACCAGTCATTCCCATACCAGCCTTTGTTCTTAATTCTATATTGCTGTGAAAATCCGTGACTCTTTACCTACTGTATATAACCTCTGAGGCCATCTAGTGGCTGGATGCAGTACAATTTTGAACCCCACCTATTCCCATGTTAGTGGCAAACGTAAAGACTATTTAGCTGCAAGCAGCGGTTATCATGGTCCTTGCTTCATAGGCATACAATACCTATAGTCTTAATTAGCTGTAAATGTTTTTTGTAATTCACACAATGTCTTAAGAGAGAGCATTGGACCTTTGACACATTGAGAATTATTAAAACTCTCATTTATACACATTTTAAAAGCAATTGTAAGTGATTTTTTGAAATGTTGAGTGTTAACTATAAATCAAATCACTGTACATCGAACAAATTTCGAGGGCAGATTAGTTCAGTGGATAAGGCATTGGACTACTGATCAGAAAGCACCTGGTTCAAAAACCATACCACCACCACCACTACCAAGTTGCCACCACATATTGGGCCCTTGAGCAAGGCCCTCCACTGTCAACTGCTCAGATGTATAATGAGATAATAATATAAGTCACTCTGGATAAGGATGTGTGCCAAATGCTGTAAATGTAAATAAAGTTTATTAAGGCTATGGGAAACGATGAAGATCAAATGGCAAGATTCAAAAAGATGTTCTTTTATAATACAAGAATGCTAAAGAACTAATAGAATTCGGTGTTCGCAAAAGTTGGGGAAAATGTGAAATGTGTATAAAAATACCTAAATGTTTGCAATGATTATTGATTTTAGTGCCTCCTAGTGGACTACATTTACTAAAGGAATACTAGAGGAATAGCAACATTTTACCAGCTCAAATGCAAACTCTGTGAACTCTTCTTTCTTGACAGAGTAAACTTAAGTTAAGTTAAGCCTTTATTTCTCACATATACATTACTGCACAGTGAAATTCCTTCTTTGCATATCCTGGCACAGCTGGGGTCAGAGCACAGGGTCAGCGATGATACAGTGCCCCTGGAGCAAGCAGGGTTAAGAGCCTTGATCAAGGGCCCCAACAGTGGTAACACAGTGGATCTGGGGCTCGAACCGCCGACCTTCTGATGAGTAACTCATTGCCTTAACTCACCCAAGCCACCACTGCGCCAAATCGGCCCTCTTTAATAACTTTTATCTCCCATTATTTAATCATTATGGCTGCACAGAGCACCCCAAATAAAAAAGTACAACATCCTACCTTTAAGTCACACTTAAAAGGATTTACAAGGATTAGCTTTAAATGAATCAAAATACAAATATATTTGTTTGTTTAACTGCCTCGAAATGTTATATAAAACCTGGATATCCAGTTTCGTATTGTTTCGAATGTTAAAATATGTTTTACATAAACTTGTTCACTTGCTCTTTTCCAACATGAAAAAAAAAACAATCAATATCTCTGAAATTATATTTGAATAGTCTGCTACGATTCCTCTGTGACATGCTCTGTTCCAATAATGTGCTGTCTGTGTCAATAATGTAAAGTAAGCAAATTAATGGAGAAAAATCCCCCATTACGAGTTAAAACTAGACAGCATTTCCTCAAATCACAGCTCGCATCAAAAGCTTAGCCAGTCCCTCTTTTGTAAATACTCCAGAGACACAAGGGCAGACTTTTCAGATGCATTACTGCAGATATCAGAACTAGAAGAAAATTATTAAGAACAGAATTTTACTGCGTCAAAGAATAGGTGATAAGTGTCAATGTTTACCGGTATACATAGCTACTTCTACTTACAGACAGTCCCAAACTTATGGCTCAAGATATGATTTTTTTTTTTTTTTACAACTTTACAACAGAATTGAAATGTAATGGAAACCACACATCAAATGATATCCAAGAAAA
The DNA here is from genome assembly GCA_028565275.1 of Leiocassis micropogon. NCBI lineage: Eukaryota > Metazoa > Chordata > Actinopteri > Siluriformes > Bagridae > Leiocassis > Leiocassis micropogon. The sequence continues at coordinate 25,526,636 of JAOVVA010000037.1, forward strand.
ATGCGTCCACCTATATCTATTCTGGCTTCAAGCTCTCAGACTCTGGCTACAATTTTGACAAGAGGGTGACTTCTGATTTGACTCTGAAAAGGATTCAAAACCACGCAGGAAGTAAATAGTGCCATGTTGTCCACTAATATATACCCAGACACAATTTCCAGGAGATGAGCAGTTTGCAAAGCACTCGAAACAGCCCGTCTGGCACCAACAACCATCTCACGGTCATTGAGATCACATTTCCCCCCCCATGCTGATGTCTAAAGTGACCTGAAGCTCTTGACCTGTGTCTTCACAAACTGCACTGCTGCCACATAATGGCTGTTTAGATAAGTGCATGTTTTTTATGAAAACGGAGTGGATATTTGACATCAGTATTTGCTACATTACTACCTATTGACTTTACAGCTGCAGTCAGACGTCCACATGCACTTATCCTGAACATAATATCATGGCGATATCAAATATCAGGGCTTAAATTTTTTTTTTAATATTGTACATACTTAACGGATGACGACATTACAAGTTTTTATTTAGTTATAGTTTTGTGTGCTCACAAATATTTTCAAACCAACATTCTTGCTTTATCAGTCGCTAGAGGTATTAGAATCATCTTAAATCCAGGCTCTCGATCAAGATACAAAGCTTACATAAGACAGTCAGACTTCTTATAATCTCGATGGTCGCAATACTACAATTCACTTTTCCCTTACCTGAATGTCTGCATCTTTGACTGGTTCCAGTGGCTCGAATGTCGTGGCTGCACTCAGGCTCTCCAGTCGCTGCGAGATGTGAAAGATGTCCAGTCCTCTGGAACCCAGGAGAATTGAGCTGGAGCGGGGGAAAAAAGATATACATATTGTCTCTGATTTCATCCCAGCCTGGGTCATTTCAAGTCATTTAAGGAGTGATTTAACTGGTATTATTTAAACATTCTGTATGTTAATGCTTTATGCATAACTAATATTTTTTATTATATATATATATATATATATATATATAAAAATAAAAAACATTTAAATAAAAAAAGAAGTTGGCCTTCAAAGCCTGTGTTTGCTGTATTTATTGTCCTGCATTGATCTCACTGTTTTTATTTTTACTTTATATAGTCATGTGTACTGTTGGTTTGCACCATGGTACTGGAGAATTTACAATTCTTTCCAGTGAATACAAGCTTAATCAGGAAACGGCAATAAACCAACCTGACCTGAATAAGAACAGTTCAGTGACACATTGTGAAAATTTAACTAGCTATAAAATAATGGAATTAGGTATTTAAGTTAATAAATGCTATTTTACCTGTTTTAGAAAGAACATAATATAACATATTACAATTAGATGAGAGTATGGCTGCACTGACAGGTTGACATTACTCCACAACGACAAAGGTAAAAAAAAAAAAGTGACATAATGATACATATATAATAATACATATATAATAATACATTTACACGTACAAGTATTCAGGCTCTTTGTTATGACATTGGCAATTGAGCTCTGGTGCATCCTACTCCTATCAGTGGTCCCTTGGATGCTTCTACAACTTGTGCCAAACTGAATTCATTGGACATGATTGGGAAAGTCACATACCAAGGTCTCACAGTAGGTGGTGTATCAGATAGAGGGAAAGTTCAAGACACAAATTTTAGAAAGAATACAATAAACTTTTGCAGCACTGAAAGTGCCTACGAGCATGGTAGCCTCTATGGAAGATATTTGGAACAACCAAGAGTCTTTCCAGATCTGGCCGGCCAGACAAACTGAGTAATTGGGGACAAAGGGCCTTGCTCATAGAGGTGGCCAAGAACCTAAGGGTCACTATAAATGAGATCCGGAGTTCCCTTGTGGAGATGGGAGAAGCTTACAGAAGAAGAACCATCAATGTAGCACTCCACCAATCAGGCATCTATTGTACAGTGATCAGACAGAAGCCATTCCTCACTAAAAGGCACTTGGCAGAATGCTGAGAGTTTGCCAAAACCACCTGAAGGACTCTCAAACCAAGAAGTAAAAGTCTCTGGTCTGATGGCACAAAGATTATATTATTTGAATACAATTTCCACACAAGAATAGATGCAGAAAAATAAGGAGCTATGCTCAGGATGACAGGCTAGAATGATAATTTACATTTTAACAAGACAACAACCCAAAGTTTAACGCCAAGAAAATACAGGAGTGGCTTCTAAACAACTCTGTGAAAGTCCTGAGTCTAGACCTGATCCCAATAGAGCATGCTGGAGAGACCTGAAAATGGCTTTGCACCAATACTGCCCATTCAACCTGGATCAGCTTGAATGATTGTGCCAAGTAGAATGGAAGAAATGTGTGGCAAGCTTGTAGCATCATTCGCAAGCAGACATGAGGCTGTCACTGGTACCAAAGGTACTTTAACGAAGTACTAAGTGATGGGCCTGAATACTTGTGTAAATGTGATATTCTTTTTTAATTATTTTTAATAAATGAACTAAACACTCCAAACATGTGATTTTACTTTATCATTGTGGAGTACTGTGCGTACAATGTTAAGGGGAAAAAAGTTTTTGAAAACTTGAAAAGGTCTGAAACTTTCTGTCGACTCTGTATGTACAACGAAAAAAAATTTTTCAAAACATGTGCTTAGTATTACGTGGTCAAATTACTCTCCTGCGATGCTGAAATAGATACAGAAATACAGATACAGAAAAACTGCATGCTCACGCTTTGACATCGGCCGTGTCCTGTGAGGTTCGCGTGAAGGTGCGAGAGCGCAGCCTCTCTCCAGCCTGCTGGATCTCTTGAAGATTGCGTTCGACATGAGGCAGCTCGGACACGGCCTCGGTCTCAGCTGCCAGCTGCTCGGCTTGCTGCAGCAGTTCCCCGAAGCCCTCGGCATCCATGTCCAAGCACCTGACGTGCAAAAGATTGTAAAGCTTATAAGCATGAGTGTACCTGTTTACCCGTAATCAGTCTTACTTTTCATATACTTGGCCTCAATGCAGAGCTCAGGTATAGCTTTATTATAATTCAGTAGCAGTAGCAGTATTTTTAAGCCAGAATCAAATAAAACTGTATTGTGCATAGTGCTACAAGAACAGTTATCAACCTGGATACAAACAAAATTGTTCTTCCGTATAGAGCTTAATGTTTACACCAGTGGTCGTCAAGTTTGGGTTCCTAAGGGGGTTCTTCAGGACCAGGGATAAGAGCCACTGGTTTAAACACAGATTTGCAGGAGCATTTATAAGACTTTTTGTATTTAAGAAAATACAGTTATTTCAGGACACGGCTCATATACAATGAGAGCTCTTCAATTCATGTGAATGAACAATTAAGGAGCATCACTAAAGTGAACGCTGATTAATCGACTTTTAATCCCATCACTGACAATGAGTCAAAATTGTGTACATTTTGAAGAAAAATAAAGCTTATGAAGTAAAGAGCTTATTTATTCAAATGCAACAATTTGTTTTGGAATTTGATCTTTTACTATGAATAATAAATGTCAACCCAAAAGAAATCCAGTAATGCAAAAAATAAAAATAAAATAAATAATAATAATTAATTAAAAACTAACTATTTAATTAGAATGCCAGCTAGTATAACAGATGGAAGATTCTAATTGTGCCTGTTGAAGCAGACACACTGCATTAGTAGAAGCACACACTAAATGACAGCCTTTCACCATTTAGCTGTCATTTATGCCTTGCCAGACCTAATCCAATTTTTGCCATATTTGGATCTGAATTAGTGTGGAATCAGACTGCTCTCATGAAGTCTGAACAGTAAAAACCACATTACTTCTGATTTTTCTAATTCCTCTTAAACCACATCCAGAGGATGTCCTAAAGATGTGTCTCAGTCTGGATGCTATACCCGCTCAAACCAATTGTCCACTACGTCACTAACAATGTGACACAGAAGTTCAAATCCAAGAAGCTCAAGACGATGGAAGAAAAAAAAGACAGCCATACAACCTGAAGGATAAGAGGTGATATCGCCATTCTTAACTGTCTTGATATTCCTCTGCTGTTATAATTCACTATTTGGCATCACACAACACTCCGGTGCAGACGGGTTGACAATGTGTCAGATTCATATTATTCAATATATTATTCTATCTACATAAAATATATTTATATACAGTATATCAGGTGGGAGTGACCAGATTTACAATTCTAAACTAACTTGGCAAACTACACAGGATGCTGTGCTGACTGCCAATGTGAAGGATTATGGAGGAACTGCACTATTTTACCACCTCATTTTATTTATATATATATATATATATATATATATATATATATACACACACAGATATATGACTGAAACAATTTTTCATTGTGCATGTAGTCGGTCTAGTTACTGTTAGCTACCGTGCTACGCCACTTGGCTAAATTAAATGTTGTGGAAACAGATTATGGGTGTTTCCTTTTGTGTTGTATATTCTATCTCATAAAATACGGAAGGGAGCCCCCTCTATATGACTGAGTGTCTGAATGAACAGCGCGGTTCGTTAGCTAGCCGCAGAGCTCCAGGCTAGCAGAGCAGTTAGCAGCACGTTTCATGCACACACCGGTGAACAAATCACTACCCCCGAGTGTTAGCATAACCTCATGGTGAATCTTTAACTTACCGCTTTAACTCCAAACGCCGTACAGTTACGATGAAGCGCTCAAAGTAGATGTTTTGACAGTTTATAACCGAAAACACGGCACTCACATTACTCCAATCTCACTCCCGGGTTCTGCGCACCGCAGCTGCTGATTGGCTCGTTCACCCTGGTGGCTCACGTGGTCGGCGCTTTCGAAATAACTTTATTTAAAAACTCAGTGCAGACAGCACGTGCGCTAGGATAGAACTTCACAAAACACGCACTCACTTGTGGAAGCAAACTGGCATCATAATTATTTGATAATTATTATATCAGTCTTTAAAAAACACATTTTGAAATGTAATCACTCATCATCTATACCGCTTTATTCGGTGAAGATATAATCTGCATTAGCCTAATCCTAATCATTTTGAATGTGGAAAGAAACCAGAATACGCTGAGGAAACCCACCAAGCATGGGGAGAACATGCACACAGACCCGAGGCGGGACTCAAACATGACTCTGGAGGTGCAAGGCAGAAGTGCTAAGCACTAAGCCACCGTGCCACCACTTCATTTACTATTACATCAAATATCATAAAAGGGAAAAGTGTGATCTTCGTGACCATGACATGGTTGTCATTGGTGTCAGAAAGGATAGATATATTATTTCAGAACCTGCTGATCTGCCTTTTCACACATAATAGGCTTTAGAGTTGACAGATGATCTGTACTCGGTATTCAACATTATACTAAGTAATACATTTTCCACATAATACTTTTTTAAAGCTTAATTATATTTTCACATCCTTGTAGCAAATAACATTAAAGCCCTGAATATTTTTTATTTAACAGATACCTCTTAATATTAAAGTATGTCAAATCCAGCTTGTAAGAAAGGATCTCAATACGGTCATAAACTGCTTAGAGCATTGCTTTTGTGCAGAATGTCAAATTTATTTAACCATTGACTACACTGTAAAAAATGAATCATGAGGCTTGTAATTTTCATTAAAAAAATTTGTGTAATCATTAAAAAAAATGTGCATATTTCATTAAAAAAATTGTCTTTCTGTGTCTCTTATAACATATTGAGAACATTTCACTAATAAAATTAAGAAATAAATTTTACCTATATTTTTAAGGAAATCAGTGCAATTTTTAGGTTTAATTTGAGGAACCATTTAGGCTAAAATTTTGAGGGGAAAAAGGCTTTATATTTATTTTAAGAGAATTGGTCCAGTTATCCGAGTTTGATTGAGTCACCTTCATTTGAATCTCAACAATGGCAGTGATCAGACGGCATTTTGAAGGAGCAGACGAACAGTGTGTTAAGAGGTAAGTTAAGCCCCTTACTAATTTTTACATTTTATTTTGATTTCTTAAATAAGCTCCTTTCTTGCACTAGTGTAATGAAATAAATTAAACATTGTGACCATTTCTGAAAACATTCTGTCCGCCATTAGCATACTTGAGTTTGTTGTAGTGTCAGTCTCCATAGTTCACTGAAACAAGTTTTGGGGAGTTAGTGTTTTACAGTGTTACAAATATATGAACCTAGAAATTTTCTACTGTACAAGTTCTCTTAGGTTTTAGTACAGAATGTGACTATTCCCACAAAAAAAAGATGTTAGCATATAATGCTAAACAGTTGATTTCAATAACAGAAATTGTCAGTTACAAAGTGTTTTACAAATTGTTTTACAGATCTTAAAACTGCTGTAAATGTTATATACACTATTTTACAAAGTGTTTAATATTTTGATACCAGTGAAACATGGAATAAAAGCATGTTTAACACCAAAATTCATTATGTATTTATTTCATTATAAAATGTTTTTTATATTAAGTAATTTTCCTTAATACATGAGAACATTTTGTTTTATTTGCTTAAACTAAAAACGATTATTTCACGAATAATGTTAAAATCATCATGTGTCTGGCTAAATAATTTTTAAAAAAATCAAGCCTTAAAAACTGCTTAAAAATAATATGTGCAATATTGTTACCATATATTTTTTTTAAAGTAGATAGCACATCAGATTTTTTACAGTGTACAAAACAAGTGATTTAACATCAAAAGCTATGATGCGGAGACATAGTTCTATATATAATTATAAAGCAGGTTGGGTAAAAATCACATTGCAACCAATTATGATTCCAGCTAACAATATTATGCATCAAGTTTGCATTATGAACATTATATTGTTAGTCTACAAATGTCAAAAATACATTTGACATTAAGCCCTCTCTTTACATATAAGAAAATGTCATAGAAAGGATTATTTAAAAAATAACAAGGAACCCCAATAGTTAAAAAAAGCAAAGGTTTGACCAAAAAAAACAACACCAAGACTAAGCACACTGATTCTATTTATTGGAATTTCCACCTTAATTATTCCTACAGGTGTAAGATTACAGCCTTGGTCTGTCAAAAAATGACTAAGATCACTTCACATGTGGTTTAATGAGAAATGGCTTTGTATAAAGAGCAGTAAGCAAACATGTCAGGGGGAAAAAAGTAACACAAAAATACTGTACAAAGCACAAGTAAAACTGATTATATTCATTGGAATTTCCACATAAACAAAAACAAAACAAAGAAAGACAACATTTCCATGGTGGCAATAGTGTTGGAGTGTTCACTGACAGCACTTGGAATCACAGGAATCTCCCTT
>JAOVVA010000037.1:25548614-25558813 GCA_028565275.1 Leiocassis micropogon
GGTGTCACGTGGCTCGGAGGAAACGCGTGACAGCCCCCGGCCCTCCTGGCTGAATGGAGGTAAGTAGCCTTAATGTGAGAACCCCCTAGTGACGGGAAGGGAATTGCACACGACTAGATTGGGGAGAAAATCAGGGAAAAAGAATTGGACAGGACAGGACTAAATTTATAAAAAATAAAATAAAAATATGTTCGATTGAACTGGGAATATCTTTAAATATAGCATTTCATTTAACCTCTTTATTTCTTTTAGTGGGAAAGCCAAAGAACCAGGTTATCAGTGCCTGCAGGGAAGCCATCAAAAACAACAACATAAATGCCCTTTTTAAGATCATGCGTGCAGGGACTGCTTCTTCATAAAGAAGCATTTGGTGGTCATCGTTATTACCTACAAGATGGACCTCTGGCTACAGACTCCGCCCTATGGGACAGAACAACATTGCCGCACAGAGAGAGAGAGTCCTGAATCCGCAGCTCTTAATGTTAGGATCAAGGAAAAATCATGCTGGAAAAATCATCTTCTCCAGGCCTGCTTCCTCACTGCGGCAGCAGTTGTACGTAGAGCTGTAGTTTGGTCCTGTGGAAGTGGCAGCTAAAAATATTTTTTGTGTGAAATATATATAAAGAAAACCTTTTTTATTTATGTATACAGACACTCCTTATTCTGTATGAGTAAAACTGAATTTTATTAAATTATTGAACATCTCTTGATCATATACCCCAGTTTAAGCGTTATTACTGCTGGAAATTGCACATTTCCATTTTAGTTTTTCAGTTATAATTTTCAGTTATAACAGTTTCACTCTTCTACCAAACGTGCCACTACATATTAATTATTATTTATTTAGCTTTAGAATGATGTAATAACACCAGTTGTGCAAAATGCACTTTATAATCATTTGTTAGACATTGAGATAGGCCTACACTGAAAAAGTATGTTTTGTATGTTTATTAAAAATGGATTATCTGAGCTGAAGCATTAACAGACAATGTTTGGGAACTCTGAGACCTACAGCCAAGTTCATGTATATTGGACCACTTGGCCTCTACACCATCAGATTCAATTCTAAATGGGAGCAAAGTCTTTCAGTGTTAATTCAAGGTGGGTAGCGTTAACCATTTTGGAAGGACAGCAATTTTCATACACACACACACACACACACACACACACACACACACACACACCCGTTGGGTGGTTCATAAATAATGGAACAAATGGCTGACAAGCAGTTGCAAGGCTAGGTGGCAAGTTTTTTAATTTATTTTTTAAATCTATTTTTAACAGGGGTGCACAGACCTGCGTGACAAAAGAAACAATCCGATCCAATAGAAGAGCTACTGTAGTTCAAATTGAGTAAAAGGTTAAAATGCTAGTTCCAATAGAAAGGGGTCAGAACATAGGGATCATGACTGTTTTGGTGGCATGGGGGGGGGGGGGTTTCTACTCAATATTAGTCGAGTGGTCATAATGGCTGATTGGTGAGTGTGTATGTTTAGGTTTCACGTTTGGATTTCTTGTAATTCTTTTGACGTGTCACATTTTAAAAAAATTATTTTGTGATTAAAAAAAAATAAATAAAATAAATCAAAAAAGCAAGTAACCCGTCGCGCGCCCTCCTTACCTCTTACTCAACGCGCGCGCTGCTTGCTGTGCTGGCATCTGGAGGTCACGTGAACACCTCAGCTTCTTAAAGGGGTCGCGCGGTTAAAACGTCTCGTCTTTGCAGTGAGAGAACGATGTGGGAAGAAGCATCCAGACTCTGTTGAGTTCATTTGATTTGATTTAATTTTACCGAAAAAAAGTGTACTCCGTTCAACGCGTCCGGCATTTCAATACGGAACCCCATGTTATTAACTGCTCTTGTTGAGCTTTCTTTGGTGAGACCCCAGTTCTGGGTAAGTTTCCTTCCGTTTGCTGTTAGATTTACACAAAACTTTTCACAACAGTTTGAAATATACCATGTTGTCATTTAGAGAAAAACGATGGAAAAAACGAAAAGAAAAGGTTTCACTTAATAAAAGCGTTTGTGTTCAGAGATGTCCATGTTAGGAGTGTAACCCGACCCTGGCCTCTGGCAACAGAACTTTTTGTGCAAGAAGAATATTTTACATCTGGACATCTTTAACCAAAGCAGCTCAAAGGAAATTGCTGTTCTGTCTTATTCGTGCACGAATGGGAAACTAAACTAGAAACTAGAAGTCATGCAACATGAACCACACACTTCTTTTAACCCTGAAATCATTAGTAAATGTCATTGCTTAATGTCTGTCACGCCTCTATATTCCCATTATCCAGATAAATACACACCAAGTCTCCATAACTTTTAAACCCCCTGACTAATATTATGATGTAGATCCTCTTGTGCCACGAAAACTGCTGGATCGGACATGTTTGCCCAGAACATCATGCAAATCTTTGTCATGTTCCCCCTACAGTTTTTGCAATGTGCCAGGGGGCATTATGAGGACAGTGTCATCATGGAATAATGTTTCCATCAAGGGGTGTACTTTGTCTACAACAACGTTTAGGTAGGTGTCAAGCTAACATCCATATGAATGCCAGGATCCAGAGTTTTGCAGAAGAACAACACCCAGAGCATCACACTGCCTCTGCCAGCTCGCCTTCGTGCCATAGTGCATCCTGGTGCCAACTCTTTCCCAGGCCACCTTCTTTCATCGCTCCACAGTCCAGTTCTCTTTTGTTCATTGGCGATTCCAGCGGTCGGCATGGGCATTTGCAGCTACACAGCTCTCCCTGCGTACATTAAGTTAGCCTTGGGCTCTCATGACCCTGTCACTGGTGCTAATCACTGTAAGACAAGAACACCTCATAAGACCTGAATGTTTTGGAGATGTTCTAACCCAGTCATCTAGCTACCACAGTTTGGCCATTGTCAATCCTTACGGCCACCCATTTTTTTCTGCTAAATTCGGACAAAGTAGTTTTATTTTAGCACATTTTTCCAGACAAAAAGTAGTACTTTTTTCTTTCACTCTGCACTGTCAACAAAGGTCTGTTCTTCAATAATACATTTCGAATTATTAAAGTTTAAAATGGAATACTATATTTCTTTGCTGTACTTAAATATAATATTAGTATTACATATGAATGAAATGTAATAAACTATATTAACACTATCTTATGGTTTGTTTAGAGAGAGTATAAGTATAATCAGTGATATTTGTATACAGTATACACCGATCAGCCTGATGGTCAGATTGGGATCTTGGGAGTTTGCAGGCGGGTCGGCAGCCTTTGCCAGCCTGACGCATGTGTGGTGGGATGTGGTGCACTGGGTGTTCTAGTGACTTTCTTTCGTGGCCACCATTGGCTTTTCTAAGGGAGTAAACCAGACAGGCTAGCCTCCCCGCAGGCACAAATGAGCTCCGGGTGCCCATGATCCTGTCACCACTGGTGTACTGATAATTGATAATCAGTTATAATTGTTATGGCTAATCAGTATACATACAGTACAGTACAAAGTATGTTTTTATTTTTAACAGCAATAAAAAACTTTTCAATTACTCATTTTCATAGGACGTCAATATTTCTGGACTCTCGTATCTTGTTATTTATTTGTATCTAATGTAATGCCATGTTTTTGTTTTTAGGAACCTTCTGTGACATGGGACATGAGAGTGTGTGTTAAAGAAACAATTGATCTTGTAAAACTGACTGTCTTTATCCGGCATATAAAGAACTGTAGTTTCTCAAACTGTTGGAAAAAATCAAGCTCACACTCAAGCAGGAGATAAACAGGATGATAAACAGTCACTCCAGATGTAGTCTGGTTAGATTTGAAATCACTGGAATCATTGGAAAATGTGACAGTATGATGAAGATTTGCAGATTCCATGCTTACTGAGCAATCCAAAAAGAAGCAGCTTGTTAACCCTTGGGGTTCAGCGTTTGACACAATGAGAAGAATCCACATAAAGGGGGACGTGCTTTGCACCCTCATCCTGGTGGTACTTCTCTGCATACTGTGGTATGTCCACCAGAGTTTAAAACCAACCTGGGGGACTTTGCGTATCGAGCATGGCTCTAGCAGCTCTCGGGCACTTCTTGGAGCACCAACAAAAGGAATCTCGCCACCCTCTCAAACACCTTATTTACTTCACTGTGATCAAGAGTCTACACTCCAGGCGCAAACCAAATCTAAACAACAGAATAAATTAAAAAACCAAGTCAAATCGAAGAAAAAACAAGGGAAGAAAAAGACAACAGCCAAAACTACTACTGTACCCACTCTTCCTCAGTTTGACTTTGAGGATTACCTTCTCAAAAAGGACCAGCGGCAGTTTAAGATGCTGATTGACCAGCCAGAGAAATGTAAAGGACCTGAAGGTGCACCATATTTGCTGATTGCCATAAAATCAGTAGCAGTAGACTTTGACAAACGTCAGGTTGTGCGACAAACCTGGGGCAAAGAAGGTGTAACCCACAAAGGGATGAACATCATGACTGTTTTTCTCCTTGGAGTGCCACAGAACGTTACAGCGCTTCCCTTGTGGGACAGGTTGTTGGCATACGAGAGCCGCATGTTCAAGGACATTCTGCTCTGGGACTTTGAGGACACATTCTTTAATCTGACACTTAAAGAAACACACTTCCTCCAGTGGGTCAATTCCAGCTGTTCGGGCGTGCAGTTTATTTTCAAAGGTGATTCAGACGTCTTTGTGAACATCGAGAACGTTCTGGAAATGCTTGACAGTAAAGCAGCTGACGAGGATCTTTTTGTCGGCGACATCATCTTCCATGCGAAACCGATTCGCAGACGCAACAGTAAATATTTTGTGCCTGAATTTATATACGGCCAGGGGATTTATCCTTCTTACGCAGGAGGCGGAGGTTTTGTCATGTCAGGCCACACTGCCCTTAGGCTGCATTTGGCCTGCAAGGAAGTTGAACTCTTTCCCATAGACGATGTCTTCCTGGGAATGTGCCTGCTCAGGATCGGTCTTAAGCCGAGCCGCCACGAAGGTTTCCGAACCTTCGGAATCGTGCGTCCTTCAGCAGCGCCGCACCTGCAGGTGTTTGACCCATGTTTCTACCGGGAGCTGATGGTGGTGCACAGCCTGAATGTGCCGCAGATCTGGCTTATGTGGAATCTCCTACATGATCCCAGCGTACACTGTCATACTAATCAAATTAATACAGCTGAACCCTTCCAGTGGATAAAGAACACACCTAAACAGGCTAAGACTGAAGATTCGAGTAAAGCTGACTATGATATGCAAGTGTTTTTAAAGCACTGAGAAGTTTATGCTGTGAAAGACTGAATAAGACTTGAATGTAAAAGGTTTGCTATTGACAGTTTCAGCCCAGAGCTAATATTTCTAAACATCCAATGTTGACTTTTGTTGAATTTCTGCTTACTGATGGCACTGAGATAATCTATAAAAGCAAAAGGTAGAGGACATCATGAATAACAGTTTCTAAAGACAGTAAAGTTCCTTATTAAAGCCGACAGGTTAATCATAATGACAGGAATGTGGAATACTGTAGATACTCAAACTGCACCATCACAGTTACACTAAATAAGCATGGTTTTAGAGTTCACAACATTTTATCCTTTACAGTTAACTTTGCTGGAATAATCAGTTGGTTTTTTTTGGTACGAGCCTGTTGACTATAAATAAATGTTACTGAAGTCTGAGAATGAAAATTCTGTTAATGCCAGAGCACTGAAGTTAAGCAAGCACTATGTATGTACTATGTGTAGACTTTTTTTCTTAATTTTTCATTAAAAAAAAAAACACCACAATTTTGCCGATATTTATTACATCCAGTCTTCACATATTATTCTTGCTAAACACACTGTCACAATGTTTAATGAACAAAAGTTAATGCATTTTATAAAATTGCAAATGTCTTGCTTTCAGTAGACTAGACAAAAGAAAAACTAGTCACAGCATTTTTGCATGGATTCAAAGGCCTTGTTAAGCTTATAGCTGGCCCTTTCAATTAATTATTCACCACAGCTAGATTTATTGCTTTAAACACAAATGAAAACAATATATACGACTGATAAATAGCAATGTTCTAAGTGTTACTTGTGAAATACAAAACACCACATTGCAATTAATCAAGATTCACAATGTTTAATTAAGAATCCCATTTCCAGAAATGGGCCAAATATACTGAAGTCACAAAAAATAGTCACTTTGGAGGAGGAAGTGGGATGAAAACATACAACATGTCCGGACCACAATACATAGCATTTACATGTGTATTACACTGAGCAGAATCTGAATCATTCCAACGCAACATAAGCATAAAGTCAAAATCGGGTTTGAGGATGTCGATGAAAATGAAGCACTCGCTTGCTCCCGGCATTAAAAAAACAAAAAGGTCCACCTGAGATTGGGCAGGTAGTCAGCCCATCACACTGCTCTCTCCTAATGTTTTCTAATCTGCACGACTTTTCAGTGTTTCCTGGATTAACTTCTTAACTTGAGACTGGCTGTGCATGTAAAAAAATACCCTTGTATGAATGTAAAAACTACTCATAAGAACGCCAGCTAGAATCTATGAAAGTGCTTGTTTGGTTTTGCTGAAACACCACAACCGGCAAGAGTGACCAGCGAGTCCTGAAGAACTGCCTGAATGACCTGCTGGGAAAAATCTGGTGCGACGAATGTAAAAATGTCTCATTACAGGTAAGCAAAATTTCCACGGCTGTACCAATGAATTTTTTAACTTTAATTTGTGACTTCCTAAGCCTTTCATGAAATTTTATATTTTGTACATACTCATGTAGTTTTTTTATTTTGCAAGACAGTGATAACAGACTGTCCATCGGAGTTTAGCTGTACGTGCTTACATACATATAAGCAGTTAAGATCCTTTCGTTTACACTCCAGCCAAGCATGCTCAGTGGTTCCAGCTTTTCCTTTTTTTCCCTTAGTGTGGAACTTGCTGTAAGCAGTTGGTAAAACTGAGAACTTCTTTAAAACCGATCAATATGCCTACATCACATGCTGCAGAAGCCTGAGCTGCAAAGATTTGTTTGGTGGAGGCTAACACTCCTGCTACAGAAGAAAACATGACACATTTCTACCTAGAAGGAATTGACATTGTGGGTGGACTTAACTTTTAAAAACAAGGGAACTAGAGTGTTAGACTGCAGCATGATAACGGCTTCCCTTGTTAAACATAACTCTAAACCTGGTAATGAAATGATGAGGTGATTCAGGTGTGTTTCATTTAGCAAGGGAACCATCAACAAATACAGGACTCTTCTTATTTAGACAAAGATAAAAGCAAATCCTGTAAGCACAGCGATAATCTCACGTCGTCTCCCAGTGTCTGAACCCCCTAGGTTTGAAAATTCAGAACTTTCAAACCTAGCCTGAAATATTTCAGTCTGATCAGGACCCACACAGTACCATGAGCTTAAAAGGACAAGACCATGAATAAGAATGCACTATTTACAGATCTGTACATAAACGGACACAGCAGAAGAGTGCCGTGGAAAATCCTCATGTGTGTCTGGAATAGAAACACCACCAGACCTCTCTATAGACTAAAAACCAAGAGAATAGAACAGAGCAACATAGGATAGAAGAGCTAATACTACAATACCTTTAAATAAGCATACAAGAGTATATAATGATAATAATAACAATAATAATGATTCATTGGGAGTTGCCAAAAAACCCTAAGATTTTAACTTTCTGGTAATCTGTATAAGTCTTTCTTCTTTGGCAAATTAAAAAAGGATCAAGATTTATGATGGAGAACGTTTATGAGATCAAATTTACAAACATGGTGAAAAGGAGAGTAGAACGTAGAAAGCCTGTGAGACGCAGAAAATCCAGAGGGCTGAATTAAGAGTTTGAAAAGCAATGTTTCTCTGCCTTCCTGAACTCGTACATTATCTCTCCCTCACACACATAATAATCCCAACAGTCCTCAGAGGAAAGTTGTCAAAAAGTCACTTGTCAAGTACGTTTGCTGCATGTTTAGTGCAAATGTTAAAACTCAATGCTTTACTTTAAAAACAGCACAAAAAAATGATGGGTAACCGACTGAATGCTAAATTGAAGATTTAGCACCGCACGGCATCACAAAGGGAAAAAGACCCATGCTGTGTGTATATGTTTGTGTCTGTATGTGCCAAGGAAACCTTCACAGCACCGACACACCATCGCTGGGCAACCAATTTGTGCTTGTAGTAATGTACAACACACAGACCTTTAAAAAAAAAGCAACATTTTAGCCATGCAGTGGCTGCCACTGTTCCACATACAGCTCTGGATGATTAAAAACAAAACAAAAAAACAAACAAACTGCAATTTACTCCAAAAAACTGGAATATCATCAAGAAGAAAATGGATGGTTACAAACCATCAAGAAAAGCTGATCTGTTTACTTTTTTGCAAAAAAAGTTGTATAAAGTTACCCAACAGCAATGTAAAAAACTTGTGGAGAGCATGCCAAAATGCATTTAAGCTGTAATTGCAAACTGGGGTTATTTCACCAAATACTAATTTCTTAATGTTATTTAGCCAAAGCATTAACACAATTAGTTTACATTTTGTTTTATTTGCATTTTGTTTTGTTTGAGCTATTAAAGCTCTGCAAATACTGCATGATCTTGGGTTATTTTGATTTGTTTTGATGTCATTTCCTTTAAATATACACTCTAACAATAGTTATATTTTGTTTTGTTGAATTTAGGAAAAATATTGTCGGCAGTTCACAAAAAAATTAAAACAAAATTGTTCATGTCACCAATACATGCACATGCATTATTTTGCAGTGGTCTCTTATTTTTTTCCAGAGCTGTATTTATCTGTTAGCTGTGTGTGCCGTCACTGCTGTAATGAAATGAAGCGAATGTGTGTCTAAAGAGTGTGATATGTGATAAATCAGTGATAAAATGCAGGTCACATCCACTCCAGAGAAAGGTCTGTATCTTGTGTAGAATGATTTTAGCAATATAAAGCCATAACAGCTTCTCCAAGCCTGTTAAATGTATGTGCAATGCTTATTTGTGTGTGTGTGTGTGTGTGTGTGTGTGCGCGCACGCGTGTGTTATGCTGAGACTGACAGAGGAGGGAGAGGAAGAAGCAATGCAGTCTGGGTGTTTCTATAAAAGAACGAGGAAGGGACAGGCTTCCTAGTGTGCGGCAGACGGATGCAGGACGATGACTGAGAAACTTCCAGCACGTGGCTCTTTAGCTTTTGTGGTGGCAGCAGTGAGGGAAGGCACACTGCGCTGGTAGGCCCTACCGGGCAGGACGGGAACCTCAGTGAGTGCTTGACTCGGCACGTGGAAGGCTGGCAGGACGGGGGGCTCCGTACAGGGTCACGGATGCTATGTGGTTATTCTGCATCACCTGAAATTAACAGAGGAGACGTCTTTTAGTGTGCATTAAGCACCTTATACAGAATTAATAAAAGTCTGCACTTGTCTGCTGCTTAAGAAGTATAGTGAAACCTCGGATTGCGAGTAACGCAGTTTGCGAGTGTTCGGCAAGATGAGCAAAGATTTTGAATAAATTTTGACTTGAAAAACGAGCAAATCTTGGTTTACGAGTATCGAGTATCATGTATCACGCATGTGCTTCTTGTTTTAATGCCGAGCGTCACGTGATCACAACTGAGCGAATGTTTTTTCTTTTTCTTGCACTGCGGAAGTGGGTAATCATCTCCCTTGCCGGGTCTTCTCAACATCCGTGCACTCATTTTCTCCCTCAGCCTGTCGTTTTGTATGCGCTCACGTAATTTGACACCGTGCCAGTTCACACACTCTCTCTCTCGCCTTTAGTGTGTGAGTGTGTGTGTGTGTGTGTGTGTGTGTGTGTGTGTAAACCGGCATGAAATACGAGCCCACTTCCGGAACGAATTATGCTCGTAATCCAAGATTCCACTGTACACCTGCTGGTCCAATCATGTGTCAGCAGTGCAATCCATTAACTAGTTCACTCTTAATCCATTAACTAGTTCACATCCAACATTAGAATTAAGAAAAAAATTCATGAACAACAGTGCAAGGAGATGAGCAGTTTCTAAAAAGTTCAAACTATCTGGCAACCGTCTTGTGTCTGATGATTGGACTCATTGTGCTGCTGGTACATGACCGGCCGATATAACTGCATATATGAGCACCCACACACACACACACATACACATACCTGTACACCCACATATACACATATACACACCCACACACACGCACGCACGCGCGC